>BSUD01000002.1:138689523-138757862 GCA_033239045.1 Fagopyrum esculentum | reverse complement strand
AATAGGGAGATCAAGGGAATTCTAGAGAAGACGGTTTCAAGGACTAGGAAGGATTGGTCCTTGAAACTAGATGATGCATTATGGGCGTACCGGACTGCGTACAAGACTCCCATAGGAACCACACCATACAACCTTGTGTATGGGAAGTCTTGTCATTTACCGGTAGAGCTGGAGCACAAAGCGTTTTGGGCTATCAAGTGGCTGAATTTCGGCATGAAGGAAGCGGGAGAGAAGCGTCTCCTAGACATCAACAAGCTGGATGAACTCCGTTTGAACGCCTACGAAAACGCTAAGATCTACAAGGAAAGAGCAAAGCGTTGGCATGATAAGCATATCATTCCAAAGGACTTCAAAGAAGGAGATCAAGTTCTCCTCTTCAATTCAAGACTTCGCCTCTTTCCAGGTAAGCTTAAATCTCGTTGGAATGGACCTTTTCTAATTAAGCGTATCTTCCCCCATGGTGCAGTTGAAGTATGGGGTGAAGCTAGCGGAAGTTTTAAGGTGAACGGCCAACGACTCAAGAAGTATACGCCGGAACTCCAAGCTGAGGAGTTCGCGCCTACCGCACTCGAATAAGTGCGAGACTGGTCTAGCTACGGACCTTAAACAAAGCGCTTCTTGGGAGGCAACCCAAGGTATTGCATCTTCGTTTTTGTTTTCAATTCATAGATTAGTTTAGAATAGACGTTTTCGCTTTGTTTTGCCTCGATTTCTTCCAGGTATGTTCGTGTTTTTGGTTGTAGGATCGATGGAAAAGGAGAAAGGGAAGATAATGTCGAAGAAAAGTGACGAAATTCGGACTTTGAAGCTTTACAGGAAGTTCCACGGTCTAAATTACGGTCGTCATAGCTACAGTGGCCGTAATTCTCAAAAGCCTTTGAAAAATCACCAAAACCACGGTTCCGTACACTTCCACGGCCGTGGAACACCCCGACAGACCGTGATTTTCAAAATTTTGCCTGCGAGTTGTTACGCTAGAAAGTGTTTACGCAATAAGTCTTAAATTTATACTTGTTATAATTATCCTAATTCTTAGCGTACCCGCAGTGTACGGGACGAATGTAGAAAGATAAGTACTCCAAGGTCGAACGCAAAGACTAAGGTGAAATCGAACTAAGTTGTGATTGAATTTAGCAAGGTCTAATCTAAGCAAGAAAGGAAGAAATCGCAATTTGTTTTGTTGGTTTTAGATGATCAAATCAAGGATCAAAAACTCATGCAAACAATCAAATCAAACTCAATCGGAAAAATCGGCACCAATAAACGAATCGAACAAAGTGTGATCAAGAGAGAAGGAAAACGGATTCTAGGGGTTGGAAATTCCGGTTATGGCATATTCTCTAGTTATCTTTTCATTCTTTGGATTGATTATGATATGTTGGGATTTAGTGTTTCTAAAATGGGATCAAGTACCGGGTAAGTCTCATGATCAACTAGTCCACACCTAAGGTCTCATTACCGGTTAAGTTTCTAAGAACCTAAGGATAGGATTTTAACACAAACCGGATTTTTACCTAGAGGTCTAACCTATCCTTACCGGGTAAGTTTCGGAAAGGGAAGTTCTAAGCAACTATCCTAGCACACTAAATCCAATGGAGGCTTATTAGGCTCACCATTACCTAAGGCTTTACTATTTGGATTCTAAGGGGAAGGATTACCGGGTAAGTCTCTCCTAACACTTAGTCTCTACACTAGGACACCCTAGGGTAGGTTAAACTTAGCAAAAACTTAGGGTTTCAACAATTTTATGAACCTAAGGTGAAATCCTTCGAGTCCAGGAAAATCACGGTTCGTTCTACAGAAACCACGGCCGTGGTTCTTCAAGAACTACCCGTGATTCCTAACAGTAGCTACGTCCATAAACAAAAATCATCCAAAGGCAAATTTAAGTTCATCCTATCATAGATCTAGCCATAACCTTCCTTTCCTAACCCTAAAATCTCATCAATCTAGCCTACAACATTCATATTGGGATTCAAAACAAACAAGCATAGATTCATGGTCTCCATAGCAAGAGAAATAAGAGAAAGAAGATGAACAAATAAACTCCAAATAGAATCCAAATCTGAAGATTGAATTTAGGATGACTTACAACCCTTCCAAAGGAAGGTTCAAGGGTTCAAAAACTTCTAGAAATAAATCCGAAATACAAGAGTTAGATGTGTCTTCTCCTCTCCTCTTCAATGGCAATGGCTCCTTTCTTCTTCTTCTTGCACTTTCCTACCTAGAAAAATCCTTCTTCTCCTTGGAATATATTTTGTTCAAGAGCAATAGAGAATGTGTGAGCTGCTCCCAAAACTACCCCAAAATCCCCGCTGCCTCTAACAACATTCAAGGACCACTTTTATAACCAATTTCTTCATGAGCTGGCCATGAGAGTCGTGGCACAGCTGTCACGAGAATCTGGCAAAAACCACGGCCATTTCCACGGCCGTGATTCTCCAGAAACCCGTGATTTCTAACAGAAACTTTGTTTACGCTCAATAGGCTGTGGTTTGGTGTACGGCCTGTGTTGGCAAGGTTCCTTGAGTCATTCTTTGTGCTCTAATGAGTTGGAAACGCGTCCTCTGAATGAGCGACCCTCAAACGCGTCGTTTTGGCTCGAAACTTCCCGAAATACCTACGAAACGCACACAAGTCCGTGTAGACGTCTATCTCGACAAAATACATGTTTTGAGTGCAAAACGTATTGGACTAGTGCTAGACAATGCATGATTGAGCGAGAATTCTACCTGAATGTACACCTAAAACTATGCTATAAATCGTGTTATCAAAATACCCCATACTTAAGGTTTGCTCGTCCCCGAGCAACTTCCCAACTATAGACTACGAGATGACATGATTTATGTATGCAGAAAAATGGCAAAATCTTTTTTTGTTTTGTGCTTCTACTATTGGATCACCTTCATAGTCATGATCAATGGCCATCGAATAAGCAATTATGTATCAAATGATAAAGTCATGGAAAGACAGTTGTACTTAACTCAAAAATATGCATGAGTTGGGAGGACGGAGATGTCAAGAAGATCAAGAGTCTATCCAATCTAGACTACTAAGTCTTACAAACATGCAAGTAGGTCATAAGGGCTTGTGACATAAAAGGCCAAGAAACGTTGTAATTGGGAGGGGAATTTTTCTAGGTATGTGATGCTAATCCGGGAATGGAACTAACTTCACTCCTTGTCCTCGATCAACTTCCCCCGAGTGCATATTTTTCCCTATCTTTCTTTCTTTTCTTTTTCTTTGATTCATTTTTGAGACAATGGCATTGGTGTACAATAGCCGAAACCTCGGTGATTAGCCATCCTCGGGCTTTTTCTCTTTTTTCGAGGTGCATCCACACCGGGCACACATACCAAAGCTCGTTAGGGTTATTGGTTCATTTGACTTTGGCAAGGCACCAACACCCGATCATGTGAAGTGTACCGAGTTACTTGTCATTTAAACCAACGCCCCCAAACCTATTTTGGCTACACTTCCACAATAATTTCAGCATTCTATTCACGACATTCTTTTCATTACACCTTCACTCCGCACTTGCTTTTCACACATTCAAACACACTAGCACGCTCCTATTCCCGGATGGGTTTAAAAGGAGGTCAAATTTATATCAATTGAGGTGCTCAAGCAATCGTGATCAAGATGGGAAGTAGAGAAAAATGAAATGCCTTATTCATTCCTAGATGGTATGCAAGAACTATCATGTAATTTCGATTTTCAATACTCAATCCATTCTAGGCAATCATCATGCTCTCAAGTCATTCATGGAATTCAAGAAAAGTAGTTCAAGTCCACATATGCATTTATCAATTTAACACATAAGACCATTCATAGCCAATCACAAGACAAGTTTTCATCATTAGGATCATATCCAAGCCTAGAAAGCACAAAAATTTTAAAATTTTCTGATTTTTATGGGATTTTTGATTTAAGTATGTATAATGCGAGACATGTGCAAAAATTAAACTATCCTAGATGCTCATCATGCAAAGGATCATGCAAACCCCACCCCATACTTAGAAACACATTGTCCCCAATGTGGTATACAAGTAAAGAGAGTGAAAGAAGGTTCTCACAATGTAAAATGGTTTTCTTTGGTATTTGGGAATTCTCAAGAGGATTGATGTTGGATGATCCTTTCAATCATGGTAGGGAGCTCTAAGCATCCGTCAAGCTTCGAAACCCGCGCTAGGCACCGCTAGCCGTCCAAGTTCCGCGTCCGCTCCACCCATAATTGGTGAGGGTTTCATCATCATCATTTCCAAGAAAGGCTTCCAATGCCACTAATTGTTCTAGCACACATAAAATAGACAAAACACACAAAGCACACAAAAACAGAAAAATCTAAGCTAAAATGAAGGAAAAATGTTACCGATGGGTTGCCTCCCACCAAGCGCTTCTTTAAGGTCATTAGCTTGACCAAACTCGGGAGTGTTTATGCAAGGTGAAGTGGGGCAATCATGTCTACCGGTGCTCCCGGGATGTATTTCTTCAAGCGATGCCCATTCACTTTGAAATTTCCACAATGCTCCCCTCCTATTTCAATTGCTCCATGGGGAAAGATCTTCTTCACCACATATGGCCCGGTCCATCTTGATTTGAGCTTTCCGGGAAAGAGTCTTAGCCTTGAGTTGAAGAGAAGGACAAGATCTCCTTCACTCAACTCCTTTGGAATGATCCTCTTGTCATGCCACCTTTTGGTTCTCTCCTTGTAGATCCGGGCATTCTCATAAGCTTCCAAACGGAGTTCCTCAAGTGCATTGATATCAAGCAATCTCTTTTCTCCCGCCTCCTTGAGGTCAAAGTTTAGCCACTTAATGGCCCAATAAGCTCTATGCTCCATTTCCACCGGAAGATGGCAAGACTTGCCATAGACCAACTTGTAGGGAGTGGTGCCAATATGTGTCTTGAAAGCGGTTCTATATGCCCATAGTGCGTCATTGAGCTTCATGGCCCAATCCTTTCTTGTTCTAGACACCGTTTTCTCGAGTATGGCTTTAATCTCACGGTTGGAGATCTCCACTTGACCACTAGTTTGAGGGTGGTAGGGTGTCGCCACTTTGTGAGTCACCCCATACTTGGCCAAAAGTGCTCCAAAGTTCCTATTTGTGAAGTGCTTCCCTCCATCACTAATGATCACCCTTGGTGTTCCAAACCTAGGGAAGATCACTCGGTTGAAGAACCGCACCACCACCTTGGCATCATTCGTAGGAGAGGCGATTGCCTCTACCCATCTTGACACATAGTCCACCGCCAATAGGATGAATAGATTGCCACATGAAGAAGGGAATGGTCCCATGAAGTCTACACCCCACACATCAAAAATCTCAACTTCTTGGATGTTGTTCAAGGGCATTTCATTCCTCCTTGAGATGTTCCCCGTTCTTTGGCAAGCATCACATGCCGCTACAAAACCTTGCACATTTCATTCCTCCTTGACGTATGGAAGACTCCCCCGTCCCCATCTAATGAGTACGTGGACCCGGCTGACCATCCGTTCCGGAGCTCTCTGCAACTGTCTATCTCTACAGATCTACAACACGGATAAACCGTTAGGTAACTATCCAAATATAAGCAAAATGATAACAACACAAACACAAGCAGAAACAAAAATAAACAAACATCATGCTGGCACTCAACAAATTATTATCTATTATTTAAGTGATTCACATTATTCAATTTAAGTTGTGGCACGAGAATTATTATTAGTTCTCGCCTCCGTTCCTTATCCAACTGGTGTAGGTCTAGCTGACTTCCATTGGTAGCATCACTACAAACCATGTATGGACTAGTCCCGAAAGAAACCCCCAGCGCCCCGCGAGCTACTGAGCAGAATGCCACCGCCCGTTACTCTTAGGCCAAAATATAGGTCGGTAATTATATATCACAACCTATCTCTCTAACATTTCAATCACACACCACCATCATCATTTATACTCATATTTAGCAGTCAGCTAAGTAAGCCCAAAGGACTTACCTGATATAAAGCTCGACTCTCTGTAAACCAACTTGCTTTGTAAACTGTAGCAACTCAGTTGCCTGTCAAAGGAGATAAGTGCATTAGCACACTCCTACGTAGTTAGAAGTCTAAGACTTCTAAAATAGAATAATGTATTAAGACATAACTAGTTGCAGTATTAATTTAGGGTAAAATGACCATTTTACCCTTGGTCCCGAAATTCCCGAAAATTCTAAAATTTATGTCTAAACTCCTATTTGAGATTCTAAAATCATATTCTAACTCCCAAAGCTTCATTTGGTTCCAAGCTAACATTTTTCCTATGTTTCTATTTTTCCGGGGAAATCGTAAAGGTCTAACTTCGATTCCAAATATAAAATTCGTAACCGCTTATAAAAATTCCGACTTAAATCCCTAGATTATCTATGATGTCCTATCTAACCTTAGGAGAAAGAATTTCTCCAAACTGTTCATTCAACAATTTTATAAAAATTCCTAAAGTTGACTACTCCCTTTACAAATTCTATACTTAGCCCAAATCTGAGTAGACTTTGAAAAAAATCATAACTCCTAAACCACTCACTGGATACCTCTCAAATTTTAATATGTTCAACAACAATATGTAAACTATATCATATCCAAAATTCAAGTCCAACGGATATCAAGAGCTTATTCAAAATCATCTCACAAAACAGCATCACTTGCTGTTTTCCCCAACACTCAACACATATAAAACGTCAACTTTGAAACACAATAACTCTCAAACCGTAACTCCGATTCTTCCCAAATTTTAATATGATCTACAACAAGATGTCAACTATATCATATCAAAAATTCAAGCCTAACAGAGATCAAAAGCCTATTCTAAACTATCTCACAAAACAGCATCCCATGCTGTTTTTCTCAACTCAGCACATTTAACAAAACTGCATGAGGAGTCAACTTTGCAGCATCATAACTCTCAAACCGTAAATCCAATTCTTCCCTAATTTTAGTATGATTTACTATGCAATACCGTCTCCGACATATCCGAAAATCAGCCAAAAAGAATGAGTTTAGCATACCTAAATCTGGCCCAGAAGTTGGATCCTCGGCACAATTTCGAAAATTCAGAAAAACGCTGAAACCTCACAGATCCTGCTGCAACTGCCAAAGTCTAACCCTTTCTACTACTCCGCTACGCACAGGAAGGAAAAATGAAATGTTCACTCACGTTTTGCTGAGGGATGGAACATCGCCCGGTCCTTGGTTCTTGGCTCGTGACAGAACCAACTAGGCAGTCCTCCCTGGTGTGCTGCGTCGCAGGTGGGTGTCTATACAGAGAGCGATACAAGGTGCGACCCTGGGCGTCGGCGAGACACACGGCTTGTTGGAGGGGATCATACTAGTTGAATTTGTTCGATATAAGAGGGAGAAGAGTCTCATTCATCACGTCCCAACTGAGACCAACAGAAGAAAGCAACTAAAGCATACATGGATGTTGATGCACACGACAGGGAGGAGGCTGGTTGGCTTGTGACGGCAGGGCAGGGATTCAATCCGAACTTGAGGATGGCTGTGTGTGAGCAAGAGTCCCCGTACTCGTTTATGTTGTAAGTGAAAGAAGGGTAAGGAGGCTCCATGTGCGCGACTGTTGTGGAGAGAAGATCGACTACGTTACTCACAGCAAACGGAGGACGAGAAGATAGGATTATGTGGTTTGCTGCAATGCAGAAGATATAGGGGCTGGTTAAGCGTGAATCTGGACATGTATGGAAGCAGGCGTCCATCTGCTGCAGAAGCGTAATCCCAGCCATGAAGGAAAGCGTCTCCGCATGTGCCTAGGGTTGCCGGATGTCTTCGTTTGCAAGTGTTGCTAGGGCTGGCGATTGGGCTGCGAGCAACTGTGTCAGGCAAGGGAGGCTGCTGCAATCTGGGCTGGTTGGAGGCGCGAGCAGGCCTGGGCTGAGGCAAGGCTGGAACATGAAGAGAGGGGCCCAACCTAGGAAAGAGGAATGGCTTCCTGGGCTGCAGTGGGAGCTGACGGGCTGCTGCTGGGCTGCTGCTCTCCCAAGGACCACGCTGGCTGGAGCAAAGGTATGTGGGTTGAGGTAAGGTAAAGGTTGGGCTTTAAACAAGGTAAAAATAAGAGTGGGCTGTGGTTGTCAAAACTCGTCAAAAACTCGTCATGGCCTTGTCAAGCCCATGCATGGCCTTGTCACAAATTTGTCAGGGCCTCGTCATAACTCGTCATGGTCTCGTCACAGCTTTGTCATGATCTCGTCTAAAGTCGTCGTTAATGATTAATTATAAGAATTAGGGTTTGATATAATTCTATCATTTTATGTGAATTAAATTCTACATAAAATGATAAATAATTATAAGAATTAGGATTTGATATAATTCTATCATTTTATGTGAATTAAATTCTACATAAAATGATAAATAATTATAGGAATTAGAGCTTGATATAATTTTACCATTTTATGTGAATTAGCTTCTACATAAAATGATAAAATTTGTGAAGAAAGACTTGCTAGATAGAATGGAAAACCGTCAACGGCTCACAGTCCTATTTGATTCGGAATTAAACGGAAATAAAAATTCCGGATATTACACTCTCTATGTCCGCTTTCATTCGAGACTATCGTTGCATCTTCATTATGTGTTACACGTTTCCTTATTGCATTGCATGAAAAAGAACTTTAAAAACCCATAAAAATTGAAAAATTTTGAAAATTTTATGCTTCTAATGAATTGAGATGATTTCCATGATAATCACTACTTGTGAATTGAGTTTGATGACAATTGCATGCTTAAAAGGATTGTGAATTGAAAAGGATTTGAATGAATAAATTTTACCTCTTTTGCAAGTTTTACAATGTGAAAATGTTACCTAAATCATGCTAGGAAATTGAAGTTGAAATCACATTATAAGTTCCTATACTTCTTGTTGAAATGATTAAGGCAATTCGATACTTTCTTTCTTCTTTCTTTGATCATCTAGCTCCTCATTGAAATATTAGCCTCCTTTACCTATCCGGGAATTTGGAAGAAGTGAATGAGAAAAAGGCATGTTTGATGTGGGAGGGCCATGAGAGCAATTATTTGCAATCAATTGAATAGAAAGAAATTGTAGGTTTGGGGAAGTCAATCATGACGATGAGTAACTCGACACCATTCACATAGCCGGGTGTTTGTGTCTTGCCAAAGTCGGATTGAGCGATATTCCTAGCGGATTATGGTATGTGCGCTAAGGGTTTGAGGCATCTCTTGCAAAATTGAGAAACGCCAATCTCCTAGGCTTCGATTTTTGTGCACCTTTGTCCGTAACTCCAAAAGTAAAGTCGAAAAATGAAAGGAAGAGAGCAAAGCTCTAAGTTGAAGTGTTGCGGGAACTGCATAAGAAGAAGAAGGTAGTTGTCCACTTTCCCGGATTTATGCACCACTTTCCCTTAAAGTTTTCCCTTCCCTTCCATATTCTAGACCTTTTCTTTGAAAGTCCTTAAGATCAAAAGAATGTTATATGACTTGGTGGTTTAAATAAAGTTTCTTGTGATTGATTTTGGTAATGTTTGAAGGTTATAATGCTTGTTAAGAAGTTAAGTTGGTTCATGAATTTTCTTTGCCTTTTACTCTTTGATTAAGTGTGTGAAAGTTTGAAAAACGATTGAGGCAAGGTTTGAGAATGATCTATTCTTTAGAAGTCACATTCATCCAAAAGAAGGTACACATATTTCATCCTAACTCTTGTTTAAAGCTTTTTGAAAGACCTTGCTTAGGGACAAGCAAGTGTTAAGTATGGGGTTATTTGTTAGCATGAAATATTGTGATATTTTAGGCACGTTTTCTAAACGTATTTGATTCATATTGATAGTCTTTGATTGATCTTTGTGCATATGTGAGCTAGTATTACCTATATTGTCGATATGGATGTCTACACTAGTTCTATGTTGATTATAGGTGATTTGGAGCTATTTCCGAACAGAATCGAGCAAAGGAGAGTTGAGTTGATATGTCCATAGATTGAGGACATTCTTTGGAAGCAATTTGGAGTCTTAGCTTGAGGAATGCACGAGTTTAGGGAAGAATCACGTTCTTACCCTAAATTACGCCCTAAAATACGGCCGTATCACAAACCACGTTCAGAATTACGGCCGTGGATTTGGAGTCAGAAATTCGTGTTCATTCCAGGGGATTACACGGCCGTGGAACATATGTTGCAAACCGTATTTGTTTCCACGCCCTAAATTACGGTCGTGGAACACTTCCACGACCGTGATCTTGGCGAATCTTTTCGCCACACTTCGAAGCCACGATCTTTTGAAGATTGGGCCGGGCCGACACTTTGCCCTACATTATAAAAAGACGGAAGAAAGGAGATTCCGTCATTCTCGCTTACGCCTGCTTACAATCGTCGCACATCGGCGCTTACACCCCCGTTTACCCTCATTCATTACGGCGGAGAGAAAGACTCTTCGCTTAGTTTGCTGGGAAGCAATTGACATCTCTTGGAGAGATCGAAGTTTGTGTTTGGAATTCCTCTAATCTCGCACTTTAGGTGGAGATTGCTGTTGAGATTTCCGGACTTGCGGAAGATCGAAGTTCTTGGAAGATTTTGCAAGAAGATCTCTCTTCTTGATTAGGTTTGATTTGGAAAACGGATTGACATCCCGTTTTCTCTTCTTTCCTAAGGTGGTGATTGTTTGTTATACTTTGGATCTTTTGACATTATTTGTTCTCTTTGTAACTTTGAGATTGAGTTGAAGATTATTGAAAGTTCTTGAAAGTTTTCATCTTTCTATCTTTTAATTCTTGAATTAATATCAACATGACTGTTATTGGCTAAAAACCCTTAACAATTCTAAGATGAAGGGTTGATAGTTGTGGCTTAGATGATGATAGATCGATCGCAAACAGATTAGACCCTGAGAGTTAGAGAAATATCGCCGATAACCCTAAATTACGGGCTGTTCTTGAGTCCACGGCCGTGGAACCTCAAGAACTAACCGTGATTTCCCTTAAGTCTACGAACCTGCTTTTACTTCAATCTAAAGTTAAAGATTGGCTTTAGCTTAGTTTAGACTTGTCTTTTCTAGGTGGTAGTGAGCCTCAACAACCTCTACCTCGATTGTGAGCCTCAACAACCTCAATCGGTTAAGTTAGTCTTGATCTTTGGGTTACAAGTTTGGGTATTTGACACTAATTCTCATCTCTAGAATCTTTCTATATTGAGCCTCAACAACCTGTATAGAGAGTGCTTTGTAGGTGAGTTATACAAGGTTTTTGGAACTTCACCGTACGATTACCTTACATTAGTATACCTTTGCATATCTCAACTCTGTCTTTACATCATTAAGTATATCTTGAATCGATTGCCACAACTGGATACCTGGATCTTTAGGATTGTTGTTTTCCCAATATTTGCAAAACTCTCATATTTACTTGCTTGATAACCTGCAACCGAGTTCGTTCCCACCCAAATCCCTGTGTTCGATACTCTGGAATTCTTGCTTAGCTACGTCGATCCGTACACTGCGGGTTCGCTGCTTGATTCTAGTTTTATAAATTTAAAGCTTATTTGCACACACCTCTAGGGGCGAACACCACACCAAACAAAGGCGATGCTTATGTTGTGTCTCATGATGAATCAAGCCTTCAAATTGTAGTATCCGGTGGTCCTCAAATAGTTGATATACCTGTGGTTAGTATTGCTTTGATACTCTTTCATGTTTTATGGTATTATAGTTTCTAGTATTTATTCATATTAGGGTTTGTAAGTTTAATCATCATTTTTGGTATTTGTTTTGATATGGTTTGTTCTATATTTGTTTCGTCTTTATATTTACATGAGTTTTCTGGTATGTTTGTATGTCATTAGATTTTCTGGTATGTTATTGGTTTCTGGTATTTGCTTTAGTTTAAGTTTCTGGTATGTGTTTATTGTTAGTGTTCTGGTATTGCAGGTTCATGTATTACTTTGTGGTATGTTTTGTGGTTTTTGTTCATATGAGGTTTTTTGTTTAAAGTTTCCTGGTATTTGCTTTAGTTTAAAATTCTGGTATGTGTTTCTGGTTAGGGTTTCTGGTATTGCATGTTGATGTTTTACTTTCTTGTATCTTTTCTGGTATTTGTTCATATGAGGTTTAATGTTTTCTGGTATTAGCAGTTCTGGTATGTTATTTGGTTTATGTTGTGTCTGATCATGTTGATGTATATATTCTGGTATGTTATTTGTTTCTGGTATTAGATGTTCTGGTTAGGGTTTCTGGTATTTGTTTTATTTATTAATGTTTTCTTGTATTTGTTCATATGAGGTTTTTATATTACTTTCTGGTATATCATGTTGATGTATATATTGATATTATTTTCTGGTATGTTTACACAGGCTGTTGAGGGAAATGTTAGTGATGGACATGAAGAGTCCTTTGTAAGTTGAATGCCTTATATGAGTTTCTGGTTTGTTGTTGAATGTTTTTTTTGTATTAATAATCTTGTTTCCTTTACTAGTTAATGTACAGAATTTGATGACAACCCAAAATACGAGGCAACACGGATAACTGTCTTATCTCGTGTAAATATGGTTAAATTTTTACTTGAAGGGTTGGATGCCAATGGGCAAGAATTGTTCAAGAACTCTATTTTTTCATCTATCATCTCCCTCTGTACCAATCTTAAACCTTCCAACCAATTAATACACTTCATGCTTTTGCATGAGGTTCAAATTGACCGCAAACACTCAATGTGGTTTGCAATCAACAAAACCCTACTTAGGTATTTATTAACTATACACCCAACCTTTTTAGTTCAGTTTTGTACCTCCATTCCACTTTCTATTGTTAATGTGTTTCTTTCTTTTTTTGTTGTATATTTTTGTTCATAAGGTTTGGCTTAAGCGAGTTTTTTGAAATTACCGGCCTTGAGTGTCGGTTCCATGTGTACAATGAAGAAGAAAATGTCGACATGAAGGAGTTGTTCGGCATCCCCATGTGTAAATTGGAGCATTTGGAGGAAAAATATTCAAAGCTGAAGAAGAATGATGAAAGGAAATTCAAGATGGCTCTGCTGCTGTATATTGAATTTGTGTTGCTTGACAATGACAAGAAGAAGTTTGTCTCCAATCTTCTTCTATCGCTTCTGAAGGACATGGATGCCTTTAATTCTTATCCATGGGGGCGCCTTGTCTTCAATAAGACACTTGACAACCTCAAGGAATGCGAGCCAACAAAGTTTAGGGCATCCGGAAATTACTGCCTTTCTGGTTTCCCTTTGTCATTCCAGTTATGCTTCTGGTTTTCCATTTATCTTCCTCTGGTATGGTTATATTTGGTATTTTTGTTATGGTTTACATTTCTGGTATTATTGGTTTTCATTTATGTTCCTCTGGTATGAGTAATTAGTTACCAACAATGTTAATTTTGTGATTTTATGGTATGCTTTATTGCATTAGCATTTTTGGTTTTTGTTTTTGGTTTTTGATTCTTGTATTTTGTTTTAATGTATTTGATTCTGGTATGATTGTGTATGTTGTATATCTGAGTTTTGTGATGTATTGTTTTGTTTCTGGTATGTTCTGAATTTTATACTATCTGGTATGAGTTTACTTGCTTTCTGGTATGAGTAATTATTTACCAGAAATTTTAATTTTGTGATATATGGTTTGCTTTATTGCAATAGCATTTCTGGTATTTCTTTCTGGTTTGTCTTTCTTGTATTTTGTTTTCATGTATTTGATTCTGGTATGATTGTTTATGTTTTATAATTGAGTTATGTTATGTAGTGTTGTTTTTGGTATGTTCTTAAGTTTATACTTTTTTGTATGAGTTTACTTGCTTTCTGGTTTTCTGATATGCATTTCTGGTTTCATTTTCTAGTATGATATTATTATATTAGTTTTATATTATTTATTGGTTTGAGTTTCTAGTATGGTCTATTCATTTGTTTTCTGTCTATATTTTGCAGGTTTTCATCCTTGACTCTATCCCCACACTGACATCTTTGTTTCCCACATGTGTTGATGAAGAAACAACCCCACTTTGTCTTAAGTGGGTTTCATCAACCAAGGGGAAGATGAAATGCAGCTTCCAAACAATAAAAGATACAACGTCATCGGTGGCCCAAGATGACATCAAAACTATCCCCCTCAACCTAGAAGACCCAAAAACCGAGGATGACTGCAAATGGTGGGGGGATGAAGTTTTGGACCCAGCTAGCTATCTTTTTCATCTTTTCAAAGTTGGGTTCCACAATGTACGTGTATCCAGGCCTGGAGGGCATGATGTCAAGGTTATCAAGGTTGCCCCAAAGGAGGAATCCGAAAGTGATGACTTTGCTAGTCCTCCTCCTCCTCCTCGTCGTCGTCGTCATATTTTGAGGTTGCCAAGACCACAAAAGGATGTCAAGAAAGAAGATGGGTCAAAGAAGAGGAAAATTGAAGAGGAAGAAAAAGGTATTTCAATACATTTGATACTCAATGTATATTTTAATTATGTGGCATTAGTTTCTGTTGTACTAGTCTCTTTAGTTTTATTGTATGACTGCTTTTTTGCTTTCTGGTATGTGTCTGTTAGTTTCTGGTATGATTCTAATATAACTTCTGGTATGAGTTTATGTTTTAGTTTTCTGGTATGAATGTTTTATTACTTTCTGGTACATGTCTGTTTGTTTCTGGTTTGTGTTTTATCTTAGTTCTGGTATAAGTTTTGTCTTACATTCTTGTATTAGTTTATAATATGTTTTCTGGTATGATCTTTTGAATCTTGTTTCCTGTGTATATTGTTATGTTTTGTTTGATTTCTGTTTTTGGTATGTTTATCATTTACTTAATAATGTTTTTTTTCCTAATATAGGGCTCCATCTAAGAAGCCTAAGACAAAATAGATTGTTGAGGAAGTTGAATGGTAATCTGAAGTTGAATATGCATTTATATTATCATACCAGAATTCTTAATTTTTAAAAAATTTGTTCTATTGTTTTAGCCTTGAAGAAGACATGCTGGCATTGGCTACACCCCCAGTTGTTGGTGTTACACCTTCTAGCTCTGTAGGGATTGTTGTTGCTCCAGAAATGGATACCATTGTCCCTACAGATGCTTTGGTTGCACCACCTCTCCCTGCTCCTACCACCTCCAATGCAGATGTTGTGGTTGCACCACCTCTCCATGATCCCACCACCTCCAACCCAGAAGTTGTGGTTGCACCACCTGTCCCTGATCCCACCACCTCCACTATTTCTACCACAAACAAGTAATTGATATTTTACATACTAGAATTTAGTAGTTTCAAATGCTTATTTGATATCGCACCACCTCCAACCCAGAAGTTGTGGTTGCACCACCTATCCCTGATCCCACCACCTCCACTATTTCTACCACAAACAAGTAATTGATATTTTACATACCAGAATTTAGTAGTTTCAAATGCTTATTTGATATCGCATTTGTAATCTTGTACTATATTAATGTATAAGGTGTTTGATTGGGTTGAGGATTTAATGAAACAATTACAAACCCAAAATCAAGTGATTTCTGAGTTGGTCAAGAAGGTTGAGCAACAAGATTCGACTATCAACCAAGTTGTTATGAGGCAGAAGGCACAAACTATGACGCAACACAGAATAGAAAGTCAATGTTTCAGGATCCTCACCAATGTTCAAAGGTTGTCCGGTTCTTCTTCTAAAGGCACCAAACCCTCTACAAAGCCGGCCTCCCAACCTCCAACTGATGCTCCTAAGTTAGAAGTTCTTGGGGTTTCTTCAAGTTATGAAGAGACGCCATCTCCAGAAAAGCCAATGCCCCAGCCCCAGTCCCAGCCCAGGAGGAAGCTGAAGTTGATCAGCCAAAGGAACCAGTGGAAGAGGTATAATACACTACTATTCTTCATGTGTTTTGTTTCCGTGCATAATTTTTAATGTTTGTGTTATGTTTTCATTCTGGTACAAAAACCACTACAGAGGTAGATGTGAAAGGGAAAGGTAAAGTTAAAACCAGAGGACCGAGGAGAATGAGTTTACGTGAATTGAAACCCAGCGACCTTGTTGTATCACCTTATTATGTCCCTGGTAAAAATCCCCAAGCCACCCAAGCATGGTTTCTTAAGCAAGAAGGATAGAGATGCTTTTTATTCTTGGTACCTTAACCTTAAGACTAAAAAAGAATTTATTGCTGGATTTCAACATTCAGCAAATAAAGAAAACTTCAAGGTCTTACTTCAAAAAACTGGCTGGTTGTGGGATTATGTAAGTTAACACTTACCTTAGTTTTATTCAAGTTAATATTTTCCGGTATGATGTTTCTGGTATGACTTTCTAATACTAGCTATTGATGTGTTTCTGGTAAGATGTTGGGTGTACATTGTGTTTTTGAAATTTCTGGTATGTTGTGTTGTACTGCGTTCTGGTATGATCTAGTTGTATAAGAGTCTGGTATGACTTTATTTGTGCTTCTTTTTTTTTATTTGGTTTTCTGGTATTATGTATTTCATTAGTTTTATTGTATGTAATTCTTTCATTTTGCCACAAATTATCATTTGACTTCCTTTTTTCTTGCTTGAGCTTTCTGGTATTTGTTTATGTTTTGTGATTCTGGTATGATGTGTTTTCATCTATGTGTATCTTGCCTGATGGTTTTCATGTCTTGAATTATGGTATGGAATTTTTATGTGTTTCTGGTATGATTCTTATATGAGTTTCTGGTGTTGAATTATACTTTTTTTTCCCCTACTTTACAGCAACTGGATGAACTAATTACATACATCCGAAAAGTTGTACTTGAATATCCTGAGGTTTATGGCCGTATTACCATTCTTCCCGTACCATTCGTCGACTACTTCAACGATGTGCGCTATAAACAATTCTTAGCGTCGAAAAGTACAGGGACTTCTAATTACGGTGAAGAAATTGCAGGTTTTATATTTGGACTTGATCCCCCCCTTTTTTTACCAAGAGCTTATATGAAGTCGATACAATATACATTGCCATCAACACTTGTGGTAAACACTGGATAGCGCTACAGATTGATTTACTTAAATGGCGTGTTGTTGTATATGACTCAACTGTGGACTGTATGTGTGATGGGGACTTGAAAGCTTTGCTCACCCCATTCCTTGTTATGTTTCCTCACATTCTCAAACTTCATGGACAATTTGAGAGGTTTGGGGACAATCTTGATAAGCCAATGGATTATTTTCGAAAGACAGCCAAAGAAGTTCCACAGAACAACCCAAGGTAATTTCTACAATATTACTCTAATTTTTCCGGTATGTTCATTACTATGATGTATTGGAAAAACACTTATATAATTTGTTGTCTACAATTGCAGTGGAAGCTGTGGTGTATTCACAATCAAGCACATTCAGTATTTGTCATCTGGACGAACTGATTTGTCAAACATATGTCAAGAATGGGTCCCAGCTTTCAAAGAACAATTTTGTTCTATTTTGTACCATAGAGAGTGGGTGAAACCCCACGAGTCCCTTTGAAACTGAATCTGTCCTATATGATGTAGTTGACTCTTGCTAAACTTGTATTTTGGTATTGACTCACTCTGTTGTAATATAATATTGTTTTTGAATCAATAACAAGTATTCTGTTAATATAGTTTCTTTACTAGAAGTGTTTATGTTGAGATTTAGGATTCTGGTATTCATTTAAGTGCCTCTGGTATGACTATATCTGGTATTTCTTTGTTATTTGTTATGCTTCTGGTATGATTGGTTTTCATATATGTGCCTGTGGTATGAGTAATTACTTACCAGAAATGTTTATTTTGTGATTTTATGGTATGATTTATTGCATTAGTATTTCTGGTATGTGTTTCTGGTTTGTGTTTCTTGTAATTTGTTTTCATCTATTTGATTCTGGTATGATTATTTGTTTACCAAAATAGTTCAATTTGTGATTTTCTTGTATGTTTTATTGCCTGAGCTTTTTGGTATTCATATATATAGCCTGATGGTATTCTTTTATTGGATTCTGGTTTGAGTTTTTTATTTAGTTTTTGTTATTACCTATTGTTTTGCTTCTGGTATGAGGACACCTACACATAAAAGAAACATATATTTAAATAGAAATTGTTTTCTACATATCTGATAATGACAAATAATCAAAATTTGTATTTCTGGTATGTGTCTTCATTCTTTCTCCATTGGTTGATTTCGGCAAGTTTTTTTGTTATGGCCTGCCTTGCCGCAACAATTGCATTTCTTCTTCTTGCTTCATTCCATTGATCCTCATATCCTAGCTTTAGGCAATCTTCCGGTTCTCTTCCTCTTTATAGAAGGGTTGCATTCAATAGATGTAATGCAACTTGGAATATCTAAATTCTCATGATCTACGATTGGGTATATTGTCTCCTCATATGCCGTCTTCCAATATTCGGTGTTGTAATAATTACTTACCAGAGATGCTGGATTCATTTTCTCCATCTTTGTTGCAGCTATTACATGAACACATGGTATTTCCTCAATATCAAATTCCTTGCAAGTGCAACTCCTATCCACTAAACATACAACTTCCCTTTCCTAGTTCCATTGTACCTTAAACAACAACCTTTTCGCATCAAGCACGTAGCATCCATACTTTGTTGCCTCCCTATATTTAGCTTGTATTAGGGCATCGACGTTTGGTGTTGTCATTTCTGTACATAATTCATCACTTTGCCTTCGCGTTGCAAACCATCTACCCACTATCTGTTTGATAACATCAATGAGGGCAAGCACTGGATAATCCCTTGCATCACACAGTACACTATTTATACATTCTGCATTGTTGCTTGTCATAATGTTGTAACGTTTCGCGTTGCAAAAAGCTCGGGACCAAGCAGCAAATCCAATTTCTTCCAACAACTGCGCAACTACTACCTTCTCCTACAAACATTAGCAAGTACACATGAAGTTATATACATTACCAGAAAAAACATATCATACACCTAACATGTTTTAATACCAGAAAAAGGTAATACCATAATCATTGCTCATCAATAATAATGTTGAATACCAGAAACATATCATGTATGATACCAGAAACGATCACAAAAAGCATACCAGAATTCATACCAGAGATTAAATGTAATACCAGAAGTTATAATTTTCATACAACAAACCTAACATGCGTGCATACCAGAAACATTCATACCAGATTCAATATTAATGAGAGATAAGGGACAATACCAGAAATGAAATAAACCACCAGAAATGAAATACCAGAAGCATAATGTGATTGCATACCAGAAAATAATATAAACCAGAATAAACATACCATCTTTATATTTTCAAACAGTTCAAGACACTTATCCTTTCTGTAGCACCTAGCTGCATCCACGAACATTTGTTGAACTATATTCTTGGTTGACTTTTTCTTGATGTTCCCTTTCAAGTGGTACATGCAAACTCCATGAGATGCTTTTGTGTAGTGCTTAGCAATACCATTCTTGATCGACATGTGTCTGTCCGATATAAATAGTTTGTTCCTCGCTGTCAGGGACAAACTTGTGTATATGATAGAAGAAGAAATCATACGAGTCATCACATTCACGGTCAACAATTGCAAATGCTAGCGGGTATATTTGTTGGTTTGCATCTTGCGTTGTTGCAAGCAATAGCACCCCACCATACCATCCTTTTAAAAATGTTCCGTCAACTGATATAACCTTAAACAACAACAATCACCAATCAATTAGTTTTTTGGTATACTAGAAATGGATAATAGTCATACCAAAAACTTAATTGTTCAAATATATATCACTATACCAGAAATTGAGCTTGAAATCAAATCAGAAATGATATTACCAAAAGTACATTTATCTAACAATACCAGACACTGATTATACAAACCAGAAAAGAGCATACCAGAAAGATAATTATAGTGCTTACCAGAAACACAACATTACTACCAGAATCTATATCATTCATGCATAATTGATAATACTAGAGGCATAACTTTATTACATACCAGAACAAGGATAATACCTTTCTCATTACTGAATATCCTTTGATGATTTTCCCCAAAGCAAAGAAGACATACTTGAATTTGTTTTCATCATCCAATTGCAGTGCTACAATAGTGTTCGGATTTGCCTCTTGCAATCGATATAAGTACACCTGCACACCCTTCTACTTCTCTTCATTTGTTCCTCTTATATTGTCCTTGACAACCTCTTGTGCCATCCAACATTTCCAGTAGCTAGCTTCTAAACAATGCTCGTTTCTCAAAATTCCAATAATTGTCTTAGGCTCGGAGAGTTTGTGTTTATTAGCATACCTGAATAACATAAACAATATGATTTTAATGTAGTTCATACCAGAATGGAAGAAAACAATATAGAATTGAATATTATATGTGATTATAAGCAATGGACTTACATTTTGCAACTATTTGAGCAATGAAAGGATATGAGACCTTTATGCGATAATTTCTTCTTGTATGGAATGAACAAGTGTGCTCTCTGGTATACTTTGTTAGTGTAAACACTTTCGATTTCTTGATTTTTGAGAACCGCACGCGCCACTTACAATCTTTATCTAGACATTGCGCAAGAATAGAAAGCTTGAGAGACTTTGTTATTTTGTATTGTGTACATTCGGCAACAACATTCAAACACAGTGCATTTTTCACTGCGTTTTTATCCTTGAACTTTTGACTAAGCTTAAGACCCCATTGAGTTTCTTCAGGTTGAACTTCAGTGATTGCATAGCTATTCACTATTTCTATTTCAGTCACACTGGGAGCAGGAACAATGGCAGTGTATGGATGATATTCATTAATTTCTTTAATTTCTGGTATAATAATTGTAGACTTTAATCTCACACACAATGGCACACTCCAGCATGGTTGAGTCAATTGATTAACTTCAACAAAATCCTCGAAATCTTCTACCGTCTCAATATCAAATGGGTGCAACGCTTCATTTAAGGTATTCTTGTATGTAAGTTCCAATTTGTTCACTGTCTCATCTACTTGAAAACATTTGGCAATCAACATCCTAATTTCTGGCATGCTAATTGGATCTCCCACAGTGATGGTTTTGCACACTACTTTATCCCCTAAATATGTCTTTTCATTTCCCACAGATTTCCATTCTCCTCCACAATAAACTACAATTTGTAATTGAGTCATGGCTAACAAGTTCTGTATATACCAGAAAAAAAAACTATTATAAGTATACCAGAAGTTAAAAGTATACCAAAATTATGCACAACATCACAAATACCAAAAGTTAAAGTATACCAGAATTATGCACAACACCACAAATATCAGAAGGTCAAGTATACCAGAAGTTAAAGTATACCAGAATTATGCATAACACCACAAATACCAAAAGTTCAAGGATACGAGAAGTCATTCAATTCATTATACCAGAGAATTAATGATACCAGAAAGACAATTAGCATACTACAAAAGAGATTATACCAAAACTCATTCTTTCATACCAGAATTAATGATACCAGAAAGACAATCATCATACTACAAAAGAGATTATACCAGAACTCATTCTTTCATACCAGAATTAATGATATCAGAAAGACAATCATCATACTACAAAATATTATACTAGAACTCATTCTTTCATACCAGAATTATGCACAACACCACAAATAATAGAGAGTTAATGATACCAAAAATAAAATTATCATACTACAAAAGAGATTATACCAGAACTCATTAATTCATATCAAAATTATGCACAACACCACAAATACTAGAAATTCAAGTATACCAGACGTTCAAGTATACAAGAATTATGCACAACAACATATATACCAGAAGATCAAGTATACCAGACGTTCAAGTATACCAGAATTATGCACAACACCACAAATACCAGAAGTTCAAGTATACCAGAATTCATTCAAATCATTATACTAGAGAATTAATGATACCAGAAAGACAATTAGCATACTACAAAAGAGATTATACCAGAACTCATTCTTTCATACCAGAATTATGCACAACACCACAAATACTAGAAATTCAAGTATACGAGACGTTCAAGTATACAAGAATTATGCACAACAACATATATACCAGAAGATCAAGTATACCAGACGTTCAAGTATACCAGAATTATGCACAACACCACAAATACCAGAAGTTCAAGTATACCAGAATTCATTCAAATCATTATACTAGAGAATTAATGATACCAGAAAGACAATTAGCATACTACAAAAGAGATTATACCAGAACTCATTCTTTCATACCAGAATTAAGAAAACAAACTAGCAACAAGGTTCATACCAGAATCGTTTATCAAATTGATACTAGAACAGAGAAAATCCAAATGTAATTGATAGAACCAAAAATTGAAATCATAACACACTCATTCATTCTAGAAACATAATTTAAAACAAAACCAAATCTGACGATACCTTATACCAGAAATACAAGAATCTGATCAAAATTTCACAATGGTGAACAAAATACCAAAATAATACTGAAGAAGATGGCGAGAGAGAGAGAGAGAGTAGAATATTGTGAGAGAGATACCTGGTTAGATCAAAGAGAATTCTGGTATTTGAAGTCTTGAACCACAAGTCGATTGCGTTGTATTCGTTTCTGGTGTTTGATCGATTGATACCAAAGAAGATTGCCCGATCAATGTCGCTTTCCTTCAGCGTAACAGAAAAGAGAGAGAAGGGGGATAATTTTACCTAATTTTATGGTAACTAATTGACAGTAAATATGATTTGGGGTATATTTTCTTGATGGAAAATATAAAAAAGCCTACTTAGTATCATGGTTTCTTAATAAAGCATACTTACCAAATTTTCCCTAGTAACAATATAATACTTTTTGTCTGTAAATTAAATTATTACAAATTGAACAGACGCCGGTAACCTACTTGGGTAAACCCTAAATAGCTAATACAATCACTGCCATTGTCTTATGAATGCTAAGCTCAGAAAATCAAATATGACTCCATCTCAACACTCTTCTAATACATTACGAGCTTGATGTTGTACTTTCCTCGTAGAAGGTCATCACTTCCTCTTGTGCTTTGGCAATCATCTCAAATCTCTTCTTGTTATATGGGTGTCTCGACCTACTGCTCAACTGGTTTCCGTATTTTTGCAAGGCCACCTCCGTCACCTTCATCGCACTGCGGGAATGATATCCGGCAGAAGAGACCAAGAGTAACCCTATATAATCCGCTTCTAATTCCAACCTGTAAGTCAGTCAAAAATATCAAGAGGGTAAAATGACTAACTATACCTTTTATAAACTCATTTAGTAAATATACACTATTTAACTCAATTCTAGGGTAAAATTAAAAAGGTCTACAAAACAAAAACTGAAAAAAAAAAAGAGTCTATTTAATCCAATTCTTCAAGGAAGTCCAAGGAGAGAATCAATGATTTAGCAATTCAATCAATCTCACAAATGTGTATAATCTTACTTACTCTTTAGGTAAAGACGAGCACCTGTGCAGATTTGAGAGTCTTTTATACATAACAGACGCGTCGAAGTTGTACGCGAATAAAGCAAGGTTCGCTAACCCCATGTCCTTAGTAAGCCTCTCAGCTCGATGTCGAGCCAAAACATGTCCAATCTAACACAAAAAAAGTAAAAATCGTTAAAAACAGAGTCCATCTTATCATAAAAAATTTGATTTCACCTAAAATTACCTTGTAATATCCGGAATTTTATTCCGTTTATTTCTGTAACAAACCGGATATCGATCAGTTGATCCATATCCGTCTACTTAGTTAGATACATTGCTTCAAAAATTATCATTTTATGTAGCTTCCCTTCACATAAAATGATAGGATCCTTGTTTCAAAAATTTATCATTTTATGTAGCTTTCCTTCACATAAAATGATAGGAGCCTTATAACCAATCTTAAACGATATCATGATCCGTATCCGTCTATTCCGTGCTCTCGTTAGTCGGTGATCTCGTTTCCGGACTGCAGCGAGCACCGGACTGCTGCTCCCTTGCGCCAGCTCCAGCCCGTATGCCAGCGCCCAGCTTCGATCAGCCCAGTCCGTGATTCAGCCCAGCAGCGCCCAGCTTCAGCAGCTTGTCCGTAGCGCCAGCTTCAGCCCAGCAGCAGCTTGCCAGTGTGCCCAGCGTCAGTTTCAGCCCAACAGCAGCTTGCCAATCAGCCCAGCGCCAGCTTTAGACCAGGAGGCGCCAGCCCAAGGAAGAGCAACTGCTGGGATGCCTAGAGTTGCTGAGCTGGAATAGGAATGCAGATCTTCTCCAAATAACTGCTCCTTAATTCACGCTGGAAGTTTCCTTCTGAATGCAGCCTCACGTTCCACATTCCTATCCACATTCAAAACCTCCTCCTCCGCCTTTATTCTATAGTACACGACGCCTCACGATCCCTTGCTTCTGTACACACAAACCTTCACAACCAGGATCACATACACTCCCATCCGTTTACAGAGAAACGCCCAGGTGACGTTTATAGTGATCTCCCTCCCTTCTGTCTACGGATTCCAGCAGCACAAGCGCCTTGCCGTCTCCAAAGGTGAGTAGTGACTTCCTTCATTCCCTCGTGTCTGTCTTGAGTGAGCAACCTTCTTGAACGTTTGTTCGACGTGAATCTAAAACGTGTTGCCTGGACTTACTCCTCTACAGATCTAGTGATCAGCAGACATCCCTCACCATCGATTGAGGTAGAGACCTTCACAAGCTGGTGAGTTTTCTCTTCCTCCCTCCTTGCCTATTCCTCTTCGATCGGACCAGTTTCTGAGGTACTGATGTAGTGACGTTCTACAACCTTGTACAGATTCGTCCGAGTCTCATACCCCTCCCAAGCATAACTATCTACTTGCTGCAGCCCTTAAACGTAGGTAAGAACTCAGCTTTCATCTCCTCTACAGTTGCACATGAAGAGAAGGTGTAGATCATAGTTTTGTCAATTATAGTGGACCAGACCCTGCACCATTAATTTCTCTATTTCTCCCACCATATACTGCAGATGAGCCGTACAATCATGATCTTTGTACTGCAGTTTTAATTTCCGAAATTTAGTGTTGAGTAGCCATCTTTAGGACCAGTTTTCGATGCCTTAGAGATAAGATCCACCGTTCATCTTTTTATATGTTGTTTAGTGCCATGCATAGGGTAATATGTTAAACTTTGAGAAGAAACGAACGGTCGGATTAGAAGTTATAAGCTTCCGAAGTTGGGTAGCTAAACAGTTTTTGTAAACTTTGGATTTTTGGTTAAGTATAGAAATTGTAAGTGTAGTAGTCAACTTTGAGAATTTTTATAAAAATGATGTATGAACAGTTTTGAGAAATTCTTGCTCCTAAGGGTAGATGGAACATCATAGATGATCTAGAGAATTATTTCGGAATTTTTATAAGTTTCTGCGAATTTTATATTTGAAACCGAAGTTGGACCTTTACGATCTTTCGGAAAATAGGAAAATAGGAAAAGTGCCAGTTTGTAGCCAAACTAAACTTTAGGAGTTAGAACATAACTTTAGAGTCTCAAATAGGAATTTAGACATGAATTTCGGAAAATTTGGAAGTTTCGGGACCAAGGGTAAAATAGTCATTTTACCATATATTAGTACTGTAATCAGTTCTGTCCTATTACGATCTTCTATCTTAGAAGTCTTAGACTTCTAATTACGTTGGAGTGTGCTAATGCACTTATCTCCTTTGGCAGGCAACTGAGTTGCTACAGTTTACAGAGCGAGTTTGGTTTATAGAGAGTCGAGATCTATAACAGGTAAGTCCTTTGGGCTTACTTAGCTGACTTCTGAATATGAGCATGAATGATGATAGTGGTGTGTGATTGAAATGTTTAGAGATATAGGTTGTGATAGATATTTACCGACCTATACTTGGCCTAAGAGTAACGGGCGGTGGCATTCTGCTCAGTTAGCTTGAGGGCGCTGGGGGTTTCTTTAGGGACTAGTCCACACTCGGTTTGTAGTGATGCTACCGGCGGAGGTAAGCTAGACCTACACCCAGCTGGATAAGGAACGGAGGCGAGAACTGTTAAGAGTTCTCGTGCCACAACTGTAAAATTGAATAAGTTGAATCACCTAAATAATAGATAATAACCGGTTGGGTGCCAGCATGATGTTTGTTTATATTATTTCTGCGTGTGCTTGTGCTGTTATTATTCTACTTATATTTGGATAGTTAGCTAACAGTTGTTATGTTGTGTAGACGTACCACAGGTTAGAGCAGATGCCGATTGATCCGGATGGTAGTGGTCAGCCGGGGTGTCGTACTTTTAGGACGTGTTGCAGTTTCTTTATTTGTGGGATTTCCAGTTGGACCTTGGTTCTTTTCTTTCTTTCCGTACTTTGTTATCTTATGTTTTCCGGCTGTTGGTTGTTCTGGTCACATTCGTACATTGTTAAGACTTATTTTATGATTTCTGGTTTTTCCTTATCTGTGCCTTGTTGTAAGATCTTGTTAAGTTGTTGTCAAACTAAGGTCGGGACCCACTGTGCGGTCCTAACCAGTAACTCCCCAAGTTGTAAAATTTGGGGTGTTACAACATGGTATCAGAGCTCTAGGTTGGCAACAATGGCACTTGAAATCTTCTAAAAAGGTCACATAAGTAAATAAACAGAACCCGAAAGGGGTCTGAGTTTTCTAAAGAAGATTTTGGTTTTAAAATGCATGCATAATCGGGTTGGGATAGAAAGTACGGACGACCACCACTACCTCCGCGGATCTCGGTATTCTTAGTATTAGTATTATAGACTTTTACTGTTTATGATAGATTAGTTAGATTATAACTGTAGTTGTTACCGTTCGTGCAGATGGCATGTACTAGGGCTACACCAGCGACTGGCCGAGGTAGGGGTCGTCCCCCCTTCCCCCAGTCCGACAAGATCGAGTTGATAGCACCCCTGCTGTTAGAGGGCGTGGTCGTGGGGGTAGACCTCCACTAGGGAGAGGTTGAGGACGAGTTCCTCGAGAGGATCCACCTGCAGCAAGCATACCAGAGGCTGCTGTGGAAGAGGTAGCTGTGAGAGTGTAGGCCCCGAGGTCAGGCATGAGACCGCCGCTAGGTCTGGAGCGTAGGGAGCACGTTCGACTAAGTCAGGACGTGTTTCTATTGGAGCATCTGAGTATAGAGAGTACAGAGCATACGTCGAGCGTATGGAGGAGGCTGCCAGAGTTGAGAGGCTTACCCAAGTACCACCGGTGGTACCGGCTAGGTCAGCTCAGGTGACACAGGGAGTGTCTCAGGTGCCGGCTATAGGTGAGAGGAGAGCTAATGTTGATAGAGCGCCTGCTGGGTCTAGAGCACCGAGACCGGATGAGTGGTTGAAGGCTTTCAACTCTCAGAAGGTTCCCTCATTCAGTGGAGAAATAGGGCTAGAGGTGGAGCACTGGATAGGGAAGATAGAGACTGCTTTAGAGGCAATACGTTGCCCCGAGGATCGACAGGTGGATTTGGTGCAGACTTGTTTCACAGATGATGCTCATTCATGGTGGCGTACCATTCGTAGCCGAGTCACCAGTTGGGAGCAGATGCGGAACATTGTTAGGGACACGTACTGTCCTGTCTCGCTGAGGAGGGAGAGATTCCAGGATTTCATTGAGGCGGGATTTGAGGATATCCCGATTGTTGCAGCCATAAAGAAGTTTCAGAAAGAGTTGACCTTACTTGGACCAGCTGCACCTCCAAAAGAACAGCATGTTAACCTTTTCTCCAGGAGATTGAGAGAGAGTACCCGATCATATCTGGCTGGATTCCGCTGTGAGACTTTGTTTGACTATCAGGATAGGGCCTCTGCTTATGAGAGAGATAGGCCAGCTTCGAGGAAAGCAGTTCAGTCTAGTGGGCCGGATAAGCGGCAGAGGACATGACATGCTGGTAGCAGTGCAACAGTAGTAGGTTATGGTCGAGGACAGACTCAGGGGAGGTCCAGCTACCACTCTACAGTTCAGACTCCCGGTAGAGATCGATAGTGCTTTAACTGTGGTAGCCGCGATCACATTAAGACAGATTGCCAGAGACCACCTACCACTTGCTTCACTTGTGGGAAGCTGGGACACAGAGCTGCTTTCTGCCGTCAGGGTAGGGTCCCTTCACAGCAGGGATCTTCTCCTGCAGGTGCTGAGAAGAGTGTACAGAGACCTCCTCAGTACCGAGCACCGAGTCAGCAGCTGCAACAGTACCGGGCTCCAGGACATCCTGCTTCATACAGTACGGCACAGGGATCAGGTCGTGGCAGGGGATGTGGTAGTACCACTGACACCAGAGGAGGACCATCGAGAGTGTTCGAGTTGAGGAGCACCGAGCAGCCTACAACACCTGCGACCACAGGTACTATTTGGATCCATGACTTACCTGTGCGAGTTTTATTTGATACGGGTGCTACGCACTCCTTTATATCAGATGCATGCGTAGATAGGTTGTCCTTAGCTACAGTAGAGGGTGTACCTTTTGTGGTTGGGTTACCAGATGGGGGTAAGGTTAGAGGATCCCGAGAGATTTATGACTGCCCTATTCATCTGGGAGGCCGGATTTGGTTAGTAAATTTTCTAGTCATGCCCTTAGCACATGAGGACGTGATATTGGGGATAGATTGAATGACTAGACATGGAACAGTCTTAGATATTGGTAGGAGAACTGTGACTGTCGCCACTGAGGAGGGTCACAGAGTGATATTCCGAGGTTGGGACCTCGGAAAGTCCGGCACAGTTATCAGCGCAGTGAGAGCAGCCAGATTGATAGCCCAGGGTTGCGAGGCCTTCTGGTGTTATGCCATGAAGGAGCGCAAGAGCGTGACAGTAGAGGAGATACCAGTGGCATGCGAGTTTGCAGAGGTATTCAATGACGACCTGCCAGGGCTACCTCTACAGAGGAGTGTTGATTTCAGCATTGAGTTAGAGCCGGGCACGAGACCGATCTCGAAGGCCCCGTACCGCATGGCCCCGATAGAGCTGCTTGAGCTGAAGAAGCAGTTAGAGGAGTTAGCAGAGAAGGGCTTCATACGCCCTAGTGTTTCTCCTTGGGGCGCACAAGTATTATTTGTGAGGAAGAAGGATGGATCGATGAGGCTGTGTATGACTACCGGGAGTTGAACAAGGTCACCATCAAGAATAAGTATCCACTGCCTCGCATAGATGATCTGCTGGACCAGCTGCATGGAGCGTCAGTGTTCTCGAGGATAGACTTGACATCGGGTTATCACCAGCTGAGAGTGAGAGACCAGGACATACCTAAGACGGCATTCCGGACTAGGTATGGTCACTATGAGTTTGTAGTGATGCCATTCGGGCTCACTAATGCGCCAGCAGTATTTATGGAGTTGATGAATGGGATTTTCATCGACTTCTTAGACCAGTTTGTAGTGGTCTTCATTGACGACATTCTAGTTTACTCTAGAAGTCGAGAGGAGCATGCCGGACACTTGAGGACAGTATTACAGATTCTACAGGATAGTCAGCTATATGCTAAGCTATCCAAGTGCGAGTTCTGGATGTCAGAGGTGGCTTTCCTAGGCCATGTAGTGACTGCTGAGGGGATTAAGGTCGACCCGACGAAGATTGAGTCAGTGTCTTCTTGGCAACCTCCGAAGAATGTTAAGGAGGTTCGCAGCTTCCTTGGATTGGCAGGTTATTACCGCCGGTTTGTGGAAGGGTTTTCCCTGATTTCCCGACCACTTACTTGTCTCCTGAGGAAGACTACTCGGTTCGTCTGGTCTGAGCCGTGTCAGCAGAGTTTTGAGGAGCTGAAGAGGAGATTGACGTCTGCTCCGATTTTAGCACAGCCTGAGGGTACAGAGGACTTTGTAGTGTACAGTGACGCATCCAAGCTGGGCTTGGGGTGTGTCTTGATGCAGAGGGGTAAGGTCATAGCGTATGCGTCTCGACAGCTGAAGACATATGAGGAGAACTACCCCACCCATGACCTGGAGTTAGCTGCGGTAGTACATGCTCTTAAGATCTGGCGTCATTATCTCTATGGAGCGACCTGTCAGATCTTCACAGACCATAAGAGTCTGAAGTACATATTCACTCAGCGGGAGTTGAATAACCGCCAGAGGCGGTGGCTGGAGTTGATCAAGGATTTCGACCTTGAGATTCTCTACCACCCCGGGAAGGCGAATGTAGTTGCTGACGCTTTGAGTCGGAAGACGCCTAGGGAGAAGGCGATAGCCCGGTTGACAGTACAACCACAGTTACAGAGAGACTTAGCTTGGTTGGAGGTAGAGATCCAGTTCCCCGATACTGCTCATCAGTTAGCCACCTTAGAGTTATTTCCTGATCTGTTGGGTGAGATCCGACAGAAGCAGGAGACCTGTCCGACTTTGACCCGGATCCGAGACTGGATGTCACGAGGTGAGGCACCTCAGTTCACTATTGGTGCCGATGGAGTGATGAGACGGCAGGACCGTATCTGTGTGCCATCAGACAGTGAGTTGAGACAGAGGATACTAGGTGAGGCTCATGCTACCCCTTACTCCGTACATCCAGGAGCGAGTAAGATGTATAAGGACGTGAGACGTTCCTTCTGGTGGGGTGGTTTGAAGCGTGATGTGGCCCGATATGTAGCCCAGTGTGCGACCTGTAAGCAGGTCAAGATTGAGCATCGTAGGTCCGGAGGAGAGCTCCACCCACTTCCAGTACCACATTGGAAGTGGGAGGATATATCTATGGATTTTGTTACAGGGTTGAGGCTCAGCAGAGGTTTTGATGCCATTTGGGTAGTGGTAGACCGTCTGACGAAGACCGCACGTTTCATTCCGATTAAGGAAACGTGGCCGGTAAGTCGTCTAGCTGAGGAGTTCACCAGACACATTGTGAGACTCCATGGAGTACCGAGGACTATCGTCTCCGACAGGGATGGACGTTTTACCTCGAGATTTTGGCAGCAGGTACATACTGCTCTGGGGACGAGTCTCCACTTTACCACTGCCTATCACCCACAGACAGACGGTCAGTCTGAGAGGACCATTCAGACCTTAGAGGACATGTTGCGGGCATGTGTACTAGATTGGGGACAGGTATGACCAGATCATCTCCCACTGGTAGAGTTCTCATATAATAACAGCTGGCACGCGTCTATTGGGATGGCACCTTATGAGGCTTTGTACGGGCGGAGATGTCGTACACCGTTGTGCTGGGATGAGCCTAGCAAGGCTGATGGGGTAGTACCAGACCAGATACAGGATGACATCGCCCGGATTGCCTTAGTCCGGGAGCGGATGTTAACAGCTCAGAGTCGTCAGAAGTCCTACGCCGACAAAAGGCGTCGACCTTTGGAGTTTAGAGTAGGTGCACAGGTGTGGTTGAGAGTGTCACCGACCAGAGGATTCCGGCGTTTCGGCATTAAGGGAAAGCTGAGTCCCCGATATGTCGGTCCATTTGAGATCTTAGAGAGAGTCGGAGAGGTTGCCTACCGATTAGCACTGCCACCAAGATTGGAGGGAGTACATCCAGTTTTTCATGTATCTCAGCTGAGAGAGTACATACCAGATCTCAGACACGTCATCAGTCATGAGGATCTGATAGTCGAGCTAGACCACACTTTTGTGGAGTACCCAGTAGCCATCCTAGAGCGTAGTACTAGGCGTCTGCGTTCTAAGGAGATACCGATGTTGAGGATCCAGTGGTCTAGACGAGGAGCTGATGAGGCTACTTGGGAGACAGAGGAGAGTATTAGACGTAACTATCCTGAGTTCTTTGCGGAGTTAGCCGCCACCCCAGTACCGACGGGTTAGTACTAAGACGATACTTTATATGATTTATGTGATTATATGTTTAAGTGATTGTTTATGTTTATGTGCTTAATAGCGTGAGTAGTTTGCATGCTAGGAAAAAGTGAAATAAATTGAAGTGAGACTAGAATATAACTCTTGAGGGTAAATTGTTTGGGTAGATACCTTATTCTAAGTTTCGGGACGAACTTATTTTTAAGGGGGTACTGATGTAATATCCGGAATTTTATTCCGTTTATTTCTGTAACAAACCGGATATCGATCAGTTGATCCATATCCGTCTACTTAGTTAGACACATTGCTTCAAAAATTATCATTTTATGTAGCTTCCCTTCACATAAAATGATAGGATCCTTGTTTCAAAAATTTATCATTTTATGTAGCTTTCCTTCACATAAAATGATAGGAGCCTTATAACCAATCTTAAACGATATCATGATCCGTATCCGTCTATTCCGTGCTCTCGTTAGTCGGTGATCTCGTTTCCGGACTGCAGCGAGCACCGGACTGCTGCTCCCTTGCGCCAGCTCCAGCCTGTATGCCAGCGCCCAGCTTCGATCAGCCCAGTCCGTGATTCAGCCCAGCAGCGCCCAGCTTTATCAGCTTGTCCGCAGCGCCAACTTCAGCCCAGCAGCAGCTTGCCAGTGTGCCCAGCGCCAGTTTCAGCCCAGCAGCAGCTTGCCAATCAGCCCAGCGCCAGCTTTAGCCCAGGAGGCGCCAGCCCAAGGAAGAGCAGCTGCTGGGACGCCTAGAGTTGCTGAGCAGGAATAGGAATGCAGATCTTCTCCAAATAACTGCTCCTTAATTCACGCTAGAAGTTTCCTTCTGAATGCAGCCTCACGTTCCACATTCCTGTCCACATTCAGAACCTCCTCCTCCGCCTTTATTCTGCAGTACACGACGCCTCACGATCCCTTGCTTCTGTACACACAAACCTTCACAACCAGGATCACATACACTCCCATCCGTTTACAGAGAAACGCCCAGGTGACGTTTACAGTGATCTCCCTCCCTTCTGTCTACGGATTCCAGCAGCACAAGCGCCTTGCCGTCTCCACATGTGAGTAGTGACTTCCTTTGTTCCCTCGTGTCTGTCCTGAGTGAGCAACCTTCTTGAACGTTTGTTCGACGTGAATCTAAAACGTGTTGCCTGGACTTACTCCTCTACAGATCTAGTGATCAGCAGACATCCCTCACCATCGATTGAGGTAGAGACCTTCACAAGCTGGTGAGTTTTCTCTTCCTCCCTCCTTGCCTATTCCTCTTCGATCGGACCAGTTTCTGAGGTACTGATGTAGTGACGTCCTACAACCTTGTACAGATTCGTCCGAGTCTCATACCCCTCCCAAGCATAACTATCTACTTGCTGCAGCCCTTAAAAGTAGGTAAGAACTCAGCTTTCATCTCCTCTACAGTTGCACATGAAGAGAAGGTGTAGATCATAGTTTTGTCAATTACAGTGGACCAGACACTGCACCATTAATTTCTCTATTTCTCCCACCATATACTGCAGATGAGCCGTACAATCATGATCTTTGTACTGCAGTTTTAATTTCCGAAATTTAGTGTTGAGTAGCCATCTTTAGGACCAGTTTTCGATGCCTTAGAGATAAGATCCACCGTTCATCTTTTTATATGTTGCTTAGTGCCATGCATAGGGTAATATGTTAAAATTTGAAAAGAAACGAACGGTCGGATTAGAAGTTATAAGCTTCCGAAGTTGGGTAGCTAAACAGTTTTTGTAAACTTTGGATTTTTGGTTAAGTATAGAAATTGTAAGTGTAGTAGTCAACTTTGAGAATTTTTATAAAAATGATGGATGAACAGTTTTGAGAAATTCTTGCTCCTAAGGGTAGATTGAACATCATAGATGATCTAGAGAATTATTTCGGAATTTTTATAAGTTTCTGCGAATTTTATATTTGAAACCGAAGTTGGACCTTTACGATCTTTCGGAAAATAGGAAAATAGGAAAAGTGCCAGTTTGTAACCAAACTAAACTTTAGGAGTTAGAACATAACTTTAGAGTCTCAAATAGGAATTTAGACATGAATTTCGGAAAATTTGGAAGTTTCGGGACCAAGGGTAAAATAGTCATTTTACCATAAATTAGTATTGTAATCAGTTCTGTCCTATTACGATCTTCTATCTTAGAAGTCTTAGACTTCTAATTACGTTGGAGTGTGCTAATGCACTTATCTCCTTTGGCAGGCAACTGAGTTGCTAAAGTTTACAGAGCGAGTTTGGTTTACAGAGAGTCGAGATCTATAACAGGTAAGTCCTTTGGGCTTACTTAGCTGACTTCTGAATATGAGCATGAATGATGATAGTGGTGTGTGATTGAAATGTTTAGAGATATAGGTTGTGATAGATATTTACCGACCTATACTTGGCCTAAGAGTAACGGGCGGTGGCATTCTGCTCAGTTAGCTTGAGGGCGCTGGGGGTTTCTTTAGGGACTAGTCCACACTCGGTTTGTAGTGATGCTACCGGCGGAGGTAAGCTAGACCTACACCCAGTTGGATAAGGAACGGAGGCGAGAACTGTTAAGAGTTCTCGTGCCACAACTGTAAAATTGAATAAGTTGAATCACCTAAATAATAGATAATAACCGGTTGGGTGCCAGCATGATGTTTGTTTATATTATTTCTGCGTGTGCTTGTGCTGTTATTATTCTACTTATATTTGGATAGTTAGCTAACAGTTGTTATGTTGTGTAGACGTACCACAGGTTAGAGCAGATGCCGATTGATCCGGATGGTAGTGGTCAGCCGGGGTGTCGTACTTTTAGGACGTGTTGCAGTTTCTTTATTTGTGGGATTTCCAGTTGGACCTTGGTTCTTTTCTTTCTTTCCGTACTTTGTTATCTTATGTTTTCCGGCTGTTGGTTGTTCTGGTCACATTCGTACATTGTTAAGACTTATTTTATGATTTCTGGTTTTTCCTTATCTGTGCCTTGTTGTAAGATCTTGTTAAGTTGTTGTCAAACTAAGGTCGGGACCCACTGTGCGGTCCTAACCAGTAACTCCCCAAGTTGTAAAATTTGGGGTGTTACATACCTCATGCCCGATTACAAAGGCGATCTCACCTTCAGACCTCAAGCACTCAAGAGTCCCGGAATGGATAACAATCTTCCCTCCCGGAGAACTATATGCATTGAAGCTAGGCCGGTCCACGACAACGACATCTCAATCGATGTTCTTCAAGTATCGTGTTAATTGCACGCGAATCGGCTAGTTGTTCGTTGCTCCGAATCAGTGACATGAAAGCATGTAGCCAACTTGAAGGGTAACTTAAGTTTCCCCATACCTTTTGTTTTCTTAGATCCTTCTCCAACGCTGTAATCAATTTTTGCGCTATAAATTTGACTCTTGCGCTCATAGTGTGCGTAGGTGGTATGATTCGGGTTGTCACTTTATAAGATTCAAAGTGGCGATTTCCGATTATCTTTTTGAGGACTCTTGGCATGAGTATCAAATGGGTTCTCTTTTAATAAGGTACCGTCTCCAGGTTAATTGACAAACCGGTCATCTGTGAAGAAACCGGAGTCGACGATCCTTGAACGTTTGGTTATATAGGGTTACCACAATCTGCTGCACCGTCTCCAGGTTAATTGCTAAGATATCCTTCAACATTCACCCCAACTTCTGTACCGTCTCCAGGTATATATAGGGTTACCGGCCACAATCTGTTGCACCGAAAAGATCGAATCTTATCTATCTATATACTAAAGCAGCCCATGAACTTCCACTTCGCACAGTTTCGTGCAGCCACCTCATCAAATTTACACGTGGCACAGTGTGGTGAATTCACGTCATTAAATTTTCACGTGTCAATTTTTTTGTTAATTCAGGTCACACATGTTAAACCAAATTATTTTAAATATTTAATTTACGAATTTATTCTAAATATTTTACTATAAAATTTTGTATTTGTTTCTCATATTATTAATGACCTTTAATTTTTTATATTTTAAAAATCGAAATAATTAAGATTTGCAATCTAATTTTAAAGATATTAAAATTTGACAACTTATAATTTAATTTATAATTGATTTTTATACTTTCTTAAACTTAAAATATTTAATTTTAAATTTAATTCATTTGTTTACTTATATTTTCAATTGAACTTATAAACTTTATTTTTTTACACTTTTAAAGATCTTAATATTTTTATATTTTTTATATTTTTAAATTTCAATTGAAAATTATTTATTTCTAAACTTATAAACTTTATTTTTTTCTAAAATATTTTTTTTAAACGATTAACAAAAATCTTTCTTCATAGTTTTAGAATTAAAAGAATTAGTTTTTAATATCAGTATGTTTTCATTTTTTAAAAAATCGATTTTAATATTTTTAAAAAAAATCAGATATTTTAAAATAGTTTGTAAAAAACTAATAAATTTCATATTAAAAATATATGGAAAAAATTTAATTTATTTTAAATATTTTACTATTTAAATTTGTATTAGTTTTTCATATTATTAATGACCTTTAATTTTTTATAATTTAAAAACGAAATAGTTAACATTTGCAATCTAATTTTAAAGATAGTAAATTTGACATCTTATATTTTTTAATTTATAATTGAACTTTATACTTTCTTAAACTTAAAGAATTTAATTTCATTTAATTTACTTATATTTTCAATTGATCTTATAAACTTTATTTTTTTCAAAACTTTATACTTTCCGGTTGTTATTGCATGATTTGAATTCTTGCTTGAGTTTCATTCATAATGTGAAAAATACAAACTTACAACAAGTATCACATAACAATTAAGACAATTCTCAACATAATGAATTATAAAATAGTTTTTTGACACACAATTATTGTCTAACCCGTGCAGGGCACGGGTATTAAAACTAGTCTATATAACTTACTAAAACAAAGGACACTAATGCCACGTGTCAATTAACGAGGGATGCCACCTCAGCATTTTTGTAAAATATTTACCGAAATGCCACTCCTAGAAAATTTATGATAGATTACTAAATTGCCATTCTTAAAAAAATAGATGTCGAATTACTAAATAAATATTAAAGATTATCAGGTATAAATAATTAAGAATATTTTAAAAAAATTGAGGCTTCTTTTATGTTTTTAAAAAATTGTTTAAAAGATAGCCAAAATCTTTTATTATTTTGTAAAAAAAAAAATTCAGCCTCCACATTTTTATCGGTTTAAATCTTTTACTAAATCTCGAATTAAGCCAATAATTTTTTTTTACTAAATTTTAATTATTTTTTAAAATATGAATTTTGTTATCACACATCGGTTATCAGATAAGGATGACACCTTGACAACATGTATAAATAGACCTAGAAGGTTTGAAGATTATACAAATCATACATTTTCGGACCTTTTGGTCAGAATCAAGTATAATACTTATTCATACCGGATTAGTATTTGTATGTGGATTGTTGTGACCTACTAATTCGTAGGTCATTTTGATCTAATGATTTTTGGGTCGTTTTGATCTAATGATTTTTGGGTCGTTTTGACCTACAGATTTTTAGGTCGTTGTGACCTACTAATTTTTTTGGTTGTTGTGACCTACTGATTTTTGGGTCGATTTGATCTAATAATTAGTGGGTTGTTGTGACCTACTGATTTGTGGGTCGTTATGACCCACTGATTTGTGGGTCGTTCTAACCTATTGATTCGTGGGTCGTTGTGACCTATGAATTCGTGGGTCATTGTGACCTATGAATTTGTTGGTCGTTGTGACCTATTGATTCGTGGGTCGTTGTGACCTACTGATTTGTGGGTCGTTGTGACCTACTAATTTGTGGGTCGTTGTGACCTACTGATTTGTGGGTCGTTGTGACCTACTGATTTGTGGGTCGTTTGTGACCTACTGATTTATGGGTTGTTTGTGTGTGACCTACTAATTTGTGGACCGTTGAACTATTAAAATTTGTAATTCTTATTTTATCAATATACTAAATATACATATATATTCTATATACTTTACTAAAAACAAAAGACACTAATTTTGACGTGGCCCCCCACATTTTTTCTCAGATTAAACTTTTTACTAAATCACGAATTAAGCTAATAAATTTTTTTTTAACTAAACCATAATTATTTTGTAAAATATGATTTTTGTTCTCCCACATCGATTATGAGGAAAGGATGACACTTTGAAAACATATATAAATAGATTCAGAGTGTTTGAGGATTATAAAATTCATACATTTTTTAACCTTTTGGTCATAATCAAATATAATACTTATTGATATCGAATTACTATTTGTATGTAATCATTGTGACCTATTGCTTTTTGGGTCGTTTTGACCTAATGATTTTTGGGTCGTTGTGACCTAATGATTGGTGGGTCGTTATGCCCTTGTGGGTCCTTGTGATCTACTTATTTGTGGGCCGTTGTAACCTGATTTGTGGACCGTTGAACTATTAAATTCGTAATTCTTATTTTATCAATATACTAAATATACATCTATATACTTTACTAAAACATACGAAATTAATGCTGACGTGACGCTCCTACGTTTTTTCTCGGATTAAATTTTTTACTAAATCACATCCAATTAATTTTTTTTACTAATTGATATCATATCAGATTATGGTATTTTAAAAATTATATGATTATGTTTTTTTTTAAATTATTATTTATTAAATAATAAATTAGATTTAAAATTTTTTTTATTTGCATAAAACCAATTAATGATCAACATATGGGCTACGTGGTCTCATTTACTATGTAACACTTGACGCGTTATTTATACGAACTCATAACATATAATTAATAAAGTTAACAACATATAATATAGTAAAAAAATGTAATATGATAAGCTATTTTATTAACAAACCCGCACAAGGTGCGGGCTAAAACTAGTATCTATTAAAGTAGAAGCTTCTATTGCCACGTGTCAACGCCATGTTTTTTTAAGCCTAAAAAATAATTTTAAAAAGTGATTTCTAAATGTTCATATAAATTGAAAAATTTTTTCAAAATTTTTTTAAAAATATTTTTATAAAAATATTTTTTAAATTTTTACGGATTTTTTGTACAACAAGAATATCTTAACAAATCAATTTAAAAATACAATTACTTAGAAGAGATAAATACTTAAAAGAGAATTAAAAATCATAATAATGATTATAATTTCATTCTCCCAACTTTTATTTTATAAAAATATACATATAAATTTCTAAGTATTAAATATTTATTAATAGACTAGTTCCTATCTATTTGGGAATAAGAAGTTAGATTTTGAAATTTATTCTTAAAGATATTTGTTAATACGATTGTTTTTTTTGGAGAGGATAAAATCATGAGATCAGACTTGTATTATAAAAATCTTATTGCATATAAATGTTCCGACTTTAGATCTGCAACGAAAATAACATTCAAATGCAGGAAGAAATCGGTATTAAACGACTAGCTATGTGTATGTACAAGCTTCCATATAATTTTTACACAATTAAGGTTAAATAAGGCTTATGTTGAATTGTAACGTATGTAGAAAAATAGAAAGCAATTAAAGTCCAAAACAGGAACCAATACTCAGTTGATCGAATCGTGATTGATCTTGATTTTTATCTCTTGAGCATTTATATATATAGTTTGTTATTAAAGTCTCCTACACTAAAAAGAATTACGATGAAAAGATTGAATTTCCTATTTAGTTTTACGAAGAAGCTTGATTAAACAATTTTCTAAAATTTAATGTTTTAGAGGTATTTATATATTCTATATAATCTACTTAAAGCAATGTACCGTAATGTGACTGCGGTGGCCAAAGAGTAATTTAAAATAGATAACTCTCACGTTTGACGCCATAATTTTTTTTTAAATCTTATGTTATATTTATTAAAACAGGAACCTCTATTGCCACGTATCATGGCCACGTTTTTCCAAACCCAAAAAAATATAAAAAAATTGGATTTTTAAAGAAAAAATCTTAATGGAAATTATTTATCGAAATTATTACTATGAAGGCTTAATTATAAATGTCTGTTATTTGATTCAACTCAAAAATTTTTGAACAAAAATTATCAACAATAAAAGATAATATATTATATTTAATTGGATATTTGTTGGGTTTGTTTGCATATATTTCCAATGAAATCTTGAACTAGAAGTTTCTTAAATTTGTGATCAATTAGCTACAAGATGATGTGCTTAGCAAAATTCGGGCAATCAAAAAAAAAAAATTTTATTTTTTAATCTTTGTCACAAATTTAAGTAAATTTGGGTTTATGACGGGTTAAACAAAAAGTTTTACAAATAAAAATTTAACTTAGATATTCTTTTTAGTTGCAAAAAATGGTATAAAAAAAATTATTTATTGAAAGAGTACATTGAAAGTTTTAATATAGATAAGTATTTAGTCGTAATCTTTTAAATGTTTTTTAAAAGCTTATCTAAAAAAATCCCATATTTTTTAAACACTTATAACAAGTTTAAAATTGAAGAATAATTTAAAAGTACGTACATGTACTTCTAGGATTTAGTTTGAAATATTAAATAGTTTTAATTTTAGGGTCTGTTTGGTTCCAACTCCGAAAACGGAAACGGAATGAAAACGAATTTAGTCCATATGTATATTGTAATAACCGAAAATTTTAGACTACGTTTAATTAGGAGTTCAACCGGATTCCGAACCGCCGACCTCTAACCTTTAAATAAAGTTAAAATGAATTGTAAATCCTATCATCTTATGCGACCTTAGTTCACATAAAATGATAAAAGATGTAACTGGAGATATTTCCGTACCTTGAAAATAAAATGATAAAAGACATAATTTCGGGTATAATCTCGAAAATAATTCCGTAATATTATTTCCGTACTTTAACGATTCCGGGCGTATAACTAATATTAGTTTCAGCTCATGGTATCAAGGCTTGGGCAGCCCAATCTTGTAGCCAGTTCAGCCGACCCAAATGGATGAGGAGGAAGCTGGGCCTTGTGATCCACCAGCCAGCCCATTCCTCTAATTTACCCTAATCTCACGCTTAACCTAATCCCTCTCTAATCCTTCTGATGTTTCTCTTCTGTCGACTACACAACCGGCACATCGCTTCTGCACGTTTTACGCAAACGCCAGCTACCGCCAAGGACAGTACAGCTGCAACCGGTGGGCTTCTTCTTCAGCGCCGGGACCCTTCGCTCGTGCCATCCAGGTGAGTCGTCTTCTCCTCTGTCCATCTCTCCCCTTCCTCTCTGTTTCTCGAGTTGCAGCAGCGGCTGACTTTGCTTCACACAACAGCAGCGCCTTCACCAGAACGAGACGCAAAGAGAGAACAGAAGACGACTTCCAGCGCCGGACCTTACCTCCTGCGTCCCAAGCCGCTACACGTTCTGTTGGAAAGGAGACAACCGTGGATTGGCTGCTTCACTGCTGCAGACGAAGGCCGGATTGCAGCGACAGATCTACCGGATACTTTACAACCGCTGCAGCGCCTCCCATAAATACGGGTAAGCCAGTATACCCCCTCCTTACCCTCTTCTGGCTGGCTGTTACAACATCTCACCTCCTCTCTATGCGGGACGAACCTCGTTTCGGTCCCCTTTGATACGAACAGGGAGACCGTGTGGAGTCGAATCTAATTCTGATCCCTGCGGTGACTAACCTATCCACTGCTGCAGACAAGAGCCGGACGCTGAGCCATCCCTCGTTTAATCCAGCTAGTGTCGAAGGCCATCTGTGAGTCGGACCGAAGCTGACCGTGGGGAGTCTACGGTACTACCCTCCTCTGCGACTCTACCTGTTTAAAACAATAAATGGTTTTGCAGCAGTTTAGTTTTATGTTTTACAGGTTGAGAGTTATGTGATATTTGGATATGAATAAGCTTGGACACGTATCTTATACATAACTAGATAAGTTTGGGAGTTGTGTAAGTTAGTATATACTAGTATGCGTTTGAAGTATATATATATATATATATATATATATATATATATATATATATATATATATATATATATATATATATATATATATATATATATATATATATATATATATATAGATATTTATAAGTATAGGTGTAGTATATCTATATATATATTTATGTAAGTATATATATATATGTATATGTGTAAGTATAAGTTATGTATAAGTGTAAGAGATCCTAATAGGTATAGTAGGTATATACTTAAGTTTTAGACATAACGTGGTAAGAATAATGTATTATATACGTACACATATATATGTATAAGAATAGTAGTCACGGAATAATACGAGTTGAAAGAAAAGTTAAAGTATGTACATACGTATATATACATGTAGAAGAGTAGAGTGGTAATCGAAAAAGAGGAGGAGTGTTATTCTTTGAAGAGTAGTTTCGAGTTAACTTATAACTTATAAGAATTGTCAGAAATAAATGATTTAGGGAAATCAAAGGCTAAAAGAAATTAGTAGATTTCTAGAATAAACTTTGAGAATGTTGACACTAAGGGTAAAATGGTCTTTTACCGTAAGAGAGCTTTTTCCGTAATCCCTTCGCATGAGGTTGGACATCTGAATGTGATTTTGATCCACATGCCTTATTTGACAGGCGTTTGAGTTACCACGAGTACGGACGGTTTTGAGACGTGTTAGAGTGTGTTTTGACTCAGGTAAGTCCTTGCGACTTACTTAGCAAGTTTCTGGATATTAGTTGAGTGGTAGTGGTTGTGTGTGCTATGTGCGTGTTTTAATAATAATAAATTGCTAGGACGACCGTTATTATTATGTTTAAGGCCCAAGTGTATGTATAACGGGCCGTGACATCACTGCCCAGCTCTGACAGGAGACTGGGAGGTTCTCTATACCCAGACCAGGCAGGTACAAGGTGAGATGCATCGGATCCATTCCTGACGGTTACACGGGGGCGGAGGCGAGGTTTGGGAATCCCTCGTGTCACAAAATAAGTATCATTAGCGTGAAAGAGTAACTTAACTCAAGATAATAAAACTGACTTGTTTGAAAGCATGATGGGTGTTTATATTTTTATGTGTGTGTGTGTGCTAGTATTATTCTGCTAATATTTAGATAACTAGCTAACGGTTCCTCTTGTTGTGTGTTTAGATTTACCACAGGTTAGACCAGCAGCTGAGTGATCCGGAAGTAGTGGTCAGCCGGGTCTCCATACTCCTTAGAGTTGGGGTTGGGGTTGTGTTGGTCTTTTCTTTCTTTTGGTTAAGACAGTTGTTCGTTTCCTTTGTTTAAGTACTTTAGGCTGCTAGACCGTGTTGCATTCATTACCTTAAAAATACTATTTTATGAATTTCGGTTTTCCTTATTTGTGTCTTGTTGCAAGATCCTAGTAATATTGTTGTCAAACTGAGGTCGGAACCCATTGTGAGGTTCTAACCAGTAATGTCCCGAGTTCTGAGAATTCGGGGTGTTACAACATGGTATCAGAGCTCTAGGTTGGCAACAATGGCACTTGAAATCTTCTGAAAGACCGAATAAGTTTTAAGCAGAACCCGAAAGGGGTCTGAGTTTTAAAAAGGGAACTTTTAGTTTTCAAATGCATGCATAGTCTGGTTGGGGATAGAAAAGTACGGCTGACCACCACTACTACCGCGGATCTCAGTATGCTTAGTATGAACTTTAAGGGTACTTTAGTTGGACTTATTAGCGTGATTAAACAGATGTGATATAGATAAGTACTTGTAGAAGTTTAGTGGAAATTACAGTTATATTATACCCTTAACGGAGATAGGTAAATGAGATCCTCACTCCGTTGACACACCTAAGTATATTTGAAGGGTTTCAACATAAGGATAAGTATGCTCAGCTTATGAGCATTAGGGTAGGAGAACGTCCGGGCAACTCATTCGGGCTTGTTGAGGAACGTTGAGACGGAAAAGCGAAGACCAAAAGACAACGCCAACGACAATAGCAAGAAGAAGATACAGTCAACTCCACAAGGTCAAATGAAGAAAATCCATAAGAGAAGTTCCGGGGAAGCGTTGGCTGACCGGCAAGTATACAAGTTAGGAGAGATAACCCATAAATTCTTTCAAGTGTGATGGAAAGCAACGTTACAAACAAAGAAGATGGCGGCAAAAACAAGCATAGGTGTGTAAGTCAAAGAGAGGTGGTAGGACTCAGACAAGAGATATAGAATTCAAGCTCACTGACGGACCAGAAGGTGAAAGTTGATGCCAGAAACAGAACAAAATATGATCACCTCGACAGTCCACTTGACACCACAATTAAAATGGATAACCAAGACAGTCAAAAGCATAGAAGTCTACATGAAATACATTGTCCATCCAAATATGAAGAATTAAAGAACTGTAAAATGGAAGCTTACGCGTTGCCAACAAGTGAAAGGCAGATTTCACCAACATGGAAGCGGAGTGACTTTCTAGAAGACAAGTAATTGACAGCAAGGGCCGTGATACAATTATCAAATCATAGAATCATGAAAGCAGAGTCAAAGGGATCACTATAAAGGCAGCATTATTATACCAATCAAAGAAGGGAGTTTGTGAGAAGGATCTCGGCGTATCTGAATGCCCACAATAATCTCCCTCTCACAAGTGGACTTAAAATTTTCAACATCAACGATTTACCCCGGGGGACCACGAGCAGCTGATGGCTGAGGTTAAAGTAATCGCGAAGATGCATATACGAACTATCGTGGGAGAATTGACGAGTCCGTTGACGGTAGATGAATGATAATTCTAAACTCGGAAAGAATATTGTTAGCATGAAATATTGTGATATTTTAGGCACGTTTTCTAAGTGCATTTCATCCATTATGATAGTCTTTAATTAAGCATCGTTGCATTTGTGAGCTAGTTTGCCTATATTGTCGATATGGATGTCTACACAAGCTTTATGTTGATTATAGGTGATTGAGAGCTATTTCCGAAAGGAATTGAGCAAGTATAGAGATGATTGAGTATGTCCATGGATTGAGAGCATTCTTAGGAGCAAAAAGGAGTTCAACTTGAGGAATGCACGAGGCTAAGGAAGAATCACGTTCTTGCCCTAAACCACGCTCTAAAATACGGCCGTACTACATTCCACGTTCAGTTCCACGGCCGTGGAACCATGGTTAGGAAACGTGGTTCATTCCAGTAACTTCTACGGTCGTGGAATCATTGGTTCAAACCGTGTTGATTTCCACGCTCTAAATTACGGTCGTGGAACCTTCCACGACCGTGATCTTGGCGATCTTTTTCGCCACACTTTAAGCCACGATCTTTTAGAAGATTGGGCCGGACCGATATTTTATCTTTCCCTATAAAAGGACGGACGAAGAGAGATTCCGTCACCTTCGCTTACGCATAGACGCATTCTACGTTTACGCTTGGAATTGCCCTAATCTCGTACTTTGGTGGAGATTGTGATTGAGATTTCCGGATTGACGGAAGATCGAAGATTCGGAAGATTATTTGCAAGAAGATTCCTCTTCTTGTTTAGGTTTGATTTAGAAGACGGATTGACATCCCGTTCTTCCTTCTTATCTAAGATTGTGTGTTTGTTCTATTCCGAATCTAGTGACAATAATTGTTCTTGATTGTGACTTTGAGATTGGTTTGAAGTTTATTGAAAGTTTTCGGAAGTTTTCATCTTTCAATCTTTTAATCTTTGAATTTGATATCAATATGACTATTGTTGGCTAAAAACCCTTAACAATTCTAAGGTGAAGGGTTGATAGTTGTGGCTTAGATGATGATAGATCGATCGTAAACAGATTGGACCCTGAGAGTTAGAAAGAATCGTCGACGAATCCTAAATTACGGCATGTTCTTGAGTCCACGGCCGTGGAACCTCAAGAACTAACCGTGATTTCCCTTAAGTTTACGAACCTGCTTTTACTATTAATCCAAAGTTAAAGATTTACTTTAACTTAGTCGTGGCTTGCCTTTTCTAGGTGGTAGTGAAGCCTCAACAACCTCTACCTCGATTGTGAGTGTCACAACCTTAATCGGTTTAGTTAGTCTTGATCATTGGATTACAAGTTTGGGTATTTGATATTAATTCTTACCTTTAGAACCTTTCTATATTGAAGCCTCAACAACCTTTATAGAGAGTGTCTTGTAGGTGAGTCATATAAGGTTTTTTGGAACTTCACCGTACGATTACCTTACATTAGTATACCTTTGCATATCTTAACTCTGTCCTTATATCATTAGTATATCTTGAATCGATTGCCACAGCTGGATTCCTGGATCTTTAGGATTGTTGTTTTCCCAATACTTGCAAAGCTTCTTACACGTACTCGCTTGATAATCTATAACTGAATTTGTTCCCACCCAAATCCCTGAGTTCGATACTCTGGAATTCTTGCTTAACTATATCGATCCGTACACTGCGGGTTCGCTTGCTTGATTTCTAGTTTTATATTTAAAGCTTATTTGCACGCACGCTAAGTGGCGAACAAGTTTTTGGCGCCGTTGCCGGGGATTTGGTTTCGGCCGAATTCGGTTGCCGGTTGTCAAGCGTGGGAGCTTGCTCTCGTTATTTGATATTTCTTTGAGTGCATGCGTAGGTCTAGGAACACCGAGGATCTCTTACCTCTTGATCAAGAGCTTGAGAAGACTCTAAGGCAAAAGCGCAAGGAAAAGAAGATGGCCGAAGAACACGAACGTGATCTTCAAGCGGAGTTGGCGGAGAAGAAGCTCAACTCCAATGGAATGAGAATATTCGTCGGGATGAAATGGATCGTCATCAATCTCAAGTCAACGATCTAAAGGATATGATGTTCCAGATGAGGATAGAACTAAGCAACCTTAAGAATAAGGGGAGCAAGAAATCCTCAAGACGGGCATCAAGATCAAGAAGAAGAAGTCATTCATCCGCTGATGATAGCGATTCTTCCATGCCACCACTAGAGGAAATTGATCCCACGATCAATGTGAATCCTTTCCATCCACGGGGAGCTGCTAATCACCGCATTCCACCTAGGAATACGAGGATCGAACGTGTGGATGATGAGCCAAGAACTCTTGGCCAAACGATGGATCCAACACAACAACCACGCCGTTTGGGCGTGAATTTTGATGCTGAAGATGTACAAGGGTTTAGCTTCAACCCTCAAGTTATTACTCTTGTTCACCAAAACCAATTTGGCGGGACAAGCGCTGAATCTCCACACCAACACTTGCAAAATTTTGAGTGTATGATGGAGACAATGAGGCCGAAGAATGCTACTACCAACAACTATAAGCTCAAGCCTTTCTTCTTCTCCTTGAAGGGGAAAGCGTTGTCTTGGTACCAAGCTCTTCCTAGTGGGAAACTAGACACGTGGGAAGACCTTTCCGCGGAGTTCCTCACCAAATTCTTTCCGCCATCTAAAACAGCGGAACTTAGAGGTAAGATCAATGCATTTTCCATGAGATCTAACGAAAGTTTGTTTCAATCTTGGGAAAGGTTTCAGGATTTGCTCTTGGATTGCCCTCATCATAGCATATCCAAACTTGCCTTGCTGGAAATATACTATAAGGGGCTGGATGTGGAGACACAATTCAAGCTCCAATCCCTCTCATGTGGTACATTCATGGACATGAGGGAAGATGACGCTTGGGACTTCATTGAGAAGCAAGCAAGAGTTATAGAGAAGTATTCCCACCGGAAAGTTGAGGGAAATCGTGTGGATCAAGGAGCAAAGCTCACACATGAAGCTCAAACTCAAATCTTTTCTCTCAACAATGAGATTAAAGAGTTGAAGGAGGCTATTAAGACTAACTTTCCAAAGCAACAAGGAAAGGACGTTGGCTACTTGGCCAACAACAACAATGGCGGTGATAACACAAACCGCAACAACAACAACAACAACAATAACCGGAACAACAACCGGAACAATTGGAATGGAAACAACAACAACAACCGGAACAACAATTAGAACAACAATAGGGGTTCAAACAACAACAATTGGCGCTCCAATCAACAAAATTCCGGTAACTCTTACCCTTCCAATTCTAATTCACTAACTCCACCCTCATCTTCCTCTACTCCTTTGAAAAGCCAGGGGCAATCATCTAATGGAGGAAACACTTCGGGGAAGGAGAAGCCCGATCCCATGTTGGAAACGATCTTGGGAAAGCTACAAGGGTTGGAGAACCACATCATTAAGGTTGATGATCAAATTTCCAAGGTTGATAAAGCCCAAAAGGTTTTAGAAAACCAAATGTTCAGCCATGCGGAGGAAGTTCCTAGGAATCAAGGGAAGCTTCCAGGAAAGACGGAGGACAACCCTAAGGGAAGGGTTATGGCAATCACAACTAGGAGCGGAGTGACTACCACCGATCCGCAGCCTAAGTTTGTTGAAGTTCCCGTAGAGAAAGACAAAGAGAAGGGGAAGGAGAAGGAAGATGTCTACGTTCCTCCTCCGGCTTACAAACCTCCCCTACCATTGCCTCAATCTAGAGCGAGAGCACGCCTAGATAAACAATTTGGTAAGTTCATAGAACTCATGAGTAAGTTGCATATTAATATACCTTTCATTTATGCTATTGTAGGTATGCCGGCTTATGGCAAGTTCTTAAAGGAAATCCTCTCTAACAAGCGAAAGCTTGAGGATTTCGGTGAGGTTAAGATGAGTTCGGATTCTTCAGATCTCATCAAGACCATGAAGGAGAAAATGCCCCCAAAGCTAAAGGATCCGGGGTCGTTTTGCATTCCCATAGGAGTGGGAGATGTCACATATGACGCTTTATGTGATTTAGGAGCAAGTGTGAGCATCATACCACTTGCATTGTGCAGGAAGATCGGTTTAGGTGACCCTAAACCGGTGAAGATGACGTTGTACATGGCGGATCGATCCATTACTCGCCCCGTCGGTATTGTAGAAGACGTCCCGGTCAAGCTAGGTAAATTCTTTGTTCCCATTGATTTTGTCGTGCTTGACATTCCTACAGATAGTCCGGTCCCGATCATACTCGGAAGACCGTTTCTTGCAACTTCCGGCTGCATAGTCGATTGCAAGAATGGTAGACTCACCTTTGATATAGGAGAAGAGAAGGTAGAGTTCGTTCTTTCCACTCTAGTGAAAGAACCAATCTTTGATGATGATATATTCAATATCCAAGACGAAGAAGGGTTGTCTAGGGAGGAGGTAAGTGTTATTCTCTTCAACGATCCTTTACAAAAGGTTATCACTATGAGTCTAACAAATGTAGGGGAAGAAGAAGAGTGCAATGAGGCAATTGAAGCCTTAGAAGCACAAGAAGAGATGCATGAAGTGGAGTTTGAAAAACTCCACGATGAGGCAGAGAACGTGAGAATCCACGGCCACACACTATATTCCGCGGCCGTGGATTTCACAAACAAAACCGTGTCCCACTCCAGAGAGTTATACGGTCGTGGAGAAAACATGACAACCGTATTTCCCTTCCACGCCCTAAACCACGGCCGTGGAGGATACAGGGAACCCGTAATTTTGGCCATGGAAAGGGGTGATCGAGACACTTCTTCAACTTCTTCTGATTCTTCTCCCACACATTCAACACCCTTAGAAACTTCTAAGGAGACATCGGATGCTCCTCGAGGATCATTGGAAGCTCTGAAAGCGATGGAACTAAAACCACTTCCTACTCATCTAAGGTACGCTTTTCTAGGACCTAATTCTACCTTTCCGGTTATTGTTAGTTCCGATCTAAGCATAGATGAACATAATCAGCTCATGATTGTCCTTGGGAAACATAGGAAAGCTTTAGGCTATACTATTGAGGACTTAGTAGGAATTAAACCCTCCCTATGTATGCATAAGATACTAATGGAGGAAGATTTTAGAACTTCAAGACAACCTCAAAGGCGGTTAAATCCGACCATGAAGGAGGTTGTCAAGAAGGAAATTCTTAAACTTCTTGATGCAGGTATCATCTACCCTATCTCCGATAGTAAGTGGGTGAGTCTGGTTCAAGTAGTTCCGAAGAAGGGAGGAATAACGGTCATCACCAACAAGAACAACGAACTCATTCCTACCCGAACCGTAACGGGATGGCGGATGTGCATAGACTACCGCAAGCTTAACAATGCGACGAGGAAGGATCACTTCCCATTGCCATTCATCGATCAAATGCTTGAAAGGTTAGCACAACATTCACATTTTTGCTATCTTGACGGTTATAGTGGTTTCTTTCAGATTCCGATACACCCGGACGATCAGGAGAAGACCACATTCACGTGTCCATGGGGTACGTTTGCCTATAGGAGAATGCCATTCGGGCTTTGCAACGCCCCAACCACCTTTCAAAGGTGCATGATGACCATCTTCTCCGAATACATTGAGGAAATCATGGAGGTCTTCATGGACGACTTCTCCGTATACGGTTCCTCTTTTAACGATTGCCTTTCTAACCTTTCTCTTGTTTTACAAAGGTGTGAAGACACTAATCTAGTTCTAAATTGGGAGAAGTGTCAATTTATGGTTAAGGAAGGAATTGTATTAGGTCACTTAATCTCTAATAGAGGGATATAAGTAGATAAAGCTAAGATAGAGACCATAGAGAAGCTTCCTCCCCCAACTTCGGTGAAAGGGATAAGAAGTTTCCTAGGACATGCTGGATTTTATAAACGTTTCATTAAAGACTTCTCTAAAATATCAAAACCGCTCACTAATCTATTGATGAAGGATGTAGTTTTTGAGTTTTCGCAGGAATGTTTGGATGCGTTTAACACAATTCGGCAAGCTCTAATTTCAGCACCTATTATCCAACCTCCGGATTGGACTCTTCCCTTTGAGGTTATGTGCGATGCTAGTGACGTAGCTATAGGAGCTGTTCTTGGACAACGAAAGGAAGGGCGAACCCATTCCATATACTATGCTAGCAAGACGCTAGATGAAGCGCAACTCAATTACGCCACTACCGAAAAAGAGTTTTTAGCCATTGTCTATGCTATTGACAAGTTTCGCTCTTATCTTGTAGGTGCAAAGGTGATTGTCTACACGGATCATGCTGCGATCCGGTACCTCCTTGCAAAGAAGGATGCGAAGCCAAGGCTAATAAGATGGATTCTTCTCCTACAAGAGTTCGATCTTGAGATCCGCGACAAGAAAGGTTCAGAAAATTCTGTTGCGGATCATTTGAGTCGCCTAACACATCTAGAGGACGACCATTTACCTATCGATGACTCCTTCCCGGACGAACACCTACACATTATAGAGGAGTGCATTGATGTGATCTCCAAAGGTAACGAACCATGGTTTGCTGATTTTGTTAACTATTTGGTTTGTCAGGAGATACCGCCCGGACTATCCTACGCACAAAGAAAGAAGTTATTTAAGGATGTCCGGGAATACTTTTGGAATGAACCTCTCCTTTTTAAGAGAGGTCCGGATGGCATCATTCGGCGATGTGTGCCGGAAGATGAGATGCAAAGTGTCATCCGCCATTGTCATTCACTACCTTATGGAGGACACGCTAGTTCGAACAAGACTAGCACAAAGGTATTGCAATCTGGATTCTTTTGGCCTACTTTGTTTAGAGATGTGCAATCATTTGTTTCTTGCTGCGATGCTTGTCAAAGAACAGGTAATATCTCTAGGAGGAACGAGATGCCCCTCAACAACATCCAAGAGGTGGAGATTTTCGACGTTTGGGGAGTTGACTTCATGGGACCGTTCCCATCCTCTTGTGGAAACCAATACATACTAGTGGCGGTGGATTACGTTTCTAGATGGGTGGAAGCGATTGCCTCTCCCACTAATGATGCCATGGTAGTGGTTAAGTTCTTTAACAAGACCATCTTCCCGCGATTTGGGACACCAAGGACTATCATTAGTGATAGAGGTTCTCACTTCATTACCCGGCGCTTTGAAGCTCTTCTAGCTAAGTATGGGGTTACTCACAAGATCGCTACCCCTTATCATCCACAAACAAGTGGACAAGTTGAGATCTCAAATAGGGAGATCAAAGGAATTCTAGAGAAGATGGTTTCAAGGACTAGGAAGGATTGGTCTTTGAAGCTTGATGACGCATTGTGGGCATACCGGACTGCGTACAAGACGCCCATAGGAACCACACCATACAACCTTGTGTATGGGAAGTCTTGTCACTTACCGGTAGAGTTGGAGCACAAGGCGTTTTGGGCTATCAAGTGGTTGAATTTCAGCATGAAGGAAGCGGGAGAGAAGCGTCTCCTAGACCTTAATGAGTTGGATGAACTCCGCTTGAACGCTTATGAAAACGCTAAAATCAATAAGGAGAGAGCAAAGTGTTGGCATGATAAGCATATCATTCCAAAGGACTTCAAAGAAGGAGATCAAGTTCTCCTCTTAAATTCAAGGCTTCGTCTCTTTCCAGGTAAGCTTAAAGCTCGTTGGACCGGACCTTTTCCAATTAAGCGTATTTTCCCCCATGGTGCAGTTGAAGTATGGGGTGAAACGGGCGGAAGCCTTAAGGTGAACGGCCAACGACTCAAGAAGTATACGCCGGAACTCCAAGCTGAAGAGTTCGCGCCTACCGCACTCGAATAAGTGCGAGATTGGTCTAGCTACGGACCTTAAACAAAGCGCTTCTTGGGAGGCAACCCAAGGTATTGCATTTTTGTTTTTGTTTTCGATTCATAGCTTAGCTTAGTATAGACGTTTTTGCTTTGTTTTGCCTTCGATTTCTTCCGGTATGTTCGTGTTTTTGGATGTAGGAACGATGGAAAAGGAAAAGGGAAGGGTAATGTTGAAGAAAAGTGACAAAACTTGGACTTTGGAGCATTACAGAGAGTTCCACGGCCTAAACCACGGTCGTGACAGCTACAGTGACCGTAATTTCCAAAAGCCTTTGAAAAATCACCAAAACCACGGTTCCGTACATTTCCACGGCCGTGGAACCCCCCGACAGACCGTGATTTTCAAAAATTTGCCTGTCACTATATAAACCACGTTCTTCACAAAATCACTCCACAAAAACCCCTTCCACGACCCTAATCGCCGATTCCACGACCCTCCTTCCAAATCTTCGTTCGTTAATCGTTTTTAACGATTCTTCTTCCCAAATTGAAGCAAATTCAACCACCAACAAGATCCAAGCAACGAATCAAGCGGCAAATCACCGAGGAACGCACAATTCGGATTTTAAAATCCAAAACCTAGGTTTTTCCACTCTTCTTGATCTTTGTTGATTTGGTTCGTTTTTGCTAGAAATTTTAGGAAGAACTGATTGAAATTTGAGGAAATTAGACTAGGGCTACCTGATTGCTGAGTTTGAGTGTTGATTTCTGAGATTTGCGAAAAAACCAGATGAACCACGGTCACTGACAGAACCACGGCCGTGGAATCATCAAGAACAAACCGTAATTTTGAACAGTGATGGACTTCGTGAGGAGAGTTTCTGGGAGGATTAAGGAGAAAAAGAATGACCAAAACAAGAAGAGGAAGGGTAATCCCTCTTCTTCTTCATCCTCTAGGGAACCACCACCCTCTTCCCCTTCACCTCCATCCTCACCTTCATCACCCGCACCTCCTAGCCCTAGAGTACCGACCATTCATGAGGATCACCTCGATGCACTCGAGAGGATCCAGGAGAGGGCTGTGATTGGACCTAGGTACTTATTGTTAGAGGATCTAGCTCCTCTTAACATCATAGAGGACCTTACTTGGCTCTTGGATAGAGCCGGACTAGTTGTCTTCTCGGCTATCCGAGAAGACGCTTATGATGAGATTACGAGAGAGGTTGTGACATCGTTCGAGCACAACCATGTGGATAGGACTGTTTCTTTCCGTCTTATGGAAAGAAAGTATGATTTTTCCATCCATGAGTTCGGAGCCTTCTTTGGGTTCCAAGAGACCTTCAACGGTCGTTTCCCTAGTGGCGTTTACGCCAAAGATTTTTGGGAGGAGGTTGCTATGGTTTACGCCAGCGAGGACCGCTGGCAACCAGCTGACACCAAGGCTAGGTTGATGTATCACTTAGCCTTGAAGATTGCTCACCGTGTTCTTTCGGAGTGTCTCTTCCCCAGGACGGAGACGCCCCAAAAGATCAAGACGGATGAGCTCTTTCTGCTATACTCTATGCTGTATGGGCGCCGAACTGACTGTGCCACCCTCTTAGCTGCTACTATGAGCAAGCTCAAGAACAAGAGGAAGGGCAACATTGGATACGGTGGGATAGTTACCCACCTTGCTAGGAGTTTGGGAGTTGATTTTTCTGCGTGTACCCGCATACCAGCCGTACCCATAGAACTTCATGCCTTCATGACTAGAGGTCTCATCTTCCCCACACATAGAGGTCCGCCTTATGCGGCCATGCCTTGGGAGAGCAGGACGGGTAGGGGTATTGAGTGGCTACAGGAGTACTCCATTATGGCTGGACGCCATAATTGGAAGGAGACGTTCGCTGCTATGCATGCGAACAGGATTGCAGCTCCTCCGTATGTTCCACCACCACCTGTAGTCGAGGAGGAGGAGATGAGAGATCAGTTTGAGGGTGGAGGAGGAGCCGAGCAGGAGTTTGGCACATTTCCGGATCAGCCGGATGCGGCCCCCGATAGGCCTAGACGTTCTCCACGTCCCGCCAGAGCTTCAGGCTCGTCTTCTCGCCGCACCAGCGTGAGTGAGAGACCCACATGGGATGCGACACCTCCTGCATGGTATGGAGCTCCACCTCCATGGTCTACACAGGTACCATCAGCACCAGCACCAGCACCATCCGACGCTCCAACATGGTATAGTCAGGCTCCGGGATGGTATGAGCAGATGCTGGATTGGGCTACTGGTCTTTCAGAGAGAGTGGGAGCATTGGAGATTCGAGCCGATGCTAGAGATGGACGCATGGACGACCTCGATCACATGATGAGAGACGTCTACCGCCAGCAGTTTGGGCGGTCCTACGACCCCAGCTTCTCTCCATTCCTGCCTCCACCACTGCCGTAGTGACGATGATGATGACCGTTAGCTTTAGCCGCTCCACCGCCATGTTGTGAGTCTTTTTCTTTCTTTCTTTTCTTTTCTTTCTTTTATTTGAACATTAGGGACAATGTTTGTTCCAAGTATGGGGTGGGGTGTGACTAAAAGTTTGTAATAACTCTTACTCACTATGTTTGATTCTATTCGAGACTATCTTGCATGTTCATTATATTGTTGCACGTTTCATTATTGCATTGCATGAAAAAGAACTTGAAAAACCCATAAAATTGAAAAATTTTGAAAAATTTTGTGCTTCTAAGTAATTGAGATGATTTCCATGATAATCACTACTTGTGAATTGAGTTTGATGACAATTGCATGCTTAAACGAATAGTGATTTGAAAAGAAATTGTATGAGTTGATTATGCATCTTTTACAAGTTTCATAATGTGATGAATGTTACCTAAATCATGTTGAGGAATTGAAGTTGAAATCGCATTATAAGTTCTTATGCTTCTTGTTGAGATGATTAAGGCAATTCGATTCTTTCTTTCTTCTTTCTTTGATCATTTAGCTCCTCATTGAAATATTGACCTCCTTTACCTATCCGGGAATTTGGAGAAGTGAATGAAAAAAAAAGGGCATGTTTGATGTGGGAGGGCCATGAGAGCAATTATTTTGCAATCAAAAGAATAGAAAGAAATTGTAGGTTTGGGGAAGTCAATCATGACGATGAGTAACTCGGCACCATTCACATAGCCGGGTGTTTGTGTCTTGCCAAAGTCGGATTGAGCGATATTCCTAGCGGATTATGGTATGTGCGCTAAGGGTTTGAGGCATCTCATAAAAATTGAGAAACGTCAATCTCCTAGGCTTCGGTTTTTGTGCACCTCTATCCATAACTCCAAAAGTAAAGTCGAAAAATGAAAGGAAGAGAGCGAAGCTCTAAGTTGAAAGTGCTGCGGAAACCGCAAGAGAAGAAGAAAGAGTAGTTGTCCACTTTCCCGGATTCATGCACCACATTCCCTAAAAGTTTCCTTCCCTTTCCACATTCTAGACCTTTTTCTTTGATAGTCCTTAAGATCAAAAGAATGTTATATGACTTGGTGATCTAAATTGAAGTTTCTTATGATTGATTTTGATAATGTTTGAAGGTTATGATGTTTGTATGGAAGTTTGATTGATTCATGATTTTTCTTTACCCTTTACTCTTTGATTAAGTGTATGAAAGTCTTATAAACGATTGGAGCAAGATTTGAGAATGATCTATTGTTTAGAAGGCACACTCATCCAAAAGAAGTATTGCCTTGAGAAGGTACACATATTTCATCCTAACTCTTGTTTTAAAAGCTTTTGAAAGACCTTGCTTAGGGACAAGCAAGTTGCAAGTATGGGGTTATTTGTTAGCATGAAATATTGTGATATTTTAGGCACGTTTTCTAAGTGCATTTCATCCATTATGATAGTCTTTAATTAAGCATCGTTGCATTTGTGAGCTAGTTTGCCTATATTGTCGATATGGATGTCTACACAAGCTTTATGTTGATTATAGGTGATTGAGAGCTATTTCCGAAAGGAATTGAGCAAGTATAGAGATGATTGAGTATGTCCATGGATTGAGAGCATTCTTAGGAGCAAAAAGGAGTTCAACTTGAGGAATGCACGAGGCTAAGGAAGAATCACGTGCTTGCCCTAAACCACGCTCTAAAATACGGCCGTACTACATTCCACGTTCAGTTCCACGGCCGTGGAACCATGGTTAGGAACGTGGTTCATTCCAGTAACTTCTACGGTCGTGGAATCATTGGTTCAAACCGTGTTGATTTTCACGCTCTAAATTACGGTCGTGGAACCTTCCACGACCGTGATCTTGGCGATCTTTTTCGCCACACTTTAAGCCACGATCTTTTAGAAGATTGGTCCGGGCCGATATTTTATCTTGCCCTATAAAAGGACGGACGAAGAGAGATTCCGTCACCTCCGCTTACGCATAGACGCATCCTACGTTTACGCTTGGAATTGCCCTAATCTCGTACTTTGGTGGAGATTGTGATTGAGATTTCCGGATTGACGGAAGATCGAAGATTCGGAAGATTATTCGCAAGAAGATTCCTCTTCTTGTTTAGGTTTGATTTAGAAGACGGATTGACATCCCGTTCTTCCTTCTTATCTAAGATTGTGTGTTTGTTCTATTCCGAATCTAGTGACAATAATTGTTCTTGATTGTGACTTTGAGATTGGATTGAAGTTTATTGAAAGTTTTCGGAAGTTTTCATCTTTCAATCTTTTAATCTTTGAATTTGATATCAATATGACTATTGTTGGCTAAAAACCCTTAACAATTCTAAGGTGAAGGGTTGATAGTTGTGGCTTAGATGATGATAGATCGATCGTAAACAGATTGGACCCTGAGAGTTAGAAAGAATCGTCGACGAATCCTAAATTACGGCCTGTTCTTGAGTCCACGGCCGTGGAACCTCAAGAACTAACCGTGATTTCCCTTAAGTTTACGAACTTGCTTTTACTATTAATCCAAAGTTAAAGATTTGCTTTAACTTAGTCTTGGCTTGCCTTTTCTAGGTGGTAGTGAAGCCTCAACAACCTCTACCTCGATTGTGAGTGTCACAACCTTAATCGGTTTAGTTAGTCTTGATCATTGGATTACAAGTTTGGGTATTTGATATTAATTCTTACCTTTAGAACCTTTCTATATTGAAGCCTTAACAACCTTTATAGAGAGTGTCTTGTAGGTGAGTCATATAAGGTTTTTTGGAACTTCACCGTACGATTACCTTACATTAGTATACCTTTGCATATCTTAACTCTGTCCTTATATCATTAGTATATCTTGAATCGATTGCCACAGCTGGATTCCTGGATCTTTAGGATTGTTGTTTTCCCAATACTTGCAAAGCTTCTTACACTTACTCGCTTGATAATCTATAACTGAATTTGTTCCCACCCAAATCCCTGAGTTCGATACTCTGGAATTCTTGCTTAACTATATCGATCCGTACACTGCGGGTTCGCTTGCTTGATTTCTAGTTTTATATTTAAAGCTTATTTGCACGCACGCTAAGTGGCGAACAAGTATAACGACCTTATAGTGCAAAAGAGAAGTGTAGATTATAGAAGAGTTAAAGAAGTACAAGCGGAGAAACTAGAGAAGATAGATTTTCACCAGGTTTATTAAATTTCAAAGAGATAGAAGAAACGTAAGCTTATGATCTTGTAGAAGGTTAACTATAGACTACTTGGTAAGAACTGGGACTTTATACGTGCGGGTTAACTAGTGGTGACTGGTTGCCAAATAATGAGAATAACCACAGAGTTACAAAAGAACTTTATTGACATGAGGAGGAATCCTTAAAGTGACCCATTTGTGGCCAATGTGAAGTCAATACGAGTGCTAGTAACACTGAATAAGTTCCAGTCAGTAACTCTAAAGAGAATTGACGGTCCGAAATGACCCTTATATCAATAATGATATAAAAAGAATTATTGTGAGTAGTTTCTTGTCTACCGACTAAGGAAAATGTTACAAATCACGGTTAGTATGGATGGATTCGTATAAGGAGAACCAGAGGAGTAAGAAGAACCAGGAGGGTATGCTTGTAGTATACCACACAAATGAGACTGATGGGGTACTTTCAAGAAAGTTGGGGTCAATTTTCGTGATTTACTAGGGAAGTCCTTATGAATGAAGATGTGACACATAATAATTGGAATTATAGAGGCAGCACAAACACAGAAAGTATAATTTCATGCCGTGGTGAAAAGTCTTATAGAGTTTTTAGGTGATTGTAAATGGAACCTACATCTGGGTTGGAACAGACATCAGAAAGAACTTAAAGTGAAATGGTGGTACTCCAATGAAAATTTAACTTAACCCTGATAACCAATAGAATGTAAATGGAGGAATAGTAGTGAGATTGCATACAATGGTGTACTAGAAGTCCATTTCTCGACTGATCACAAATGAGTTGAGGGAAGTAATAAGACCAACCAACGTGGTCCGTAAGGCGTAAACGCGGAAACTCAAAGGGGTTTAACTATCCTACATGTGATAAAGATTTAAAAGAAGGTGAAACGACATGAGTATCAGGAAAACATAATAAATGCGATGCGAAGAATTGGACTTTTGAGAAAATCAGATACATATGATATTTGTATACAAAGGGTACAAATGACTTTGTGGTATACGGTGATATATCCAAGCTGGGCTTGGGTGTATTTTATGCAGAGGGGTAAGGCCCTAGCTTATACGTCTCGACAGTCGAAGACGTATGAGGAGAACTACCCCACACCCGACCTAGAGTGAGCTGCAGTAGTCTATGCTCTTAAGATCTGGCGTCACTATCTCTATGGGGCGACATGTCAGATTTTCACAGACCATGAGAGTCTGAAGTATATATTCACTCAGCGGGAGTTGAATAACCGCCAAAGGCGGTGGTTAGAGTTGATCAAGGACGTCGAGCTTGAGATTTTCTACCACCCCGGAAAGGTGAATGTAGTAGCTGATGCTTTGATCCGGAAGACGCCTAGAGAGAGGGCGATAGCCCGGTTGACAGTACAACCACAGTTGCAGATAGACTTGGCTTGGTTGGAAATAGAGATTCAGTTTCCCGATACAGATAGTCAATTGGCTACCTTGGAGTTACTTCCTGATTTGTTGGATGAGATCCGACAAAAGCAGGAGACTTGCCCGACTTGGATCAGAATCCGAGACAGGATGTCTCGAGATGAGACCCCACAGTTCACTATTGGTGCTGATGGAGTGATGAGACGTCAGGACCGCGGTTGTGTGCCGTCAGGCAGTGAGTTGAGACAGAGGATACTAAGAGAAGCTCATGCTACCCCATACTCAGTACATCCTGGAGCGAGTAAGATGTACAAGGATGTGAGGCAATCTTCCCGGTGGGGTGGTTTGAAGCCGATGTGACTTGGTATGTAGCTCAGTGCACGACCTGCCAGCAGGTCAAGATTGAGCATCGTAGGTCCGGAGGAGAGCTCCGCCCACTTCCAGTACCACAGTGGAAGTGGGAGGATATATCTATAGATTTTGTCATAGGTTGGAGACTCAACAGAGGATTTGACGCTATTTGGGTAGTGGTAGACCGCCTGACAAAGACCGCACGTTTCATTCCGATTAAGGAAACGTGGCCGGTGAGTCGTTTAGCTGAGGAGTTCACCAGACACATTGTGAGACTCCATGGAGTACCGAGGACTATCGTCTCTGACAGAGATGGACGTTTTACCTCTAGATTTTGGCAGCAGATACATACTGCTTTGGGGATGAGTCTCCACTTTACCACTGCCTATCACCCACAGACAGACGGACAGTCTGAGAAGACCATTCAGACCTTAGAGGACATGCTGCAGGCGTGTGTCCTAGATTGGGGACAGGTATGGGCAGATCATCTCCCACTGGTAGAGTTTTCATATAATAACAGCTGGCACGCGTCTATTGGGATGGCTCCCTATGAGGCTTTGTACGGGCGGAGGTGCTGTAGGCCCTTATGTTGGGATGAGCCATCAAAGCTGATAGAGTAGCTCCAGATCAGATGCAGGATGACATCGCTCGGATTGCCCTAGTCTGAGAGCGGATGTTAGCAGCTCAAAGTCGTCAAAAGTCCTACGCCGACAAAAGGCGTCGACCTTTGGAGTTTAGAGTGGGTGCTCAGGTGTGGCTGAGAGTGTCACCTACGAGGGGATCCAAGTGTTTCGGCATTAAGGGGAAGCTGAGTTCCTGATATGTCGGACCTTTTGGGATCTTAGAGAGAGTTGGAGAGGTGGCCTACAGATTAGCTTTACCGCCGAGACTAGAGGGTGTTCATCCGGTCTTCCATGTATCTCAGTTGAGAGAGTACATCCCGGATCCGAGACACGTCATCAGCCATGAGGATCTGACAGTTGAGCCCGATCACACCTTTGTAGAGTACCTAGTAGCTGTCTTGGAGCGCAGTACTAGACGTCTGCGGTCCAAGGAGATACCTATGTTGCGGATCCAGTGGTCTATGAGAGGAGAGTATTAGACGTAACTATCCCGAGTTCCTTGCGGGATTAGAGGTTACTCTTGTTTTGACGAGTTAGTACTCGGATGTTGTGTTGTTTGACCTTTAAGGTTTTTTGATTTGGGTGATTACGTTTTATGGGATACCTGTCTGCTTTCGATGATTGAGTAGTTGCTTGGTAGCAAACGAAAATGTTTAGAAAACTAAAATATACCAAAGGAAACGTGTGAGTAAAACAATGATTCTAAGTTTCAGGACGAAACTTCTTTTAAGGGGGCACTGATGTAATAACCGAAAATTTTAAACTCCGTTTAATTCGGATTTCAACCGGATTCCGAACCGCCGACCTCTAACCTTTAAATAAAGTTAAAATGAATTGTAAATCCTATCATCTTATGCGACCTTAGTTCACATAAAATGATAAAAGATGTAACTGGAGATATTTCCGTACCTTAAAAATAAAATGATAAAAGACATAATTTCGGGTATAATCTCAAAAATAATTCCGTAATATTATTTCCGTACTTTAACGATTCCGGGCGTATAACTAATATTAGTTTCAGCTCATGGTATCAAGGCTTGGGCAGCCCAATCTTGTAGCCAGTTCAGCCGACCCAAATGGATGAGGAGGAAGCTGGGCCTTGTGATCCACCAGCCAGCCCATTCCTCTAATTTACCCTAATCTCACGCTTAACCTAATCCCTCCCTAATCCTTCTGATGTTTCTCTTCTGTCGACTACACAACCGGCACATCGCTTCTGCACGTTTTACGCAAACGCCAGCTACCGCCAAGGACAGTACAGCTGCAACCGGCGGGCTTCTTCTTCAGCGCCGGGACCCTTCGCTCGTACCGTCCAGGTGAGCCGTCTTCTCCTCTGTCCATCTCTCCCCTTCCTCTCTGTTTCTCGAGTTGCAGCAGCGGCTGACTTGGCTTCACACAGCAGCAGCGCCTTCACCAGAACGAGACACAGAGAGAGAGAACGGAAGACGACTTCCAGCGCCGGACCTTACCTCCTACGTCCCAAGCCGCTACACGTTCTGTTGGAAATGAGACAACCGTGGATTGGCTGCTTCACTGCTGTAGACGAAGGCCGGATTGCAGCGACAGATCTACCGGATACTTTACAACCGCTGCAGCGCCTCCCATAAATACGGGTAAGCCAGTATACCCCCTCCTTACCCTCTTCTGGCTGGCTGTTACAACATCTCACCTCCTCTCTATGCGGGACGAACCTCGTTTCGGTCCCCTTTGATACGAACAGGGAGACCGTGTGGAGTCGAATCTAATTCTGATCCCTGCGGTGACTAACCTATCCACTGCTACAGACAAGAGCCGGACGCTGAGCCATCCCTCGTTTAATCCAGCTAGTGTCGAAGGCCATCTGTGAGTCGGACCGAAGCAGACCGTGGGGAGTCTACGGTACTACCCTCCTCTGCGACTCTACCTGTTTAAAACAATAAATGGTTTTGCAGCAGTTTAGTTTTATGTTTTACAGGTTGAGAGTTATGTGATATTTGGATATGAATAAGCTTGGACACGTATCTTATACATAACTAGATAAGTTTGGTAGTTGTGTAAGTTAGTATATACTAGTATGCGTTTGAAGTATATATATATACAGATAGATATTTATAAGTATAGGTGTAGTATATCTATATATATATTTATGTAAGTATATATATATATATATATATATATATATATATATATATATATATATATATATATATATATATATATATATATATATATATATATATATATATATATATATATATATATATATATATATGTGTAAGTATAAGTTATGTATAAGTGTAAGAGATCCTAATAGGTATAGTAGGTATATACTTAAGTTTTAGACATAACGGGGTAAGAATAATGTATTATATATGTACACATATATATGTATAAGAATAGTAGTCACGGAATAATACGAGTTGAAAGAAAAGTTAAAGTATGTACATACGTATATATACATGTAGAAGAGTAGAGTGGTAATCGGAAAAGAGGAGTGTTATTCTTTGAAGAGTAGTTTCGAGTTAACTTATAACTTATAAGAATTGTCAGAAAGAAACGATTTAAGGAAATCAAAGGCTAAAAGAAATTAGTAGATTTCTAGAATAAACTTTGAGAATGTTGACACTAAGGGTAAAATGGTCTTTTACCGTAAGAGAGCTTTTTCCGTAATCCCTTCGCATGAGGTTGGACATCTGGATGTGATTTTGATCCACATGCCTTATTTGACAGGCGTTTGAGTTACCACGAGTACGGACGGTTTTGAGACGTGTTAGAGTGTGTTTTGACTCAGGTAAGTCCTTGCGACTTACTTAGCAAGTTTCTGGATATTAGTTGAGTGGTAGTGGTTGTGTGTGCGATGTGCGTGTTTTAATAATAATAACTTGCTAGGACGACCGTTATTATTATGTTTAAGGCCCAAGTGTATGTATAACGGGCCGTGACATCACTGCCCAGCTCTGACAGGAGACTGGGAGGTTCTCTATACCCAGACCAGGCAGGTACAAGGTGAGATGCATCGGATCCATTCCTGATGGTTACACGGGGGCGGAGGCGAGGTTTGGGAATCCCTCGTGTCACAAAATAAGTATCATTAGCGTGAAAGAGTAACTTAACTCAAGATAATAAAACGGACTAGTTTGAAAGCATGATGAGTGTTTATATTTTTATGTGTGTGTGTGCTACTATTATTCTGCTAATATTTAGATAACTAGCTAACGGTTCCTCTTGTTGTGTTTTTAGATTTACCGCAGGTTAGACCAGCAGCTGAGTGATCCGGAAGTAGTGGTCAGCCGGGTCTCCATACTCCTTAGAGTTGGGGTTGGGGTTGTGTTGGTATTTTCTTTCTTTTGGTTAAGACAGTTGTTCGTTTCCTTTGTTTAAGTACTTTAGGCTGCTAGACCGTGTTGCATTCATTACCTTAAAAATACTATTTTATGAATTTCGGTTTTCCTTATTTGTGTCTTGTTGCAAGATCCTAGTAATATTGTTGTCAAACTGAGGTCGAAACCCATTGTGAGGTTCTAACCAGTAATGTCCCGAGTTCTGAGAATTCGGGGTGTTACATATATCCTTATTCATTAAATATTCTAAGGAATTATTCCTTGTGTTTACATGCAAAATACACTTGTCTCCCCATATTTTGTTACCCTATAGGGTATCAAAAGTAATCAAATACAATTTCAATTACTTCAAATCATAAGGAATGATTCCAAAAATTTTCATGAACAAGGTTATACATATGGACTAGATTCGTTTTCATTTCGTTTCCGATTTCGGAGTTCAAACCAAACGGGCCCTTAATGTATATAATAAATTTATTAGCCATCTTTTTAGTTTAAGATTTTTACGAGTAGTTTATTTTGTAATTTATTTTTTCCAAATAGATTTTGACGTTTGTTATTTTGATTCTAATTGATTTCTTTTTTGTTTTTGTCAGGTATCCTCTCCATATTTAATATCATCATATACTTTTTCTAATCCAATAAAATAGACAATTAAAATTAAAATTTTAATCAAATAAATTTAAATTAGCTAGTGGAAAATAGGATTTATTTACTAATAAAGATTTGGGGATTAGGATCAACCACAAATCCGATCACGTAGGCACTTTGTTTAAAAAAATTTTTTGATCAACATAAATCCACTTATTTGATATAAAAAACACAAATGTGTAAAATAAATGAGTTAATTGTTGAGATAGATAGGTATTATCAATACTCGACGTAAAAATAAAAAAAGATAAAAAGACTGCCTATTTTGTTTTCTTCTAGGTTGTTACCTATATCAACAAAATTGTATTTCAACAAAATCGTATCTTTATATTTAAATAGCTTTAATTTTCAATTTAACTACTACAATATTTTTGTCCTAATTTTACTATATATACGGTTGCTATAGTGAGAAGAAAAAAACCCCGCACCTTTGTGGCTCATGTCTCCGAGTTGGTGCTCTAATTTGATCCGTCCCGAATCGAATTGCTGGCCAACGAGATTGTTGCTCGAAAATTCAGAGAATGATAGCCAACAATGATGGCATGCAGGCATGCAATCACAACATTAGTTGACTTTTGTCGGTTGACCAACGTCTTCATTTGGTTAGCCATTTACCCCTTATTTCTTGTGTTTAGCCTAATTGATTTTGAGTTTTTGGGTTTTTATGCGATACCGGTGTAAATTTTAGTCATTTACCTTGAATCGGTTTACTACCAAGCAACATGATCATCGCCATGATCAACCTCCTCAAGACTTACAATTTTCACGGCGAAATTTATGTCTCCTTCCGGTATATTGTAACACCCCAAATTCTGGGAACTCGAAGCGCTACGGGCTAGGACCACACAATGAGTCCCGACCCTTAGAATAGCAATAGCAAACGGATCTTACAACAAGACACAAACGAATGAAAACCAAAACTCAATATAAAACCAAAGGTTTTAACAAAACAAAACGGAAAAGACTCGCAGCCGAGTTCAAAACAAAAGGGAAACAGCAAAAGAAACATAAACCCGATCCCGCCCTATAATGTACGGGAACCCCGGCTGGCCCCACCACCCGGATCACTCAGCAGCATCCTGAACCTGCAGAACATCTACAACGATGGTATAAACCGTTAGCTAACATTCTAGGTATAAGTAAGAGCGTGAAGGCACAAACACACATAAGGTAAAGAAAACACATAGCATGCTTGCACACAATCGGTTATCATCTTTCTTAAAATTATCCATTACTAATTCAACTTATTTTTTCACACGAGAATCTCCCGAAACTCGCCTCCGCTTCCGTCTACCAATAGGAATAGATCAGTACTATCCGTTACCTACGGGCCTGGGTTGCAAGAGCACATTCTAGTCTCCTGAAGAACTAGACAAGTGGTCACCGCCCGGTTATCATACACTTGGGCCAATTAAGGTTATAAAGGGTGAATCCTAGTCTGGTTATCAGTTATAACATGAATAAACAACACAACCAAGCCAATACAATCCAACTAATACGCAGAATGTAGCTAGGTAAGTCCAAGGGACTTACCTCACTCGAAGGTAACTCAAAGCTCAACAACAACTCAGGAAATAGCTCAGTTTTCCTCAGGAACGGAGCAAGGAAAGCATGTTCACACAAGCATCACGAATCAGGAACGAAACGGTTGATAGAAGTCTATAACTTCTAGTCTCCATGATCTCTAAGAGATCAACACATGCTAAGGGCTCAACCCTAGTCTTACAACATACACAAGAGGTCAACAACATCCAAAAGATGTAAGGAAAGGAGCGAGGGAAGCAAGGAAGGGAGTAACTCACAAGAACGGGAGTTACTGCAGAGGAAATCGCAATGGCGGCTGGACAAGGCATAGGGGCGGATGGCCGCGGGGCGGTTTACAGTGCAGAAGCGCTATCGACTCCTTCGACAACAAGGAACACATCAAAGGCCAAAGCTTGCTCTTCTCAGTGCACAACCACGTCACAACTCAACCAAGGGAGCCTGTGAACATCAAGGGATCAACAACGGAACGCTCCACAAGAATCAAGGATCAAACTTGATTCTTGGAGAAGAAGAAAAGGGAAGAACGAAGAAGAAAACAAAACAGAAGGAGAAGGCCTGCAACAACTATAAGAACGTGATGAAGAAACCAGAAGAGATGAACTTACACGTTCAGCAAGGTCGTAGGAAGCAAGGGATCGGTTGCAACTCTCAAGAGTTTGAAACACGATAGCAAGAAACGGGAAAAGGAGAAAAAGGCGAGAATATATAGAGAAGGGTTGAAGGGATAGAAGGAAGAGCGTCTAGGGTTTAGAAAGAAGATAAGGAAATAGCCCCATAAGGTAGAATATCGGATATTCTATCTATGGAAGGAAGATAAAAGAAGGGAAGAAAGATCGGACACGATATGTCGTCAGCCGCAGGGGCGGATCAACACAACCGCGTGTGCAACCTGCCGTAGGGGCGGAACACTTCTCCGCGGGGGCGGTGAAGGCAAAAAACTGGGACTTACATCAGATCCCCCTAAAAAGAAGTTTCGTCCCGAAACTTGCAAAAGCCCAACGATCACAACAACACCCAGAAACAGAACTGAACTCATATATACCCACTCGGGGCACGTAACTCAAACGTCACAAAAGCGTATGCAACGCAACAGAGGAAAAACTGAAACAAACGACTACGCTAAAGGTGTATCCAGCCCAGCGTAAAACTCCGGATAGTTCCTCTGGATACTATCCTTTGTCTCCCAAGTCGCCTCATCAGCTCCTCGCATCAACCACTGAATCTTCATCATCGGTATGTCTTTCGAACGTAAGCGTCTCGTACTACGCTCCAAGACAACCACCGGGTGCTCAACAAATGTGTGGTCTGGCTCGATCACTAGATTCTCGTGACTGACGATGTGCCTCAGGTCCAGTATTTACTCCCGTAGATGAGACACATGGAAGACTGGGTGAACACCCTCGATTCTCGTGTGACAAAAGAAGTTGAATTAGTAATGGATAACTTTAAGAAAGATGATAACCGGTTGTGTGCAACCATGCTATGTGTTTTCTTTACCTTATGTGTGTTTGTGTCTTTACGCTCTTGCTTGTACCTAGAATGTTAGCTAACGGTTTATATCGTCGTTGTAGATGTTCCGCAGGTTCAGGATGCTGCTGAGTGATCCGGATGGTGTGACCAGCCGGGGTTCCCGTACATTATAGGACGGGATCGGGTTTATGTTTCTTTTGTTGTTTTCCTTTTGTTTTGAGCTCGGCTGCGAGTCTTTTCCGTTTTGTTTTGTTTAAACCTTTGATTTTATATTGAGTTTTGGTTTTCATTCGTGTGTGCCTTGTTGTAAGATCCATTTGCTATTGCTACTCTGAGGGTCGGGACCCGTTGTGTGGTCCTATCCCGTAACGCTTCGAGTTCCCAGAACTTGGGGTGTTACAATATGGCATCAGAGGTATCGGTTGGTAACAATGGCACTCGAAATCTTCTACAGGTCGGATGGATAAATAAATAGAACGCGCAAGGGGTCTAATGTTTTATAAAAGGGGTGTTACATATATATTATCACTTTCTCTTTTTATGTTCTCCCAATAATTACCGTAACATAAAAATTATGTTAAGAAATAATTTTGAATTTGTCGATTTTTGCTTAAATCTTTTAATTGTACACTTGTTTCTCACAAAATATTTTATTTTTAATTACTATTTGACTTTAATTAATCTATTTAAATTTATGTTTGATTCAAAGTTGTTAAAATCATAAAGTTCTACAAAATTAAAATTTAATTTGATATTAATTTTGGAAGATAAGTTCAATTATGATTTATAGAAAGCTGTAATTTATCGAAATTAATTTTCAAAAAAAGTTGTCAAACTTATTTTTATCGTTATTCGAGCTAATTACTTTTTATTTTTAACTCGAGTTTGTTAAATCGGTTGATATAAAAAACACAACTTTAACATGCATATACCTTTCAATATTTCTTTTAGTTACGTGAATAATCATCGCTTATTTTCTCAATATAATTCTATATGTCACCATTAAAATTGAAATTCATCAAACAACACCAGTAACATAGAGTTATCCCTCTTTCCTTATGTATTCGACCACAGCGCTTGCTTAGTTGGTTCCATCACTAGAAGACAATCGAAAATATTGGTTTATTTTTTTCTAATTATATCGTTTTTTAATTATCCTAATTTGTGTATTGAAAAATATATATAATATTCGTTTTTATATGTACAAACGATTTGTAATTGAACACATTTATGTAAATAATCCAAATTTGTATGAGTTATATTTCTTTTTTTAATGAGTTGGTTAAATAGGTACATAATGTAATTTTGTGTACATAGCACCTTTTGTTATGGGTAGATAAAGTAGGGTATTATTCAAGTAAGGCCCATTATTGCGGTACGGCCGTACGGCCGTACCGCAGGGCGACACGTGTCCCGAAAAAAAAAAATTTTTTTTTTTTTTTT
>BSUD01000002.1:138643386-138688898 GCA_033239045.1 Fagopyrum esculentum | reverse complement strand
AAAAAAAAAAAAAAAAAAAAAAATTTTTTTCGGGACACGTGTCGCCCTGCGGTACGGCCGTACGGCCGTACCGCAATAAAAGGGCCGTACCTGAACATTTACCAGATAAAGTAAGCACCCTATATTACGAAGAAAAAGATTTAATAGAAACAATTACAGATATTACCTGTTTTGGAAATATAATCGGATATGCTGAATCGTTATAATAGGAAAGAAATACTAAATATTCCTAGAATTTCTCCTCGTAATTATAATAAATAAAATATTGTGTAAAAGGTAGCATTTGAACTCTGGATGAATTAACCCTCCCCCACCTTATACCAGTTGGACTAATTAAACTTTATGTATTATTTTGATGATACACAATCTCAATTACACAATAGTAATACATAATTTCAAATACACAATGTTAACAAATAAAAGACTTGTGTAACCAAAATCCTTTTGTATGAAATACTCGAGCGATATAAAATGACTCGAGCATACATAAGGTACATACATATTATTCAGGTAACTAAATATAAATATATATATATATATATATATATATATATATATATATATATATATATATATATATATATATATAATCAATTAAAAGGTTTTTTTGGTTAGGAGAGTACCATCTCCATTTAGTATAATGCCCCCGTTTCCATCCCCATCCCTAATCGGGTATTAAAGAGTGTCCCCATCCCCGTCAGATATTTGTCTCCATCGGGGAATCCCCGTCGCGTTTAATTTTTCTCATTTTAAAGTTTTATGGGTTTTCCTCGCAAATTTTCCCCGTCGGATATTTGTTTCCATTGGGCAATTCCCCGTCCCCATATTTGTCATTCCTCACAACTATCCCGTCACCATATTTTTCCCGCAAAATGTACATTGTAAAATGGGTTTGATATTTTATATATAAATTCTAACCGTATCAAAGTGATTCAATTATCCCGTCACCATATTATATACATGACGAATCAAAATTTCATAAATAACTTCTAACCGTATCAAAGTGATTGGTAGGTGACACTTGAATGTATAAGGTAATTAATCATAAAATACACTCATCGGAAGAATAATTGAACCTGCTTCTTGATGGCGGATGGATGCTTGCATCGTCCATCAAGAGTGTTTAAGCATGAAGCTTCCTAGAATCTTCATAATGTGCGAGTTGTTACGCAATAGAGGAACTTTCACGCGGGTGCTAACACTACAAAAAAAATCAATTAGCCACGAATGTTGGCGATGGAGGAAAATTTATTTGCCGTCACCAACCATCAACAACGACGGTAGGAGACGGCAAACGGGGCGAAGCCAGAACAGGCGACACGAGTTTTTTGCGACGGTCGTTTGCCGTCGCTAATTTTTTTGCGACAGCTTGCGAAGGATACCGTCACAAATATTAGTGTCGGCAAAAGCCATCGTCGTCCAGTGTGTCGCAAACTTTAAATATTGGGTCGTAATTTTAAATTTTGCGTCGTCAGTAGTCGTCGCAAAATTTTAATTTGGTTTGAAATTTTGTATTTTTGGCAACGGCAATGTGCCGTCGCAATTTGTATACTTATGGGAACATTTGTATTTTTGGCGACGGCCAGGAGCCGTCGCAAATTGTTATTGTGTTGAAAATATTAATCTTTGGCAACGGTAATTTGCCGTGACAAATTGTATTTGGTGGGGAAATTATAACACAACCTCTATAACTATACCACAACCTGTATTATTTAGAAACATCTAAATGACTACATTAAGTTGCAACAACAATTTTCATAAACCAAAAGAGTGTATTTAACATTCAAAACAATCAAAATAACACGATTTGAAGTATAAAGAAGTTCACAATCTGAAAGTACAAAACTATTCATGTAAAAACATTAGTGTTCAGTTACATACATCATAAACATAAAAAAAAACTATTCATGTAAAAACCGATGAAAAGAAGCATAATAAAAAACAGCTCAAGCATGGAAAATAAATAGCCTACATTAGCTACAAATATGCCACTTGACACTGCACAATCAAGCTACTGTAATATTTTAAGAATCCTATTAACTGTTGTCAAATTGGTTTGCACGTCATACTACTTGGCGCTCATGATTTTTTCCAAATTTCAGTTAACAGGAAGCAATAAACTTCACGCCTACAATGCAAATATTATCTGAATTATAGATATTGACTGACACTCATATTTTATGATTTTAAGTAGTTCATATGTTGACACTCGTTTCATTTACACTAATGAAAAGGAATTGGTTGTCTACAATGCAAATATGATTTTTTTTAAGTAGTTCATATATTACCTACAATGCAAATATGATTTTAAGTAGTTCATATATTACCTACCTCATACCATTTTCAATTATATGAACCGAATGATTTTGCATTTCAGGTTTTCAATTTTCACATAATTATAACTCTTTTAGATAAAAAATGGAAAGATCATAACTACCAAAAACTATTGTCAGTAATCTAACGAATAATATGTTTTTAATGGCTGGGATCTTGTAAAAAATTCTACCCCTTCAAATGTTTTTATTTATTTGAGTCGTCAAATTTATCCATAGAGTTATACAAAGACCTCTACTGGAATACCACGGGTGATGATTTCTCTAATGTCTTCTTGGACTTCTTCCAAAAGGGACATTTCTCTAGCCGGCTGAACCACACCTCGATTTCTTTGATTGCTAAATGCCCTAATCCCCTAAAGCCTCTGACTTTAGGCCCATCTTCTGTTCCAATACCTCTTATAAGGTCATTGCAAAGCTTTTGGCCAACAGACTCAACTCCATCCTTCCTCAATTATCGACAGATATCAAGGCACTTTTGTAAATGACCTATCTATTAATCACAACATTCTGATTTGTCAGGAGCTATTTAAGAAGTACAACCAACGCATAATCTCCCCAAGATGTGGTCTTAAACAAGATATTTCTAAAGCATTCGATACCATTGATCACATTTTCATCCTTAACTACTTGAGAAGAATGAATTTCCCCGAGGAATTCGTTCAAATAATTGGTAGTTGTATCACCTCTCCTACCTATTCTATCAACTTGAACAGTTCTCTCCATGGGTTCTTCAAGGGTAATCGTGGACTCAGACACGGCTGCCCCCTCTCCCCACCTCTCTTCACCATTTCCATGGAGGTTCCTTCCTCAATGATCAACACAAACACCGCCAACCCCGACTTCAATAAACATCCCAAATGTGCCGCCCCCCGCCTCACCCACCTTTGCTTTGCTGACGATTTGCTACTTTTTTGCAGGGGTGATCTCACTTCTCTTAACATTCTGAAGGATACCTTGGATCACTTTGGTCGTTACTCTGGCTTACTCGTCAACCCTACTAAATCTGCTCTTTTCGTTGGTGGGCTCCCTTTTGACGATTGTACCCAGCTCTCTACGGCCACTGGTGTGCCTCTTGGTGCTCTTCATTTCACCTACCTGGGTGTGCTCGTGGGTAGTAAGTGTCTTAACCTCCGTGATTACTCTCCCCTCATTACGAAGATCACTACGAAAATTAACTCTTGGAGTGCCAGATGCCTTTCTTATGCGGGGAGGAAGTAGGTCATTGAATCTATTCTTATGTCTATCCATCTTTATTGGTGCAATGTTCTCCCCATCCCTATGATGATCATCCAAAAAATCAAAGGGCTATTGCGTTCTTTCTTATGGTCGGGAAAGGCTTCTAGCGCCAGATCGTTGGTTGCTTGGAACTCTATCTGTAAATCCTATGCTGATGGCGGTCTTGCTTTCAAAGATATTCTCTCCTGGAACAAGTCTTGCATCTCTAGGCTCATCTACGACCCCGACAGATGTAACCCTATTGACAACCTTTGGTGCAAATGGACAAAGTCCAACATCCTTAAAGATGCATCAATCTGGTCCTATCCCGCTTCCTACAAGCACAATCACACTTGGAGCTCAATCATAAAGGTTAGGGACGAAATTCTCGCAGCCTCATCCAGCAACAACTTCATCCTGATCTCCGGTCCTAATGGGCGTGTCAAGACTTTTGCGGCCTACGACGTCTTCCGACACCCGCATGATCCCCCTACTCACTACAACCTCAACATCATCTGGAAGGTATTAAATGTTCCTAAGTGCAGTTTTATCACCTGGTTGGCTAGTTTGCACCGTCTTCCCACACTCTTGAAGCTTGCAAATTGGAACATCATTCAAGATGACTCATGCAAGCTCTGTAGCCACTACACTGAAGACGAGTCTCATCTCTTCCACCTTTGCAGCTACTCATGTCTCGTCCTTGACCTCATCTCCAGGTGGACGAGAACCCCCACCCCGCTCCCCTACAGACCAAACTTATGGGAGTGGTTGCGCTCCTTGAAGCCTAACAAGCATGATCTCATTACTCACGTTTGGATCTCCTCTATCTCGAGCTTCATTTATTTCGTCTGGAAAGTTAGGAATGATCTCATTTACAATGGCAGCTCTACTCACCCCTCCATCTGTGCAAAAAAACGCCATCTGTGCTACCAAAACATTCACTGCTTGCACTTGGAAAGATCCATCTCCCAACTCTATCATGTGGGCCAATATCCTAGACATTCACTTGGACTAGTCTACTTTCTTTCTTTGTTATCTTGTTTTTCTAAGTCTAGCAGACTTTCTCTTTTACATTCTGGTTACTAATATAAATATTTTTTTTATAAAAAAACCCCTCTACTGGATCAATATTCATTATAACTTGTAAGAAAACTCAAATTGGTATTTCATGTCAATCTTCTACGCATGTCAAGCCATACACTGTCCATGAGATTTATAGTGAAAAAGATGAAGTTCTGAGACTAAATAGGAAAAAAAAAAAAGAATGCATTTAAGGACAGAACGAGACATTTATTCAAGAATAATTAGGTTGCTTATAAATCTCATGGACAAAGCTTTGAGTCTGCAACCAATAATATCCTCCTTATACTTCTTTTTACCAAATGATGTTTACGTGTAAAGACACAATACAACAAAGACTTCAAACAATTTGATTTGTAAAAATGAAATTTTTACAATGAAACTTATTATTAAATAAAATCTAATGATAAGCTTTTTGGATAAATAGTATATTTTCTAAAGCAAATCTAATGACTTCAAAATTTGATGACACTGCCTAATTATGATTACAAACACAATCGCATTCTAGATCAAGTAAAAGAACTAAATCTGAACATTTAGAAAGGCTTAGAGGACGGTTTTCTAATTATTCAGCATCAGGAGGGAGTCGAACCTAAAGGTATAACCACAAATAACAAAAGCAGTATTTACAACTCACAGATGGTTTGAGTTGAATAACCGCCAGCGCAGATGATTGGAGTTGATCAAGGACTTCGTTCTTGAGATCTTATACCACGCGGGGAAGGCGAATGTGGTATCTCATGCCCTTAGTAGGAAGACTCCCCAGGAGATGGCGATTGCTCGGCTGACATCTCAGCCTCAATTACAACGAGATTTGGCATGGCTAGAGATGGATATCAATTTTCCGGATTCCGACATCCATTTATCCACCTTGGAGGTATTACCTGATCTGTTGGTAGAGATCCGGCAAAAACAGGAGGGTTGTCCATCTTTGATAGGGTCCGAGACAAGATATCTCGATGAGAGGCACCACAGTTTACAGTCGGTTCCGATGGAGTTTTGAGACGTCAAGAGCGAGTATGTGTACCCTTATATCAAGAGCTAAGACAGCGGATCCTACAGGAGGCTCACTCTACACCTTACTAAGATTGACCTTGATAACCGTTTTTGGCCCGAGTGTATGACAACTAGGCGGTGACCACTTGTCTAGTTCTACAGGAGACTGGGAGGTGCTCTTGCTGTAAGAGACTTGGTCTTTTGTTGCTGAGCCGCCCCTGCGCCTTCCGTGAGCTGCCCTTACGCCACCTGTGAGCCGCCCCTGCGCCTCATGGGATCCGCCCCTGTGGTTTCCTGTGGCTGTAGCCGTCTTTGTTGACTTTTAACCGTGCTTTTGCTCCTGGCTTCCTTTATAAGCCTCCCTTGCTTCTGGGTGAGGGTTCTTCTCCCAACTGAATTTCCCTCCTCACGTTCTTTTTCTCTTCCCTTTGTTACGCTAAGATTGTGATGTGCAAATGGGTTTTAAATTTATAACTCGAACTAAATCCTAACTACTTAGCGAAACCCGCAGTGTACGGGACGTTCATAGAAAGATAAGTATTCCGAGGTCGAACTCGAAGACTAAGGTGAAATTGATTCAAATCGTGATTGAGTTTAGTAAGGATCTAAGTTGAAGGAAAAGAAAGAAATAAAGAAACAAAAATCTCAAATGTTTTGGTTGGTGTTTGGTGATCTTAATTCATGCAAGATAAACAATCAAACTAAACTAAGAATCAACACAAATGGACAAGTTAAACAAGATAATGATCAAAGAAAGAAAGAACGGGTTCTAGGGGTTGGAAGTTCCGGTTATGGCATAGGACTCAAGTTATCTATTCATTCTTTGGATTAACTATGATATGTTGGGATTAGGTGTATCAAATTTGGGATCAATTACCGGGTAAGTCTCATGATCCAACTAGTCCACTCCTAAGGTCTCATTATCGGGTAAGTCTCTAAGAGCCTAAGGATGGGAATTCTACACAAACCGAATTGTTACCTAGGGGTCTAACCTATCCTTACCGGGTAAGTCTTGGAGAGGGAAGTCCTAAACAACTATCCTAGCACATCTAATCCAATGGCGGCTTACTAGGCTCACCACTACCTAAGGTTTGTTATCTTTAGATTCTAAGAGCAAAGATTACCGGGTAAGTCTCTCTCTACACTTAGTCACTACACTAGGTTACCCTAGGGTAGGTTAAACTCAACAAAGACTTAGGGTTTCAACATTCTATAGATCTAAGGCAAGATCCTTCGAACCAGGGAAAATCACGGTTTGTTCTTCCTAAACCACGACCGTGGTTCTTCAAGAACTGCCCGTGATTTCTAACAGTAGCTGCGTTCATAAACAAAAGTCATCCAAAGGTAAATCTAAATCCGACCTATCACAGCCCTAGCCATAACCATCCTTTCCTTACCCTAGAACCACATCAATTTAGCCTACAACATTCATAATGGAAATCAAAGCAAATAAACATAAAATCATAACATCCATTGCAAGATAATGAAAGAAAAGAGATGAACAAGTGAACTTCAAAAACAAACCAATCTGAAAATGGAATTAGAACAACTTACAACCCTTCCAAAAGAAGGTTCAAGGGTTCACAAAACTCTAGAAATAGAATCCGAAATACAAGAAGCTATGGTGTGTGTTCTTCTCTCCTCTTCAATGGAACCTTTCTTCTTCTCCTTGGCACTTTCCTTCCTAGAAAAATCTTCTTCTTGAGAGAATATATTTGTTAGAGAGAAATGGATAATGGATGAGCTGCTCCCAAACTACCCAGCTGCCTCTCACAATCCATGAAGGATCACTTTTATAACAAACTTGCATGAGCTGTCCATGAGAATCGTGGCACAGTTGTCACGAGAATCTGGCAAAATCCACGGTCATTTCCACGGCCGTGGTTCGTCAGAGAACCGTGATTTTATGCAGAAACTTCGCCTTGGATCATTAAGCTGTGATTTGGTGCATGGCTAGTGTTGGTAAGGCTCCATGAGTCCTCCTCAGCCCTTGGCTTGTGTCCTAATGCGTCCGGGAGTGTGTCATCTAAATGAACGATCCTTAAACGCATCGTTTTAGCTCTAAACTTCCCGAAATACCTACAAAACGCACACAAGTCCGTGTAGACGTCTATCTCGACAATGTACATGATTTGAGTGCAAAACGTCTTGAATTAATGCTAAACCGTGCAGGAATGAGTGAGAAATCTACATAAATGACTACTTAAATCTAGATCATAAATCGTGTTATCAAAATACCCCATACTTAAGGTTTGCTCGTCCCCGAGCAAATGCTCAACTATGAAATACAAGATAGCATGATTTATGCATGCAGAAAAACGGTAAAATCTTTTTGGGTTTGTGCTTCTACTATTGGATCACCTTCATAGTCATGTTTCATGGCAATAGGACAAGCAATTATGTATCAAACAAATGAAGGCATGGAAAGACAATTGTACTTAACTCAAAGACATGCATGAGATGTAAAGATAAGGAAGTCAAGAAGATCAAGAGTATATCCAATCTAGATTACTAAGTCTTACAAACATGCAAGTAGGTCATAAGGTCTTGTGACATAAAAGGTCAAGAAACGTTGTGATTGGGTGGGGGATTTTCTAGGTTATGTGATGTTAATCCGGGAATGGAACTAACTTCACTTACTTGTCCTCGATCAACTTCCCCCAAGTGTATATTTTTCCTTATCTTGCTTTCTTTTCTTTTTCTTGACTTGTTTTTGAGACAATGACATTGGTGTACAATAGCCGAAACCTCGGTGATTAGCCATCCTCGGGCTTTTTCTATTTTTTCGAGGTGCATCCACACCGGGCACACATACCAAAGCTCGTTAGGGCTATTGATTCATTTGACTTTGGCAAGGCACCAACACCCGATTATGTGAAGTGTACCGAGTTACTTGTCATTTGAACCAACGCCCCCAAACCTATATTGTTGGCTACACTTCCACAATAATTTCAGCATTTTTATTCATGACATTCCTTTCATCAATATCTTTACCCCACACTTGCTTTTCACACACTTCAACATACTAGCATGCTCCTATTCCCGGATGGGTTAAAAGAGGTCAATTTTATATCAATTGAGGTGCTTAAGCAATCATGATCAAGATGAGAAGTAGAGAAAGATGAAATGCCTCATTCATTCCTATATGGTATGCAAGAACTATCATGTAATTTCGACTTTCAAATGCTCCATCCATTCTAGGCAAACATCATAATCACAAATCATTCATAGAATTCAAGAGAAGTAGTTCAAGTCCACATATGCATTTATCAATTCAACACATAAGGCCATTCATAGCCAATTCACAAGACAAGATTTCATCATTAGGATCATATCCAAGCCTAGAAAGCACAAAATTTTTTTTTAAAATTTTCTGATTTTTATGGGATTTTCGATTTAAGTATGTACAATGCAAGACATGTGCGAATTTTAAGCTATCCTAGATGCTCATCATGCAAGGGATCATGCGAACCCCACCCCATACTTAGAAACACATTGTCCCCAATGTGGTATACAAGTAAAGAGAGTGAAAGAAGGTTCTCACAATGTAAAAGTGTTTGCTATGGTATTCGGGATTGTTCAAGTGAATTGATGTTGGATGATCCTATCAACCATGGTAGAGAGCTCTAAGCATCCATCAAAGCTTCGAAACCCACGCTAGGCACCGCTAGCCGTCCAAGTTCCGCGTCCGCTCCACCCATAATTGGTGAGGGTTTCATCATCATCATTCATATGTCAAGAAAGGCTTCCAAAGCCACTAATGCTTCTAGCACACACACGAAACACGAAACACACAAAGCACACAAAAACAGAAAAATCTAAGCAAAAATGAAAAATGAAAAGGGAAAAATGTTACCGATGGGTTGCCTCCCACCAAGCGCTTCTTTAAGGTCATTAGCTTGACCAAACTCGGGAGCGTCTATTCAAGGTGAAGCGGGGCAATCATGTCTATCGGAGCTCCCGGAATATACTTCTTCAAGCGATGCCCATTCACTTTGAAATTTCCACAATGCTCCCCTCCTATCTCAATAGCTCCATGAGGAAAGATCTTCTTCACCACATATGGCCCGGTCCATCTTGATTTGAGCTTTCCGGGAAAGAGCCTTAGTCTTGAGTTAAAGAGAAGGACAAGATCTCCTTCACTCAACTCCTTGGGGATAATCCTCTTGTCATGCCACCTTTTGGTTCTCTCCTTGTAGATCCGGGCATTCTCATAGGCTTCCAACCGGAGCTCCTCAAGGGCGTTTATATCAAGCAACCTCTTTTCTCCCGCCTCCTTGAGGTCAAAATTTAGCCACTTAATGGCCCAATAAGCTCTATGCTCCATTTCCACCGGAAGATGGCAAGATTTGCCATAGACTAACTTGTAAGGAGTGGTGCCAATCGGTGTCTTGAAGGCGGTTCTATATGCCCACAATGCGTCATTGAGCTTCATAGCCCAATCCTTTCTAGTCCTAGACACCGTCTTCTCAAGAATGGCCTTTATCTCTCGGTTGGAGATCTCCACTCGGCCACTAGTTTGGGGATGGTAAGGTGTTGCCACCTTGTGAGTCACCCCATACTTAGCCAAAAGTGCCCCAAAATTCCTATTTGTGAAGTGCTTCCCTCCATCACTAATGATCACCCTTGGTGTTCCAAACCTAGGGAAGATCACTCGGTTGAAGAACCGCACCACCACCTTGGCATCATTTGTAGGAGAGGCGATTGCCTCCACCCATCTTGACACATAGTCCACCGCCAATAGGATGTAGAGATTTCCACATGAAGAAGGGAATGGTCCCATGAAGTCCACACCCCACACATCAAATATTTCAACTTCTTGGATGTTGTTCAAGGGCATTTCATTCCTCCTTGAGATGTTGCCCGTCCTTTGGCAAGCATCACATGCCGCTACAAAACCTTGCACATCTCTAAACAAGTTAGGCCAATAAAAACCGGATTGCAATACCTTTGCACACGTTTTGTGTGAGCTAGCATGGCCTCCGCATGGTAAGGAGTGACAATGCCGGATCACACTCTCCACTTCATCTTCCGGTATGCATCTTCTAAGCACCCCATCCGGGCCTCTCTTGAATAAAAGTGGCTCACTCCAATAGTAATGCCTCACATCGTTAAAGAACTTCTTCCTTTGTGCATATGTTAATCCGGGAGGCACTTCCTCACACACTAAGTAGTTCACGATGTCGGCGTACCATGGCTCATTTCCTCTAGCCACTTGGAACAAGCATTCCTCCACCATTTGCAATTGTTCATCCCGGAATGAGTCATCTATCGGGATGTTGTCTTTCCCAAGCTCCAATGGTGGGAGTCTACTAAGGTGATCCGCCACGGAGTTTTCGGATCCCTTCTTGTCCCGTATCTCCAAATCAAACTCTTGAAGAAGAAGGATCCACCGAATCAACCTTGGTTTGGCATCCTTCTTTGTAAGTAGATAACGGATCGCCGCATGATCCGTATAAACTATGACCTTCGCTCCAACAAGGTATGAGCGGAACTTCTCAAATGCATACACAACCGCTAGCAACTCTTTCTCGGTGGTAGCATAATTGAGTTGGGCATCATCTAGCGTCTTGCTAGCATAGTAAATAGCATGAGTACGCCCTTCTTTCCTTTGCCCTAAAACAGCCCCAACGGCTACATCGCTCGCATCACACATGATCTCAAATGGTAGACTCCAATCCGGAGGTTGCATGATAGGTGCGGAGATCAAGGCGTTCTTCAACCTACAAAACGCTTCAAGACAATCTTTGGAAAAGACAAAATCAACATCTTTCATTAGTAGGTTAGTGAGAGGCTTAGAAATTTTAGAGAAATCTTGAATGAACCTCCGGTAAAAACCGGCATGCCCTAAGAAACTCCTTACCCCTTTCACCGAGGTAGGTGGTGGCAACTTCTCTATTGTTTCAATCTTAGCCCTATCAACCTCAATGCCACGGTTATACACCAAGTGCCCTAACACAATCCCTTCACTTACCATGAAGTGGCATTTTTCCCAATTTAAGACAAGATTTGTCTCCTCACATCTTTGCAACACTAATGACAAGTTAGCCAAGCAATCATCCAAAGAAGAACCATAAACAGAGAAATCATCCATGAACACTTCCATGATATTTTCTATGTATTCCGAAAAGATAGCCATCATGCACCTTTGGAAGGTGGCGGGTGCATTACACAACCCAAATGGCATTCTCCTATATGCAAAGGTACCCCATGGACATGTAAAAGTTGTTTTCTCTTGGTCATCGGGGTGGTTGTGGTTTGGCCGGTAATTGTTGAATTGCCGGTTGTTGTTGAAACTCCTTGGGCCTTGGTAATTGTTGAAGTTGCCCCTTCCCATATAATTCACATCCTCCTCTTGGAAGACAAGTTGGCTTGTGGAAGCACTTGAGGGGTTGCTTGGTTCTTCAAAGTTGTAGCACACAACTCCCTCAAGGATTTCAACTCATTGTTGATGAAGTCAAGCTTGAAATTGCTCATGGTGACTTCACTCACCTCATATGCTCCCGCCTTTCTTCCTTCACTCTTCCTATGAGAGTACTTCTCAATCACTAGAGCTTGCTTCTCCACAAACTCCCAAGCATCATCTACATGTTTCTCCATAAATGTCCCACCGGAAAGAGATTGAAGCTTGAATTGGCTATCTTCATCAAGTCCCTTGAAATAGATCTCCAATAGCTCAATTTTCGGTATGCCATAGTGTGGACAATCTAGGAGAAGGTCTTTGAATCTCTCCCAAGACTTGAACAAACTTTCTCTATCCCTCATCACGAAGGCATTGATCTTCCCTCTTAATTCGGTGGTCTTGGAAGGTGGGAAGAACTTGGTCAAGAACTCGGTTGTCATCTCCTCCCAAGTACCAACTCGCCCTTGTGGAATATATTGATACCAAGCCAAGGCCTTATCCTTAAGAGAGAAGGAAAAGGCTCTTAGCTTATGGTTGTTGCTCTCCAATCTTGGCGGTCTAAGAGTCTCCATCAAAATTTCATAGTTCATCAAATGTTGATGAGGAGACTCTCCTTCCATCCCTCCAAATTGATTATGCCGGATCATTTGTAGAACTTGAGGGCGGAGCTCATAATTGTGGGTTGCGGGATCTCCTAGATTCACACCCGGTCGGTGTGCTCTTTGTGCCGGATCCATACGTCTCCCTAGGGTTTGTGGCTCCTCGATAGCAATGGGAACAACCCTAACATTGGCCGCCGGCTGCGGTTGTGGTGGAGGAGGTGGAGGTTGTCGGCGATTAAGCTCTCCTTGAACAAGGGCTTGCCTAATCTCTTCAATCTCCCTCCTAGTTTCCTCTTGCCTCTCATTGGCAAGTCTCCTCTCTTCCTCCAAGAGCTCATCTCTTAGCCTTATTTGCTCTAAGGCTTCATCCAATTCAGCTTGGAGGTTTCTTCCGGCCATCTCTTTCTCTTTTCGGATGTTCTTAGATCTAGATCGAAGGGTTTTCTCCGGTTCGGGATCGAATGGAGCTAAATCCTTTCCACGAGATCTTCGCATACACCTAAAGAGTAGTAGATGTCCTAAAAAGCAAAGACACAAACCAAAAGAGATCAAAAGCAACAAGAAAGATCTACACTAGAAACAATCACAAAATAGACTCAATCTAGACCTATTCCCCGGCAACGGCGCCAAAAACTTGTTACGCTAAGATTGTGATGCGCAAATGGGTTTTAAATTTATAACTCGAACTAAATCCTAACTACTTAGCGAAACCCGCAGTGTACGGGACGTTCATAGAAAGATAAGTATTCCGAGGTCGAACTCGAAGACTAAGGTGAAATTGATTCAAATCGTGATTGAGTTTAGTAAGGATCTAAGTTGAAGGAAAAGAAAGAAATAAAGAAACAAAAATCTCAAATGTTTTGGTTGGTGTTTGGTGATCTTAATTCATGCAAGATAAACAATCAAACTAAACTAAGAATCAACACAAATGGACAAGTTAAACAAGATAATGATCAAAGAAAGAAAGAACGGGTTCTAGGGGTTGGAAGTTCCGGTTATGGCATAGGACTCAAGTTATCTATTCATTCTTTGGATTAACTATGATATGTTGGGATTAGGTGTATCAAATTTGGGATCAATTACCGGGTAAGTCTCATGATCCAACTAGTCCACTCCTAAGGTCTCATTATCGGGTAAGTCTCTAAGAGCCTAAGGATGGGAATTCTACACAAACCGAATTGTTACCTAGGGGTCTAACCTATCCTTACCGGGTAAGTCTTGGAGAGGGAAGTCCTAAACAACTATCCTAGCACATCTAATCCAATGGCGGCTTACTAGGCTCACCACTACCTAAGGTTTGTTATCTTTAGATTCTAAGAGCAAAGATTACCGGGTAAGTCTCTCTCTACACTTAGTCACTACACTAGGTTACCCTAGGGTAGGTTAAACTCAACAAAGACTTAGGGTTTCAACATTCTATAGATCTAAGGCAAGATCCTTCGAACCAGGGAAAATCACGGTTTGTTCTTCCTAAACCACGACCGTGGTTCTTCAAGAACTGCCCGTGATTTCTAACAGTAGCTGCGTTCATAAACAAAAGTCATCCAAAGGTAAATCTAAATCCGACCTATCACAGCCCTAGCCATAACCATCCTTTCCTTACCCTAGAACCACATCAATTTAGCCTACAACATTCATAATGGAAATCAAAGCAAATAAACATAAAATCATAACATCCATTGCAAGATAATGAAAGAAAAGAGATGAACAAGTGAACTTCAAAAACAAACCAATCTGAAAATGGAATTAGAACAACTTACAACCCTTCCAAAAGAAGGTTCAAGGGTTCACAAAACTCTAGAAATAGAATCCGAAATACAAGAAGCTATGGTGTGTGTTCTTCTCTCCTCTTCAATGGAACCTTTCTTCTTCTCCTTGGCACTTTCCTTCCTAGAAAAATCTTCTTCTTGAGAGAATATATTTGTTAGAGAGAAATGGATAATGGATGAGCTGCTCCCAAACTACCCAGCTGCCTCTCACAATCCATGAAGGATCACTTTTATAACAAACTTGCATGAGCTGTCCATGAGAATCGTGGCACAGTTGTCACGAGAATCTGGCAAAATCCACGGTCATTTCCACGGCCGTGGTTCGTCAGAGAACCGTGATTTTATGCAGAAACTTCGCCTTGGATCATTAAGCTGTGATTTGGTGCATGGCTAGTGTTGGTAAGGCTCCATGAGTCCTCCTCAGCCCTTGGCTTGTGTCCTAATGCGTCCGGGAGTGTGTCATCTAAATGAACGATCCTTAAACGCATCGTTTTAGCTCTAAACTTCCCGAAATACCTACAAAACGCACACAAGTCCGTGTAGACGTCTATCTCGACAATGTACATGATTTGAGTGCAAAACGTCTTGAATTAATGCTAAACCGTGCAGGAATGAGTGAGAAATCTACATAAATGACTACTTAAATCTAGATCATAAATCGTGTTATCAAAATACCCCATACTTAAGGTTTGCTCGTCCCCGAGCAAATGCTCAACTATGAAATACAAGATAGCATGATTTATGCATGCAGAAAAACGGTAAAATCTTTTTGGGTTTGTGCTTCTACTATTGGATCACCTTCATAGTCATGTTTCATGGCAATAGGACAAGCAATTATGTATCAAACAAATGAAGGCATGGAAAGACAATTGTACTTAACTCAAAGACATGCATGAGATGTAAAGATAAGGAAGTCAAGAAGATCAAGAGTATATCCAATCTAGATTACTAAGTCTTACAAACATGCAAGTAGGTCATAAGGTCTTGTGACATAAAAGGTCAAGAAACGTTGTGATTGGGTGGGGGATTTTCTAGGTTATGTGATGTTAATCCGGGAATGGAACTAACTTCACTTACTTGTCCTCGATCAACTTCCCCCAAGTGTATATTTTTCCTTATCTTGCTTTCTTTTCTTTTTCTTGACTTGTTTTTGAGACAATGACATTGGTGTACAATAGCCGAAACCTCGGTGATTAGCCATCCTCGGGCTTTTTCTATTTTTTCGAGGTGCATCCACACCGGGCACACATACCAAAGCTCGTTAGGGCTATTGATTCATTTGACTTTGGCAAGGCACCAACACCCGATTATGTGAAGTGTACCGAGTTACTTGTCATTTGAACCAACGCCCCCAAACCTATATTGTTGGCTACACTTCCACAATAATTTCAGCATTTTTATTCATGACATTCCTTTCATCAATATCTTTACCCCACACTTGCTTTTCACACACTTCAACATACTAGCATGCTCCTATTCCCGGATGGGTTAAAAGAGGTCAATTTTATATCAATTGAGGTGCTTAAGCAATCATGATCAAGATGAGAAGTAGAGAAAGATGAAATGCCTCATTCATTCCTAGATGGTATGCAAGAACTATCATGTAATTTCGACTTTCAAATACTCCATCCATTCTAGGCGAACATCATAATCACAAGTCATTCATGGAATTCAAGGAAAGTAGTTCAAGTCCACATATGCATTTATCAATTCAACACATAAGGCCATTCATAGCCAATTCACAAGACAAGATTTCATCATTAGGATCATATCCAAGCCTAGAAAGCACAAAATTTTTTAAATTTTCTGATTTTTATGGGATTTTCGATTTAAGTATGTACAATGCAAGACATGTGCGAATTTTAAGCTATCCTAGATGCTCATCATGCAAGGGATCATGCGAACCCCACCCCATACTTAGAAACACATTGTCCCCAATGTGGTATACAAGTAAAGAGAGTGAAAGAAGGTTCTCACAATGTAAAAGTGTTCGCTATGGTATTCGGGATTGTTCAAGTGAATTGATGTTGGATGATCCTATCAACCATGGTAGAGAGCTCTAAGCATCCATCAAAGCTTCGAAACCCGCGCTAGGCACCGCTAGCCGTCCAAGTTCCGCGTCCGCTCCACCCATAATTGGTGAGGGTTTCATCATCATCATTCATATGTCAAGAAAGGCTTCCAAAGCCACTAATGCTTCTAGCACACACACGAAACACGAAACACACAAAGCACACAAAAACAGAAAAATCTAAGCAAAAATGAAAAATGAAAAGGGAAAAATGTTACCGATGGGTTGCCTCCCACCAAGCGCTTCTTTAAGGTCATTAGCTTGACCAAACTCGGGAGCGTCTATTCAAGGTGAAGCGGGGCAATCATGTCTATCGGGGCTCCCGGAATATACTTCTTCAAGCGATGCCCATTCACTTTGAAATTTCCACAATGCTCCCCTCCTATCTCAATAGCTCCATGGGGAAAGATCTTCTTCACCACATATGGCCCGGTCCATCTTGATTTGAGTTTTCCGGGAAAGAGCCTTAGCCTTGAGTTGAAGAGAAGGACAAGATCTCCTTCACTCAACTCCTTGGGGATGATCCTTTTGTCATGCCATCTTTTGGTTCTCTCCTTGTAAATCCGGGCATTCTCATAAGCATCCAACCGGATTTCTTCGAGGGCATTCAATTCAAGCAATCTCTTTTCTCCCGCCTCTTTGAGATCAAAATTTAGCCACTTAATGGCCCAATAAGCTCTATGCTCCATCTCTACCGGAAGGTGGCAAGACTTGCCATAGACCAACTTGTAAGGAGTGGTGCCAATCGGTGTCTTGAAGGCGGTTCTATATGCCCATAAGGCATCATTGAGCCTCATAGCCCAATCTTTTCTCGTCCTAGAGACCGTCTTCTCAAGAATGGCCTTGATCTCCCGGTTGGAGATCTCCACTTGGCCACTAGTTTGGGGATGGTAAGGTGTTGCCACCCTATGAGTCACCCCATACTTAGCCAAGAGCGCTCCAAAGTTCCTATTTGTGAAGTGCTTCCCTCCATCACTAATGATCACCCTTGGTGTACCAAACCTAGGGAAGATCACTCGGTTGAAGAACCGCACCACCACCTTGGCATCATTTGTAGGAGAGGCGATTGCCTCCACCCATCTTGACACATAGTCCACCGCCAATAGGATGTAGAGATTTCCACATGAAGAAGGGAATGGTCCCATGAAGTCCACACCCCACACATCAAATATTTCAACTTCTTGGATGTTGTTCAAGGGCATTTCATTCCTCCTTGAGATGTTGCCCGTCCTTTGGCAAGCATCACATGCCGCTACAAAACCTTGCACATCTCTAAACAAGTTAGGCCAATAAAAACCGGATTGCAATACCTTTGCACACGTTTTGTGTGAGCTAGCATGGCCTCCGCATGGTAAGGAGTGACAATGCCGGATCACACTCTCCACTTCATCTTCCGGTATGCATCTTCTAAGCACCCCATCCGGGCCTCTCTTGAATAAAAGTGGCTCACTCCAATAGTAATGCCTCACATCGTTAAAGAACTTCTTCCTTTGTGCATATGTTAATCCGGGAGGCACTTCCTCACACACTAAGTAGTTCACGATGTCGGCGTACCATGGCTCATTTCCTCTAGCCACTTGGAACAAGCATTCCTCCACCATTTGCAATTGTTCATCCCGGAATGAGTCATCTATCGGGATGTTGTCTTTCCCAAGCTCCAATGGTGGGAGTCTACTAAGGTGATCCGCCACGGAGTTTTCGGATCCCTTCTTGTCCCGTATCTCCAAATCAAACTCTTGAAGAAGAAGGATCCACCGAATCAACCTTGGTTTGGCATCCTTCTTTGTAAGTAGATAACGGATCGCCGCATGATCCGTATAAACTATGACCTTCGCTCCAACAAGGTATGAGCGGAACTTCTCAAATGCATACACAACCGCTAGCAACTCTTTCTCGGTGGTAGCATAATTGAGTTGGGCATCATCTAGCGTCTTGCTAGCATAGTAAATAGCATGAGTACGCCCTTCTTTCCTTTGCCCTAAAACAGCCCCAACGGCTACATCGCTCGCATCACACATGATCTCAAATGGTAGACTCCAATCCGGAGGTTGCATGATAGGTGCGGAGATCAAGGCGTTCTTCAACCTACAAAACGCTTCAAGACAATCTTTGGAAAAGACAAAATCAACATCTTTCATTAGTAGGTTAGTGAGAGGCTTAGAAATTTTAGAGAAATCTTGAATGAACCTCCGGTAAAAACCGGCATGCCCTAAGAAACTCCTTACCCCTTTCACCGAGGTAGGTGGTGGCAACTTCTCTATTGTTTCAATCTTAGCCCTATCAACCTCAATGCCACGGTTATACACCAAGTGCCCTAACACAATCCCTTCACTTACCATGAAGTGGCATTTTTCCCAATTTAAGACAAGATTTGTCTCCTCACATCTTTGCAACACTAATGACAAGTTAGCCAAGCAATCATCCAAAGAAGAACCATAAACAGAGAAATCATCCATGAACACTTCCATGATATTTTCTATGTATTCCGAAAAGATAGCCATCATGCACCTTTGGAAGGTGGCGGGTGCATTACACAACCCAAATGGCATTCTCCTATATGCAAAGGTACCCCATGGACATGTAAAAGTTGTTTTCTCTTGGTCATCGGGGTGGTTGTGGTTTGGCCGGTAATTGTTGAATTGCCGGTTGTTGTTGAAACTCCTTGGGCCTTGGTAATTGTTGAAGTTGCCCCTTCCCATATAATTCACATCCTCCTCTTGGAAGACAAGTTGGCTTGTGGAAGCACTTGAGGGGTTGCTTGGTTCTTCAAAGTTGTAGCACACAACTCCCTCAAGGATTTCAACTCATTGTTGATGAAGTCAAGCTTGAAATTGCTCATGGTGACTTCACTCACCTCATATGCTCCCGCCTTTCTTCCTTCACTCTTCCTATGAGAGTACTTCTCAATCACTAGAGCTTGCTTCTCCACAAACTCTCAAGCATCATCTACATGTTTCTCCATAAATGTCCCACCGGAAAGAGATTGAAGCTTGAATTGGCTATCTTCATCAAGTCCCTTGAAATAGATCTCCAATAGCTCAATTTTCGGTATGCCATAGTGTGGACAATCTAGGAGAAGGTCTTTGAATCTCTCCCAAGACTTGAACAAACTTTCTCTATCCCTCATCACGAAGGCATTGATCTTCCCTCTTAATTCGGTGGTCTTGGAAGGTGGGAAGAACTTGGTCAAGAACTCGGTTGTCATCTCCTCCCAAGTACCAACTCGCCCTTGTGGAATATATTGATACCAAGCCAAGGCCTTATCCTTAAGAGAGAAGGAAAAGGCTCTTAGCTTATGGTTGTTGCTCTCCAATCTTGGCGGTCTAAGAGTCTCCATCAAAATTTCATAGTTCATCAAATGTTGATGAGGAGACTCTCCTTCCATCCCTCCAAATTGATTATGCCGGATCATTTGTAGAACTTGAGGGCGGAGCTCATAATTGTGGGTTGCGGGATCTCCTAGATTCACACCCGGTCGGTGTGCTCTTTGTGCCGGATCCATACGTCTCCCTAGGGTTTGTGGCTCCTCGATAGCAATGGGAACAACCCTAACATTGGCCGCCGGCTGCGGTTGTGGTGGAGGAGGTGGAGGTTGTCGGCGATTAAGCTCTCCTTGAACAAGGGCTTGCCTAATCTCTTCAATCTCCCTCCTAGTTTCCTCTTGCCTCTCATTGGCAAGTCTCCTCTCTTCCTCCAAGAGCTCATCTCTTAGCCTTATTTGCTCTAAGGCTTCATCCAATTCAGCTTGGAGGTTTCTTCCGGCCATCTCTTTCTCTTTTCGGATGTTCTTAGATCTAGATCGAAGGGTTTTCTCCGGTTCGGGATCGAATGGAGCTAAATCCTTTCCACGAGATCTTCGCATACACCTAAAGAGTAGTAGATGTCCTAAAAAGCAAAGACACAAACCAAAAGAGATCAAAAGCAACAAGAAAGATCTACACTAGAAACAATCACAAAATAGACTCAATCTAGACCTATTCCCCGGCAACGGCGCCAAAAACTTGTTACGCTAAGATTGTGATGCGCAAATGGGTTTTAAATTTATAACTCGAACTAAATCCTAACTACTTAGCGAAACCCGCAGTGTACGGGACGTTCATAGAAAGATAAGTATTCCGAGGTCGAACTCGAAGACTAAGGTGAAATTGATTCAAATCGTGATTGAGTTTAGTAAGGATCTAAGTTGAAGGAAAAGAAAGAAATAAAGAAACAAAAATCTCAAATGTTTTGGTTGGTGTTTGGTGATCTTAATTCATGCAAGATAAACAATCAAACTAAACTAAGAATCAACACAAATGGACAAGTTAAACAAGATAATGATCAAAGAAAGAAAGAACGGGTTCTAGGGGTTGGAAGTTCCGGTTATGGCATAGGACTCAAGTTATCTATTCATTCTTTGGATTAACTATGATATGTTGGGATTAGGTGTATCAAATTTGGGATCAATTACCGGGTAAGTCTCATGATCCAACTAGTCCACTCCTAAGGTCTCATTATCGGGTAAGTCTCTAAGAGCCTAAGGATGGGAATTCTACACAAACCGAATTGTTACCTAGGGGTCTAACCTATCCTTACCGGGTAAGTCTTGGAGAGGGAAGTCCTAAACAACTATCCTAGCACATCTAATCCAATGGCGGCTTACTAGGCTCACCACTACCTAAGGTTTGTTATCTTTAGATTCTAAGAGCAAAGATTACCGGGTAAGTCTCTCTCTACACTTAGTCACTACACTAGGTTACCCTAGGGTAGGTTAAACTCAACAAAGACTTAGGGTTTCAACATTCTATAGATCTAAGGCAAGATCCTTCGAACCAGGGAAAATCACGGTTTGTTCTTCCTAAACCACGACCGTGGTTCTTCAAGAACTGCCCGTGATTTCTAACAGTAGCTGCGTTCATAAACAAAAGTCATCCAAAGGTAAATCTAAATCCGACCTATCACAGCCCTAGCCATAACCATCCTTTCCTTACCCTAGAACCACATCAATTTAGCCTACAACATTCATAATGGAAATCAAAGCAAATAAACATAAAATCATAACATCCATTGCAAGATAATGAAAGAAAAGAGATGAACAAGTGAACTTCAAAAACAAACCAATCTGAAAATGGAATTAGAACAACTTACAACCCTTCCAAAAGAAGGTTCAAGGGTTCACAAAACTCTAGAAATAGAATCCGAAATACAAGAAGCTATGGTGTGTGTTCTTCTCTCCTCTTCAATGGAACCTTTCTTCTTCTCCTTGGCACTTTCCTTCCTAGAAAAATCTTCTTCTTGAGAGAATATATTTGTTAGAGAGAAATGGATAATGGATGAGCTGCTCCCAAACTACCCAGCTGCCTCTCACAATCCATGAAGGATCACTTTTATAACAAACTTGCATGAGCTGTCCATGAGAATCGTGGCACAGTTGTCACGAGAATCTGGCAAAATCCACGGTCATTTCCACGGCCGTGGTTCGTCAGAGAACCGTGATTTTATGCAGAAACTTCGCCTTGGATCATTAAGCTGTGATTTGGTGCATGGCTAGTGTTGGTAAGGCTCCATGAGTCCTCCTCAGCCCTTGGCTTGTGTCCTAATGCGTCCGGGAGTGTGTCATCTAAATGAACGATCCTTAAACGCATCGTTTTAGCTCTAAACTTCCCGAAATACCTACAAAACGCACACAAGTCCGTGTAGACGTCTATCTCGACAATGTACATGATTTGAGTGCAAAACGTCTTGAATTAATGCTAAACCGTGCAGGAATGAGTGAGAAATCTACATAAATGACTACTTAAATCTAGATCATAAATCGTGTTATCAAAATACCCCATACTTAAGGTTTGCTCGTCCCCGAGCAAATGCTCAACTATGAAATACAAGATAGCATGATTTATGCATGCAGAAAAACGGTAAAATCTTTTTGGGTTTGTGCTTCTACTATTGGATCACCTTCATAGTCATGTTTCATGGCAATAGGACAAGCAATTATGTATCAAACAAATGAAGGCATGGAAAGACAATTGTACTTAACTCAAAGACATGCATGAGATGTAAAGATAAGGAAGTCAAGAAGATCAAGAGTATATCCAATCTAGATTACTAAGTCTTACAAACATGCAAGTAGGTCATAAGGTCTTGTGACATAAAAGGTCAAGAAACGTTGTGATTGGGTGGGGGATTTTCTAGGTTATGTGATGTTAATCCGGGAATGGAACTAACTTCACTTACTTGTCCTCGATCAACTTCCCCCAAGTGTATATTTTTCCTTATCTTGCTTTCTTTTCTTTTTCTTGACTTGTTTTTGAGACAATGACATTGGTGTACAATAGCCGAAACCTCGGTGATTAGCCATCCTCGGGCTTTTTCTATTTTTTCGAGGTGCATCCACACCGGGCACACATACCAAAGCTCGTTAGGGCTATTGATTCATTTGACTTTGGCAAGGCACCAACACCCGATTATGTGAAGTGTACCGAGTTACTTGTCATTTGAACCAACGCCCCCAAACCTATATTGTTGGCTACACTTCCACAATAATTTCAGCATTTTTATTCATGACATTCCTTTCATCAATATCTTTACCCCACACTTGCTTTTCACACACTTCAACATACTAGCATGCTCCTATTCCCGGATGGGTTAAAAGAGGTCAATTTTATATCAATTGAGGTGCTTAAGCAATCATGATCAAGATGAGAAGTAGAGAAAGATGAAATGCCTCATTCATTCCTATATGGTATGCAAGAACTATCATGTAATTTCGACTTTCAAATGCTCCATCCATTCTAGGCAAACATCATAATCACAAATCATTCATAGAATTCAAGAGAAGTAGTTCAAGTCCACATATGCATTTATCAATTCAACACATAAGGCCATTCATAGCCAATTCACAAGACAAGATTTCATCATTAGGATCATATCCAAGCCTAGAAAGCACAAAATTTTTTTTTAAAATTTTCTGATTTTTATGGGATTTTCGATTTAAGTATGTACAATGCAAGACATGTGCGAATTTTAAGCTATCCTAGATGCTCATCATGCAAGGGATCATGCGAACCCCACCCCATACTTAGAAACACATTGTCCCCAATGTGGTATACAAGTAAAGAGAGTGAAAGAAGGTTCTCACAATGTAAAAGTGTTTGCTATGGTATTCGGGATTGTTCAAGTGAATTGATGTTGGATGATCCTATCAACCATGGTAGAGAGCTCTAAGCATCCATCAAAGCTTCGAAACCCGCGCTAGGCACCGCTAGCCGTCCAAGTTCCGCGTCCGCTCCACCCATAATTGGTGAGGGTTTCATCGTCATCATTCATATGTCAAGAAAGGCTTCCAATGCCACTAATGCTCTAGCACACACGAAACACAAAACACACAAAGCACACAAAAACAGAGAAATCTAAGCAAAATTGAAAATTGAAAAGGGAAAAATGTTACCAATGGGTTGCCTCCCACCAAGAGCTTCTTTAAGGTCATTAGCTTGACCAAACTCGGTAGCGTCTATTCGAGGTTAAGCGGGGCAATCATGTCTACCGGGGCTCCCGGATTATACTTCTTCAAGCGATGCCCATTCACTTTGAAATTTCCACAATGCTCCCCTCCTATCTCAATAGCTCCATGGGGAAAGATCTTCTTCACCACATATGGCCCGGTCCATCTTGATTTGAGCTTTCCGGGAAAGAGCCTTAGCCTTGAGTTGAAGAGAAGGACGAGATCTCCTTCACTCAACTCCTTGGGGATGATCCTCTTGTCATGCCATCTTTTGGTTCTTTCCTTGTAGATCCGGGCATTCTCATAGGCTTCCGACCGGAGCTCCTCAAGGGCGTTTATATCGAGCAGCCTCTTCTCTCCCGCCTCCTTGAGGTCAAAATTTAGCCACTTAATGGCCCAATAAGCTCTATGCTCCATTTCCACCGGAAGATGGCAAGACTTGCCATAGACTAACATGTAAGGAGTGGTTCCAATTGGTGTCTTGAAGGCGGTTCTATATGCCCACAATGCGTCATTGAGCTTCATAGCCCAATCCTTTCTAGTTCTAGACACCGTCTTCTCAAGGATGGCCTTTATCTCTCGGTTGGAGATCTCCACTTGGCCACTAGTTTGGGGATGGTAAGGTGTTGCCACCTTATGAGTTACCCCATACTTAGCCAAAAGCGCTCCAAAATTCCTACTTCTGAAGTGCTTCCCTCCATCACTAATGATCACCCTTGGTGTTCCAAACCTAGGGAAGATCACCCGGTTGAAGAACCGCACCACCACCTTGGCATCATTTGTAGGAGAGGCGATTGCCTCCACCCATCTTGACACATAGTCCACCGCCAATAGGATGTAGAGATTTCCACATGAAGAAGGGAATGGTCCCATGAAGTCCACACCCCACACATCAAATATTTCAACTTCTTGGATGTTGTTCAAGGGCATTTCATTCCTCCTTGAGATGTTGCCCGTCCTTTGGCAAGCATCACATGCCGCTACAAAACCTTGCACATCTCTAAACAAGTTAGGCCAATAAAAACCGGATTGCAATACCTTTGCACACGTTTTGTGTGAGCTAGCATGGCCTCCGCATGGTAAGGAGTGACAATGCCGGATCACACTCTCCACTTCATCTTCCGGTATGCATCTTCTAAGCACCCCATCCGGGCCTCTCTTGAATAAAAGTGGCTCACTCCAATAGTAATGCCTCACATCGTTAAAGAACTTCTTCCTTTGTGCATATGTTAATCCGGGAGGCACTTCCTCACACACTAAGTAGTTCACGATGTCGGCGTACCATGGCTCATTTCCTCTAGCCACTTGGAACAAGCATTCCTCCACCATTTGCAATTGTTCATCCCGGAATGAGTCATCTATCGGGATGTTGTCTTTCCCAAGCTCCAATGGTGGGAGTCTACTAAGGTGATCCGCCACGGAGTTTTCGGATCCCTTCTTGTCCCGTATCTCCAAATCAAACTCTTGAAGAAGAAGGATCCACCGAATCAACCTTGGTTTGGCATCCTTCTTTGTAAGTAGATAACGGATCGCCGCATGATCCGTATAAACTATGACCTTCGCTCCAACAAGGTATGAGCGGAACTTCTCAAATGCATACACAACCGCTAGCAACTCTTTCTCGGTGGTAGCATAATTGAGTTGGGCATCATCTAGCGTCTTGCTAGCATAGTAAATAGCATGAGTACGCCCTTCTTTCCTTTGCCCTAAAACAGCCCCAACGGCTACATCGCTCGCATCACACATGATCTCAAATGGTAGACTCCAATCCGGAGGTTGCATGATAGGTGCGGAGATCAAGGCGTTCTTCAACCTACAAAACGCTTCAAGACAATCTTTGGAAAAGACAAAATCAACATCTTTCATTAGTAGGTTAGTGAGAGGCTTAGAAATTTTAGAGAAATCTTGAATGAACCTCCGGTAAAAACCGGCATGCCCTAAGAAACTCCTTACCCCTTTCACCGAGGTAGGTGGTGGCAACTTCTCTATTGTTTCAATCTTAGCCCTATCAACCTCAATGCCACGGTTATACACCAAGTGCCCTAACACAATCCCTTCACTTACCATGAAGTGGCATTTTTCCCAATTTAAGACAAGATTTGTCTCCTCACATCTTTGCAACACTAATGACAAGTTAGCCAAGCAATCATCCAAAGAAGAACCATAAACAGAGAAATCATCCATGAACACTTCCATGATATTTTCTATGTATTCCGAAAAGATAGCCATCATGCACCTTTGGAAGGTGGCGGGTGCATTACACAACCCAAATGGCATTCTCCTATATGCAAAGGTACCCCATGGACATGTAAAAGTTGTTTTCTCTTGGTCATCGGGGTGGTTGTGGTTTGGCCGGTAATTGTTGAATTGCCGGTTGTTGTTGAAACTCCTTGGGCCTTGGTAATTGTTGAAGTTGCCCCTTCCCATATAATTCACATCCTCCTCTTGGAAGACAAGTTGGCTTGTGGAAGCACTTGAGGGGTTGCTTGGTTCTTCAAAGTTGTAGCACACAACTCCCTCAAGGATTTCAACTCATTGTTGATGAAGTCAAGCTTGAAATTGCTCATGGTGACTTCACTCACCTCATATGCTCCCGCCTTTCTTCCTTCACTCTTCCTATGAGAGTACTTCTCAATCACTAGAGCTTGCTTCTCCACAAACTCCCAAGCATCATCTACATGTTTCTCCATAAATGTCCCACCGGAAAGAGATTGAAGCTTGAATTGGCTATCTTCATCAAGTCCCTTGAAATAGATCTCCAATAGCTCAATTTTCGGTATGCCATAGTGTGGACAATCTAGGAGAAGGTCTTTGAATCTCTCCCAAGACTTGAACAAACTTTCTCTATCCCTCATCACGAAGGCATTGATCTTCCCTCTTAATTCGGTGGTCTTGGAAGGTGGGAAGAACTTGGTCAAGAACTCGGTTGTCATCTCCTCCCAAGTACCAACTCGCCCTTGTGGAATATATTGATACCAAGCCAAGGCCTTATCCTTAAGAGAGAAGGAAAAGGCTCTTAGCTTATGGTTGTTGCTCTCCAATCTTGGCGGTCTAAGAGTCTCCATCAAAATTTCATAGTTCATCAAATGTTGATGAGGAGACTCTCCTTCCATCCCTCCAAATTGATTATGCCGGATCATTTGTAGAACTTGAGGGCGGAGCTCATAATTGTGGGTTGCGGGATCTCCTAGATTCACACCCGGTCGGTGTGCTCTTTGTGCCGGATCCATACGTCTCCCTAGGGTTTGTGGCTCCTCGATAGCAATGGGAACAACCCTAACATTGGCCGCCGGCTGCGGTTGTGGTGGAGGAGGTGGAGGTTGTCGGCGATTAAGCTCTCCTTGAACAAGGGCTTGCCTAATCTCTTCAATCTCCCTCCTAGTTTCCTCTTGCCTCTCATTGGCAAGTCTCCTCTCTTCCTCCAAGAGCTCATCTCTTAGCCTTATTTGCTCTAAGGCTTCATCCAATTCAGCTTGGAGGTTTCTTCCGGCCATCTCTTTCTCTTTTCGGATGTTCTTAGATCTAGATCGAAGGGTTTTCTCCGGTTCGGGATCGAATGGAGCTAAATCCTTTCCACGAGATCTTCGCATACACCTAAAGAGTAGTAGATGTCCTAAAAAGCAAAGACACAAACCAAAAGAGATCAAAAGCAACAAGAAAGATCTACACTAGAAACAATCACAAAATAGACTCAATCTAGACCTATTCCCCGGCAACGGCGCCAAAAACTTGTTACGCTAAGATTGTGATGCGCAAATGGGTTTTAAATTTATAACTCGAACTAAATCCTAACTACTTAGCGAAACCCGCAGTGTACGGGACGTTCATAGAAAGATAAGTATTCCGAGGTCGAACTCGAAGACTAAGGTGAAATTGATTCAAATCGTGATTGAGTTTAGTAAGGATCTAAGTTGAAGGAAAAGAAAGAAATAAAGAAACAAAAATCTCAAATGTTTTGGTTGGTGTTTGGTGATCTTAATTCATGCAAGATAAACAATCAAACTAAACTAAGAATCAACACAAATGGACAAGTTAAACAAGATAATGATCAAAGAAAGAAAGAACGGGTTCTAGGGGTTGGAAGTTCCGGTTATGGCATAGGACTCAAGTTATCTATTCATTCTTTGGATTAACTATGATATGTTGGGATTAGGTGTATCAAATTTGGGATCAATTACCGGGTAAGTCTCATGATCCAACTAGTCCACTCCTAAGGTCTCATTATCGGGTAAGTCTCTAAGAGCCTAAGGATGGGAATTCTACACAAACCGAATTGTTACCTAGGGGTCTAACCTATCCTTACCGGGTAAGTCTTGGAGAGGGAAGTCCTAAACAACTATCCTAGCACATCTAATCCAATGGCGGCTTACTAGGCTCACCACTACCTAAGGTTTGTTATCTTTAGATTCTAAGAGCAAAGATTACCGGGTAAGTCTCTCTCTACACTTAGTCACTACACTAGGTTACCCTAGGGTAGGTTAAACTCAACAAAGACTTAGGGTTTCAACATTCTATAGATCTAAGGCAAGATCCTTCGAACCAGGGAAAATCACGGTTTGTTCTTCCTAAACCACGACCGTGGTTCTTCAAGAACTGCCCGTGATTTCTAACAGTAGCTGCGTTCATAAACAAAAGTCATCCAAAGGTAAATCTAAATCCGACCTATCACAGCCCTAGCCATAACCATCCTTTCCTTACCCTAGAACCACATCAATTTAGCCTACAACATTCATAATGGAAATCAAAGCAAATAAACATAAAATCATAACATCCATTGCAAGATAATGAAAGAAAAGAGATGAACAAGTGAACTTCAAAAACAAACCAATCTGAAAATGGAATTAGAACAACTTACAACCCTTCCAAAAGAAGGTTCAAGGGTTCACAAAACTCTAGAAATAGAATCCGAAATACAAGAAGCTATGGTGTGTGTTCTTCTCTCCTCTTCAATGGAACCTTTCTTCTTCTCCTTGGCACTTTCCTTCCTAGAAAAATCTTCTTCTTGAGAGAATATATTTGTTAGAGAGAAATGGATAATGGATGAGCTGCTCCCAAACTACCCAGCTGCCTCTCACAATCCATGAAGGATCACTTTTATAACAAACTTGCATGAGCTGTCCATGAGAATCGTGGCACAGTTGTCACGAGAATCTGGCAAAATCCACGGTCATTTCCACGGCCGTGGTTCGTCAGAGAACCGTGATTTTATGCAGAAACTTCGCCTTGGATCATTAAGCTGTGATTTGGTGCATGGCTAGTGTTGGTAAGGCTCCATGAGTCCTCCTCAGCCCTTGGCTTGTGTCCTAATGCGTCCGGGAGTGTGTCATCTAAATGAACGATCCTTAAACGCATCGTTTTAGCTCTAAACTTCCCGAAATACCTACAAAACGCACACAAGTCCGTGTAGACGTCTATCTCGACAATGTACATGATTTGAGTGCAAAACGTCTTGAATTAATGCTAAACCGTGCAGGAATGAGTGAGAAATCTACATAAATGACTACTTAAATCTAGATCATAAATCGTGTTATCAAAATACCCCATACTTAAGGTTTGCTCGTCCCCGAGCAAATGCTCAACTATGAAATACAAGATAGCATGATTTATGCATGCAGAAAAACGGTAAAATCTTTTTGGGTTTGTGCTTCTACTATTGGATCACCTTCATAGTCATGTTTCATGGCAATAGGACAAGCAATTATGTATCAAACAAATGAAGGCATGGAAAGACAATTGTACTTAACTCAAAGACATGCATGAGATGTAAAGATAAGGAAGTCAAGAAGATCAAGAGTATATCCAATCTAGATTACTAAGTCTTACAAACATGCAAGTAGGTCATAAGGTCTTGTGACATAAAAGGTCAAGAAACGTTGTGATTGGGTGGGGGATTTTCTAGGTTATGTGATGTTAATCCGGGAATGGAACTAACTTCACTTACTTGTCCTCGATCAACTTCCCCCAAGTGTATATTTTTCCTTATCTTGCTTTCTTTTCTTTTTCTTGACTTGTTTTTGAGACAATGACATTGGTGTACAATAGCCGAAACCTCGGTGATTAGCCATCCTCGGGCTTTTTCTATTTTTTCGAGGTGCATCCACACCGGGCACACATACCAAAGCTCGTTAGGGCTATTGATTCATTTGACTTTGGCAAGGCACCAACACCCGATTATGTGAAGTGTACCGAGTTACTTGTCATTTGAACCAACGCCCCCAAACCTATATTGTTGGCTACACTTCCACAATAATTTCAGCATTTTTATTCATGACATTCCTTTCATCAATATCTTTACCCCACACTTGCTTTTCACACACTTCAACATACTAGCATGCTCCTATTCCCGGATGGGTTAAAAGAGGTCAATTTTATATCAATTGAGGTGCTTAAGCAATCATGATCAAGATGAGAAGTAGAGAAAGATGAAATGCCTCATTCATTCCTATATGGTATGCAAGAACTATCATGTAATTTCGACTTTCAAATGCTCCATCCATTCTAGGCAAACATCATAATCACAAATCATTCATAGAATTCAAGAGAAGTAGTTCAAGTCCACATATGCATTTATCAATTCAACACATAAGGCCATTCATAGCCAATTCACAAGACAAGATTTCATCATTAGGATCATATCCAAGCCTAGAAAGCACAAAATTTTTTTTTAAAATTTTCTGATTTTTATGGGATTTTCGATTTAAGTATGTACAATGCAAGACATGTGCGAATTTTAAGCTATCCTAGATGCTCATCATGCAAGGGATCATGCGAACCCCACCCCATACTTAGAAACACATTGTCCCCAATGTGGTATACAAGTAAAGAGAGTGAAAGAAGGTTCTCACAATGTAAAAGTGTTTGCTATGGTATTCGGGATTGTTCAAGTGAATTGATGTTGGATGATCCTATCAACCATGGTAGAGAGCTCTAAGCATCCATCAAAGCTTCGAAACCCACGCTAGGCACCGCTAGCCGTCCAAGTTCCGCGTCCGCTCCACCCATAATTGGTGAGGGTTTCATCATCATCATTCATATGTCAAGAAAGGCTTCCAAAGCCACTAATGCTTCTAGCACACACACGAAACACGAAACACACAAAGCACACAAAAACAGAAAAATCTAAGCAAAAATGAAAAATGAAAAGGGAAAAATGTTACCGATGGGTTGCCTCCCACCAAGCGCTTCTTTAAGGTCATTAGCTTGACCAAACTCGGGAGCGTCTATTCAAGGTGAAGCGGGGCAATCATGTCTATCGGAGCTCCCGGAATATACTTCTTCAAGCGATGCCCATTCACTTTGAAATTTCCACAATGCTCCCCTCCTATCTCAATAGCTCCATGAGGAAAGATCTTCTTCACCACATATGGCCCGGTCCATCTTGATTTGAGCTTTCCGGGAAAGAGCCTTAGTCTTGAGTTAAAGAGAAGGACAAGATCTCCTTCACTCAACTCCTTGGGGATAATCCTCTTGTCATGCCACCTTTTGGTTCTCTCCTTGTAGATCCGGGCATTCTCATAGGCTTCCAACCGGAGCTCCTCAAGGGCGTTTATATCAAGCAACCTCTTTTCTCCCGCCTCCTTGAGGTCAAAATTTAGCCACTTAATGGCCCAATAAGCTCTATGCTCCATTTCCACCGGAAGATGGCAAGATTTGCCATAGACTAACTTGTAAGGAGTGGTGCCAATCGGTGTCTTGAAGGCGGTTCTATATGCCCACAATGCGTCATTGAGCTTCATAGCCCAATCCTTTCTAGTCCTAGACACCGTCTTCTCAAGAATGGCCTTTATCTCTCGGTTGGAGATCTCCACTCGGCCACTAGTTTGGGGATGGTAAGGTGTTGCCACCTTGTGAGTCACCCCATACTTAGCCAAAAGTGCCCCAAAATTCCTATTTGTGAAGTGCTTCCCTCCATCACTAATGATCACCCTTGGTGTTCCAAACCTAGGGAAGATCACTCGGTTGAAGAACCGCACCACCACCTTGGCATCATTTGTAGGAGAGGCGATTGCCTCCACCCATCTTGACACATAGTCCACCGCCAATAGGATGTAGAGATTTCCACATGAAGAAGGGAATGGTCCCATGAAGTCCACACCCCACACATCAAATATTTCAACTTCTTGGATGTTGTTCAAGGGCATTTCATTCCTCCTTGAGATGTTGCCCGTCCTTTGGCAAGCATCACATGCCGCTACAAAACCTTGCACATCTCTAAACAAGTTAGGCCAATAAAAACCGGATTGCAATACCTTTGCACACGTTTTGTGTGAGCTAGCATGGCCTCCGCATGGTAAGGAGTGACAATGCCGGATCACACTCTCCACTTCATCTTCCGGTATGCATCTTCTAAGCACCCCATCCGGGCCTCTCTTGAATAAAAGTGGCTCACTCCAATAGTAATGCCTCACATCGTTAAAGAACTTCTTCCTTTGTGCATATGTTAATCCGGGAGGCACTTCCTCACACACTAAGTAGTTCACGATGTCGGCGTACCATGGCTCATTTCCTCTAGCCACTTGGAACAAGCATTCCTCCACCATTTGCAATTGTTCATCCCGGAATGAGTCATCTATCGGGATGTTGTCTTTCCCAAGCTCCAATGGTGGGAGTCTACTAAGGTGATCCGCCACGGAGTTTTCGGATCCCTTCTTGTCCCGTATCTCCAAATCAAACTCTTGAAGAAGAAGGATCCACCGAATCAACCTTGGTTTGGCATCCTTCTTTGTAAGTAGATAACGGATCGCCGCATGATCCGTATAAACTATGACCTTCGCTCCAACAAGGTATGAGCGGAACTTCTCAAATGCATACACAACCGCTAGCAACTCTTTCTCGGTGGTAGCATAATTGAGTTGGGCATCATCTAGCGTCTTGCTAGCATAGTAAATAGCATGAGTACGCCCTTCTTTCCTTTGCCCTAAAACAGCCCCAACGGCTACATCGCTCGCATCACACATGATCTCAAATGGTAGACTCCAATCCGGAGGTTGCATGATAGGTGCGGAGATCAAGGCGTTCTTCAACCTACAAAACGCTTCAAGACAATCTTTGGAAAAGACAAAATCAACATCTTTCATTAGTAGGTTAGTGAGAGGCTTAGAAATTTTAGAGAAATCTTGAATGAACCTCCGGTAAAAACCGGCATGCCCTAAGAAACTCCTTACCCCTTTCACCGAGGTAGGTGGTGGCAACTTCTCTATTGTTTCAATCTTAGCCCTATCAACCTCAATGCCACGGTTATACACCAAGTGCCCTAACACAATCCCTTCACTTACCATGAAGTGGCATTTTTCCCAATTTAAGACAAGATTTGTCTCCTCACATCTTTGCAACACTAATGACAAGTTAGCCAAGCAATCATCCAAAGAAGAACCATAAACAGAGAAATCATCCATGAACACTTCCATGATATTTTCTATGTATTCCGAAAAGATAGCCATCATGCACCTTTGGAAGGTGGCGGGTGCATTACACAACCCAAATGGCATTCTCCTATATGCAAAGGTACCCCATGGACATGTAAAAGTTGTTTTCTCTTGGTCATCGGGGTGGATAGGGATTTGGAAGAATCCACTATATCCATCTAGATAGCAAAAATGAGAGTGTTGAGCTAACCTTTCTAGCATTTGGTCAATGAAGGGGAGGGGAAAGTGATCTTTCCTAGAGGCCATGTTCAATTTCCTATAATCAATGCACATCCTCCACCCCGTAACCGTCCTAGTCGGTATTAGTTCATTGTTCTCATTAGTTACTACCGTCATTCCACCCTTCTTAGGCACTACATGAACGGGGCTAACCCACTTACTATCCGAGATAGGGTAGATAATTCCCGCATCTAGCAACTTAATGATTTCCTTTTTGACCACCTCTTTCATTATAGGATTCAATCTCCTTTGATGTTCAATAGAGGGTTTGTGGTTATCTTCCATCATTATTTTATGCATGCACAAAGATGGCTTAATGTTGATGAGGAGACTCTCCTTCCATCCCTCCAAATTGATTATGCCGGATCATTTGTAGAACTTGAGGGCGGAGCTCATAATTGTGGGTTGCGGGATCTCCTAGATTCACACCCGGTCGGTGTGCTCTTTGTGCCGGATCCATACGTCTCCCTAGGGTTTGTGGCTCCTCGATAGCAATGGGAACAACCCTAACATTGGCCGCCGGCTGCGGTTGTGGTGGAGGAGGTGGAGGTTGTCGGCGATTAAGCTCTCCTTGAACAAGGGCTTGCCTAATCTCTTCAATCTCCCTCCTAGTTTCCTCTTGCCTCTCATTGGCAAGTCTCCTCTCTTCCTCCAAGAGCTCATCTCTTAGCCTTATTTGCTCTAAGGCTTCATCCAATTCAGCTTGGAGGTTTCTTCCGGCCATCTCTTTCTCTTTTCGGATGTTCTTAGATCTAGATCGAAGGGTTTTCTCCGGTTCGGGATCGAATGGAGCTAAATCCTTTCCACGAGATCTTCGCATACACCTAAAGAGTAGTAGATGTCCTAAAAAGCAAAGACACAAACCAAAAGAGATCAAAAGCAACAAGAAAGATCTACACTAGAAACAATCACAAAATAGACTCAATCTAGACCTATTCCCCGGCAACGGCGCCAAAAACTTGTTACGCTAAAGATTGTGATGCGCAAATGGGTTTTAAATTTATAACTCGATCTATATCCTAACTACTTAGCGACACCCGCAGTGTACGGGACGTTCATAGAAGGATAGTATTCCGAGGTCGAACTCGAAGACTAAGGTGAAATTGATTCAAATCGTGATTGAGTTTAGTAAGGATCTAAGTTGAAGGAAAAGAAAGAAATAAAGAAACAAAAATCTCAAATGTTTTGGTTGGTGTTTGGTGATCTTAATTCATGCAAGATAAACAATCAAACTAAACTAAGAATCAACACAAATGGACAAGCTAAACAAGATAATGATCAAAGAAAGAAAGAACGGGTTCTAGGGGTTGGAAGTTCCGGTTATGGCATAGGACTCAAGTTATCTATTCATTCTTTGGATTAACTATGATATGTTGGGATTAGGTGTATCAAATTTGGGATCAATTACCGGGTAAGTCTCATGATCCAACTAGTCCACTCCTAAGGTCTCATTATCGGGTAAGTCTCTAAGAGCCTAAGGATGGGAATTCTACACAAACCGAATTGTTACCTAGGGGTCTAACCTATCCTTACCGGGTAAGTCTTGGAGAGGGAAGTCCTAAACAACTATCCTAGCACATCTAATCCAATGGCGGCTTACTAGGCTCACCACTACCTAAGGTTTGTTATCTTTAGATTCTAAGAGCAAAGATTACCGGGTAAGTCTCTCTCTACACTTAGTCACTACACTAGGTTACCCTAGGGTAGGTTAAACTCAACAAAGACTTAGGGTTTCAACATTCTATAGATCTAAGGCAAGATCCTTCGAACCAGGGAAAATCACGGTTTGTTCTTCCTAAACCACGACCGTGGTTCTTCAAGAACTGCCCGTGATTTCTAACAGTAGCTGCGTTCATAAACAAAAGTCATCCAAAGGTAAATCTAAATCCGACCTATCACAGCCCTAGCCATAACCATCCTTTCCTTACCCTAGAACCACATCAATTTAGCCTACAACATTCATAATGGAAATCAAAGCAAATAAACATAAAATCATAACATCCATTGCAAGATAATGAAAGAAAAGAGATGAACAAGTGAACTTCAAAAACAAACCAATCTGAAAATGGAATTAGAACAACTTACAACCCTTCCAAAAGAAGGTTCAAGGGTTCACAAAACTCTAGAAATAGAATCCGAAATACAAGAAGCTATGGTGTGTGTTCTTCTCTCCTCTTCAATGGAACCTTTCTTCTTCTCCTTGGCACTTTCCTTCCTAGAAAAATCTTCTTCTTGAGAGAATATATTTGTTAGAGAGAAATGGATAATGGATGAGCTGCTCCCAAACTACCCAGCTGCCTCTCACAATCCATGAAGGATCACTTTTATAACAAACTTGCATGAGCTGTCCATGAGAATCGTGGCACAGTTGTCACGAGAATTTGGCAAAATCCACGGTCATTTCCACGGCCGTGGTTCGTCAGAGAACCGTGATTTTATGCAGAAACTTCGCCTTGGATCATTAAGCTGTGATTTGGTGCATGGCTAGTGTTGGTAAGGCTCCATGAGTCCTCCTCAGCCCTTGGCTTGTGTCCTAATGCGTCCGGGAGTGTGTCATCTAAATGAACGATCCTTAAACGCATCGTTTTAGCTCTAAACTTCCCGAAATACCTACAAAACGCACACAAGTCCGTGTAGACGTCTATCTCGACAATGTACATGATTTGAGTGCAAAACGTCTTGAATTAATGCTAAACCGTGCAGGAATGAGTGAGAAATCTACATAAATGACTACTTAAATCTAGATCATAAATCGTGTTATCACCCTTTTTCCTTTGATCTTCTTCTTGGATCTTCTTTGATCTTGCAAGAGTTTTGAGTGAGTTTTGAGTTTGGATTGATGATGAGGAATGTTGATGTTGTGCTGTGAGAGCCAACAGAGTTGTGTGGAGAGTCCTTTCCCTTTGTTAGGTTCCAGTTGTGGTGAGTTGTTCTTCTTCTTTTTCTTCTCTTCTTCTTCTTCTTCTTCTTCTTCTTCTTCTTCTTCTTCTTCTCTTGGGTCTAGGTCTGATCCCTTTGATTGATAGGAGATTTCATATTTCTTTATGCCTTGTTATTAGGCAGTGCTATCCTCCGGATTGGAGTGGATTCTGGTTAAGGTTATTCTGAGGTTCAGGTAAGTCCGTAGGACTTACTTAGCTGCATTCCTATATTGGATGTATGCATGAGTGATGTTTGTTTTATGCTTGATAGCATGTGATCTTCATTATTACCGACCTATGCTTTATTGGATAGCCCCTTGTAGTGGGAGTGATAACCTTTCCCTTTCATCCTGTAACGAGTCTGGGAGGTTCTCTGTGGCCAGGCCAGTACTGGTATACAAGATGGACACTTCACCATTCCCTTAGGGTACACGGGAAGTGTGCCGATACTACTCCATATGAATATGGTACCTAGAGGCGAGGATGATATATTCCTCGTGTCATATATTTTCATCTATATATATATATATATATATATATATATATATATATATATATATATATATATATATATATATATACCTTGAGTGTATGCCGTTATAAAGATAATTAAACGGGTAAATGTGTGACAACATGATTATGTGCTTATGATTTCATGACCTGCGTTTGTGCTTATGTATCATCTTATATATGAATGGTTAACTAACGGTTTATACCGTGTTGTAGATGCTTTGTAGGATAGGAGGATCGCAGAGTGATCGAGATGGGATGATCCGTTGAGGGCTTCCGTACACTAGGTTTGTGCAAGGGTTATGGGATATTTTGTATATGTATGGTTATGGTTTTGTTGTTTGTACTCAACGGTGGATTTGTAAACCCTTGTTGTATATATTTATATAGTTTGACGTTTTGGTTTAAATCTACTTGTGCCTTATTGTAAGATCCAGTGAACTTGTTGTCAGGCTAGAGTCAGGATCCATTGTGAGATCCTAGCCCAGTAGTTTCCCGAGTCCCGCGGATTTGGGGTGTTACAAAGTTGGTATCAGCGCCTTATGTTGACAACAATGGCACTTGCAATCTGCAATAAAGGTGGAGTAGATAAATAAACAGAACCCGAAAGGGGTTTGAATTTTGAAAAGGATTTTGATTTTGAAAAGAGTACAACAGTTTGGGATAGTGTGTACGGGAAGTCATCACCCTTCTGAGGATCTCGAAAGAATATATATATATATATATATATATATATATATATATATATATATTATGTGATGTTGTATTGCATCTTTATTGACCTAAGTATTATATATATATATATATATATATATATATATATATATATATATATGGCATAAATATAGCTCTATAAGTTAGATGTGCATACCCTGCAGATGACTCGGACTAGACCGACATATGTAGTTGGACGAGGTAGGGGTAGACCCCCCTCTTCCTTCAGTAGTGATAGGTCAGGGACATGTTCCCATTGGTGATCCTCCAATAACAGAGGATGTACATGAGGAGGTTGCTGAGAGTGTCGTTCTTGAGACTAGGAGCGGTGGAGCAGCGAGATAGAGATCTCAGCGAGTCTAGTCAAATGACTCGGATCATGTCTGTATGAAGGGACCAGAGTTCCGCGCGTACATTAGACGAGTTGAGGAGGATGCCAATGCGGCTAGACGTGCCCCAAATCTGCCAGCACAGGTGGGATCTTTTGAGTTGTCCCATGACGCTACTCAGGTGCTAGTTATGCCGACACGTGCTCCTAAGATCGCTAGAGCTCCAGAGGAGTATAGAGGGCCTCGACCATATACTTGGTTGAAGGCATTTCATTAGTTGGGTGTACTCCCTTTCTCTGGGAAGGTGGGATTAGAGACAGAGATATGAATCGGACATGTGGACTTAGCTCTTGAGTCCATTAGATGTCTAGAGGACGAACGGATAGAGTTAGTACAGACTCTATTCCGTGACCTAGCTCAGTAGTTGTGGAGGACTATGAGAGTTCAAGCCACTAGCTATGACTAGATGCGGACCATCATTAGAGAGCGTTTCTACCCTGCCTCTTTGAGGAGGGAGAAGCTGCAGGATTTTATTGAGGCAGACTTCGAGGATGTGCTAATAGTTGAGGCCATCAATTGTTTCTAGGGAGACCTGGCATTACTAGGTCCAGCTGCACCTTCTGAGGACTAGCACGTGTATATGTTCTCCCATCGACTGAGGGAGAGTAAACGTTCTTACATGACGGGTTTTCATTGCGAGTCCTTGACAGATTATCAAGACAGGGCCTCAACTTATGAGCATGAGCGGACCAACTAGAGGAGGACTTCTCAGATGGGATAGTCTGAGAAAAGACAACGGATTGGGCAGACCAATTGTGTTGGTGGAGCTTCAGGTTTTGGGCGGAGCTAGAGACGCCAAAGTTACCCCTCATTTGCATCTGTTGCAGAGAAGGGACGAGAATGCTTCAACTGTGCCGATCCTGGCCATATACGACCAGAGTGTACGAGGTCATTGGTGACGTGTTACACTTGTGGTTGACTAGGTTATAGAGCCACCTTCTATAGACAGGGTGCAGCTACATCGCAACAAGGTTCTTCCCCTGCTAGTGTAGTAGGAGGTGGGCAGAGACCATCTCAGCAGTAGAACAAGGACAACAGAGAGTCCCAGATCGTCCTTCTATTCAGGGATTTGCTCCCGGAGCGAGTAGAGGTCGTGGTGGGAGCACCACTGACACTAGAGGAGCCCAGGGTAGAGTTTTTGAGTTGAGGAGCGCTGAGAAGCCGCCAACGCCAGCTGCTACATGTACCATTCTGATTCATGGTTTACTTGTTAGAGTTTTGTTTGATAAGGGTGCTACACACTCATTTATTTTTTATGCATGCGTTGATAGACTAACTTTAGATACAGTAGAGGAGATACCCTTTATTATAGGGTTACCTGATGGTAGTAGGGTCAGAGGTACTCACGAGATACGCGATTGTCCCATTTGTTCAAGGACTCGTGTGTTACTTGTAGACTTCTTTGTCATGTCATTGGTGCATGAGGAAGTCATTTTGGGTATGGATTGGATGCATAGGTATCGTGTTGTGTTAGATGTAGGTAGGAGAACCGTTATGGTCTCTACCGAGTTCGGTCAGATAAAGGTTTTCCGAGGTTGGGACCTTGGAAAGACGGGTTCCGCCATCAACGCAGTACGTGCAACGAGAATTATCACATAGGGTTGCGAGGCCTTCTGGTGTTATTCCATGAAGGAAGGCGAGAGTCCAGCGTTAGAGGACATCCCTGTGGTTTGCAAGTTTACAGATGTGTTTGCCGAGCCGTCCAGTTTGCAACCTCCGAGGAGTGTGGAATTCGGCCTTGAGTTGGAGCCTAGTACGAGACCGATCTCGAAGGCCCCATACCGTATGGCGCCTGTCGAGATGTTGGAGCTGAGAAAGCAACTCGAGGAGTTGGCTGAGTAGGGCTTCATCCGTCCTAGTGTATCCCCGTGGAGAGCACATGTCCTCTTCGTGCGGAAGAAGGATGAATAGTTGAGATTGTGCATTGATTACAAAGAGCTGAACAAGGTGACCATCAAGAACAGGTATCCATTGCCTTGCATCCACGAGTTGTTAGACCAGCTTCAGGGAGCGACTGTGTTCTCCAAGATTAACTTGTGCTCGGGTTATCACCAGTTGAGGGTGAGAGAGCAGGATGTGCATAAGACGACATTTCGGACTCGGTATGACCACTACGAGTTTGTAGTGATGTCATTCGGGCTCACGAATGCGCCTACCATCTTTATGGAATTGATGAATGGCATATTCAATGACTTTCTGGATCAGTTTGTGGTGGTCTTCATAGACAAAATCCTAGGGTACTCTCGTAGCAGAGAGGAACATGCAGGACATCTGAGGACAGTTTTGCGAGTTTTGCGAGATAGAGAAATGTATGCCAAGTTCTCTAAGTGTGAGTTCTAGATGCCAGAGGTAGCATTTCCGGGTCATGTTAATTGTCTCCGCCGATGGAATCATGGTTGATCCGGAGAAGATAGAGTCTGTAGCAGCATGGACGATACCGACGAACGTCAAGGAAGTGTGTAGCTTCCTTGGCCTAGCCGGATATTACTGACGCTTTGTGGAGGGATTTTTTATGATTGCCCATCCACTTACCAGCTTGTTGAGGAAGACCACCAGATTTGTATGGTCTGATCAGTGTGCATAGAGTTTTGAGAAGCTGAAGAGACGTCTGACTTCTGCTCCCATCTTAGCACAGCCAGGGCACAAAGGATTTTGTGGTTTATAGTGACGCATCCAAGCTAGGCTTGGGATGTGTTCTGATGCAGTGGGGCAGAGTGATTGCATATGCGTCTAGACAATTGAAGACGTATGAGGAGAACTACCCGACTCATGATTTGGAGTTGGCAGCGGTAGTTCATGCCTTGAAGATCTAGAGACATTACTTGTATGGCGCTACATGCCAGATCTTCATAGACCATAGGAGTCTAAAATATATTTTCACGCAGCGAGAATTGAATAACCGCCAGCGTAGATGACTTGAGTTGATCAAGGATTTTAACCTTGAGATCTTGTATCATCTAGGGAAGACGAATGTTGTCGCCGACGCCCTGAGTAGGAAGACGCCTCAAGAGAAGGCTATTCCGAGACTGGGTTGTAGAATTGGGAGGACATCTCTATGGATTTTGTGACGGGTTTGAGGTCCAGCAGGAATTTTGATGCTATTTGGGTTGTGGTTGATAAAGTGATGAAGACTGCACGTTTCATCCCTATCAAGGAAATGTGGCTAGTGAGCAGATTAGTTGAGTTCACTAGACAGATAGTGAGACTTCATGGTTTACCGAGGACGATCATCTCAAATCGAGATGGACGATTCACCTCGAGGTTCTGGAAGTGGATACAGACAACCCTGGGGACAAGTTTACACTTCACGACGGCCTTCCATCCTCAGACAGATGGTCAGTCAGAGAGAACCATTCAGACATTGGAGGATATGTTGCGAGCTTGTGTGTTGGATTGGGGACAATGATGGTTAGATTACCTCCCATTGGTTGAGTTCTCCTACAAAAACAGCTGGCATGCATCGATTGGGATGGCCCCATATTATGCACTGTATGGGCATAGATGTCGCACACCGTTATGCAGGGATGAGCCTAGTAGCGTTAGTGGATTGACACCTCATCAGATTCAGGATGATGTTGCCCGTGTAACATTGATCAGAGAGAGGATGCTGACTGCACAAAGTTGCCAGAAGTCGTATGCACACAAGAGAAGTCGGCCTCTAGAGTTCAGGGTAGGAGCTGATGTCTGGCTAAGAGTATCTCCGACGTGAGGCGTCAGACGTTTTTGGCATAAAGGGGAAGTTGAGTCCCCGATATGTCGGTCCTTTTGAGATACTAGATAGGGTTGGGAGATCAGCGTACAGATTAACTTTACCTCCGAGATTAGAGGGTGTTCACCCTATATTTTACGTGTCTCAACTGAGAGAGTACATACCAGATCCGAGACACGTAGCCAGTTATGAGGATTTAGTGGTTGAGCCGGACCACACTTTTGTTGAGCACCTGATTGTCCTAGAACGAGGTATGAGACGCTTGCGTTCGAAGGACATTCCTATGCTGAGGATACAGTGGTCTAGACGAGGACCTGATGAGGCCACCTAGGAGACTGAGGATAGTATCTAGAGGAACTATCTAGAGTTTTATGCCGAGATATATGCACCTGTAGGATCAATGAGTAGATCTTAGTGCTATCCTGGTGAGTGCTGTGATTATGTGTTTTGATATGTTTATTTTTGTGCTAGCTATGATATGATATATGATCTTGTTAGATCTTGATGTGCTAGCGCGATTTATGATTATAGTTGGAGATGGTTCTTCCTCCATGCTATTACGAGTATAGTTTCGCTGGAGATGTTCTTCCTCCATGCCATTATGTTATGAGTATGATATGGCAAGATATGTGATTCTCTATGCCCTTGTGATGTGGTTATAGTCTGGCTATAGATGGCTTTCCTCTACGCCATTGGATAGTATAGTGATCTTGTTGCTGGTGTGATGATTCCTCCATGCTTGTGTTTTAAGGTTATAGAGTTTCATAGGTTGATATCTTATGAGCGGAAATGTAATACCTCCGATAAAGAGAGTTATACCTCGGCATATGAGTCCGAGAGGATTTGGGATTTTGCAAGTTTTGGGAAGAAACTTGTTTTTAGGGGAGTGTGATGTAAGAGCCTTGGTCTTTTGCTGTTGAGCCGCCCCTGAGCCATCTGTGAGCCGCCCCTGCGCCTCATGGGATCCGCCCCTGCAGTTTCCTGCGGCTGCAACCGTCTTTGTTGACTTTTGACCGTGCTTTTGCTCCTGGATTCCTTTATAAGCCTCCCTTGCTTCTGGGTGAGGGTTACCTTCTTCTCCTAGCTGCATTTCCCTCCTCACGTTCTTTTTCTCTTCCCTTCTTCCTTTGATCTTCTTATTGGATCTTCTTTGATCTTGCAAGAGGTTTGAGTGAGTTTTGAATTTGGATTGATGATGAGGAGTGTTGATGTTGTGCTGTGAGAGCTAGTTGAGTTGTGTGGAGAGTCCTTTCTCTTTGTTAGGTTTCAAATCTTCCTCTTCTTCTTCTTCTTCTTCTTCTTCTTCTTCTCTTCTCCTTTGGCTTAAGATTGACAAGCTTAGGCTTGTGTGGATCTTTCCCGGATGTTTTGATGCTTATATATGTATACATATGTATGTGGATGGTTGTTGGATGGTGAAGAAGTGAATAAGGTCGAGTGAAAGATCAAAGTGAAGTCGGAGATTACATTCGGAACAAACAGCCACCCCTGCGCTACGAAGAAGCCGCTCTTGCGCCTAGTGTTCCGCCTCCCCTGCGTGAGTGTGCCGCCGCCCCTGCGCCTCCCAGTGCCTTGCTTCTGCGTCTTTCTGTCACGCAGGTGCGTCTTGTACAAGATCTACCTAGAGTGTATGGTTCCTTTCCTTTCATAGTATGAGTGGGTTTGAAGCATGTTAGGCTTGAGTATGAGAATAGAATGATGATGATCATGATATCGATATATGCCGGTTATGGCTTTGAGGTTTTAGTAGGTTGTGAGGTTTATAGGTTAGATATGATCCTTATGGATCCCTTGGGTCTAGGTGTGACCCCTTTGATTGATAGGAGATTTGATATCTCTTTATGCCTTGTTATTAGGCAGTGCTATCCTCCGGATTGGAGTGGATCCTGGTTGAGGTTATTCTGAGGTTGAGGTAAGTCCGTAGGACTTACTTAGATGCATTCCTATATTGGATGCATGCATGAGTTATGTTTGTTATATGTTTGATAGCATGTGATGTTGATTATTACCGACCTATGTTTTATTGGACAGCCCCTTGCAGTGGCAGTGATAACCTTTCGCTTTGATCTTGCAAGAGTTTTGAGTGAGTTTTAAGTTTGGATTGATGATGAGGAGTGTTTATGTAATGTTGTGAGAGCCAGCTGAGCTATGTGGAGAGTCCTTTCCCTCTGTTAGGTTCCACCTGTTGTGAGTTCTTCTCTTCTTCTTCTTTCTTTCTTCTTTTCTTCTTTTCCTCTCCTTTGGCTTAGGATTCACAAGCTTAGGCTTGTGCCGATCTTTCCTGGACATTTTGATGATTATATATGTATGCATATGTATGTGGATGGTTGCTGGATGGTGAAGAAGTGAAGAAGGTCGAGCGAAAGATCAAAGAGAAGTCGGAGATTACATTCTGCACAAACAGCCGCCCCTGTGCCTCCAAGGAGCCGCCCTTGCGGCTGGTGTACCGCCGCCCTTGCGTGAGTGTGCCGCCACTTCTGCGCCTCCCAGTGCCTTGCTTCTGCGTCTTTTTGTCACGCAGGTGCGTCTTGTGCAGGATGTACCTAGAGTGTATGGTTCCTTTCCTTTCCTAGTATGCGTGTGTTCACTCCAAATGGTGTGTGCAAGCTTTAAATTTATAACCCTAGACGTAAGCTTAAAACAAGGATGCGAACCCGCAGTGTACGGGTCAATCGTAGTAAAAAGCAAGGAATTCCAGGGGTCGATCACAGGGACTTAGTGAAACAAAGTCCAATTACGGTAAGCTTTAGCAATTAATAACCACAAGTAATTAAAACAATCAAAGATGATAAAAGTCAATAAAGGAAATATGCAATTCTAGGGATTAAAGCATCTAGTTGTGGTTCCAACTCAAGATCTAAAGATAAGCGGACAAAGCTGAGGTTTTTGCATGGGGAAGGTGTTGCTAAAGTGGAATAGATCACCGGGTAAGTCTCACTACTCACTAATCCAAAACCGTAACTCCTATTACCGGGTAAATCTCAAGGAATTAAGATAAAGAACTATAACCTCAAACTAACACTCCATCTAAGGGAATAGAATCAACCTTTACCGGGTAAGTCTCAGGCTAACTCACAAAGATGGGATGAAAGCACACTCAAACCCCAATAAAGGATAAACCTTTATTACCTACACTTATGATCTTAGGTAAACAAACTAAGGAATCACCGGGTAAGTCTCATCCTAGGCTTGCATTGAACCAGGAAAGGTGTAATAAGAATAGGATTTGGCAGACTCTAACACTTAACTCTCAGTTTCGGATCAGGTAAGTCACCTCGGTCAGAAGAATTCCACCCCGGCTGAGATGTTCATCGACTGAGCGAGATGCTTAGGGTTAAGGTTAAAGACTCGAACTTTCAGGGTCCTACTGTGATTAAGATCATTCTATCATTGTTTTTCCCACAACCTTTAGCCAATCACCCTAGAATCACACAAAGAGATTAGCCACTCATCATCATGAAAGTATTAATCAAGTATATGGGAAGAAAGTGAATATTTGAACAAGAAGAATTTAATGAAAAGACTTCAATAACTGAATCAAATATCACAACAAAGCGTTCTTTGGATAGAAATCCAACAAGACAAGACAACAATGAAGGGAATCTAAGATGATCTTACAAAAACCCTTCAAAAGCTATAAAAGCTATAAACTTCCTTCTTCAACCTTCAAAAA
>BSUD01000002.1:138597888-138643376 GCA_033239045.1 Fagopyrum esculentum | reverse complement strand
TCCGACTTTGGCAAGACACAAACACCCGGCTATGTGAATGGTGCCGAGTTACTCATCTTCATGATTGACTTCCCCAAACCTATTTCTTTCTTTCTAACACTTTCACTTCCAGCCAACTTCTCAACTTTTACTTCACTTGCTTTCACCACTTCGCTTGCTTCCAAATCCCCGGATAGGTAAAGGGAGGCAAAAATGTATATGAGGGGTTAAGTATATTCAAGAAGAAGAAGAGAGAAGAATGAATTGCCTTGGTCTTTCCAGGAAGAAAGTGAGAGAACTCATAACGTGGTGTCAACCTTCAAATTCAACATAATTTGGATAAAAACAAAGTATTAAACATGCCAAAAATTTCAAACAAAGCATTTAGCAACTTAAACATATTATAAAACCTTTCAAACATATAAAGATTTCAAAACCAGTCAGTAAGTAAGATCTTCACTGAGATCATATCCAGATAAGAAGCACAAAAATCGTTTTGAAAACACTCAGTTAACACACCTCGGTCAAGGTGTTCTTAGGTCAACCAAGGTGAAACACCTCGTTCGGCCAGAACTGTCCCGGTCGAGGTCAAAATTTTTTTTTTGTAAAACCAGTTTTTCGACGTTTTTCTCAATCAAATAACCTGTATGTATGCATGCAATCTCAGATAAACATATAGAAGCAAAATGAAGCATAAATATCATATAAAGTCGAGTCATACATCCATAAGTCAAGTAATACATAAATACCCCATATTTGGGACACACTGTTCCAGTGGGTCGAAATAAGTCTAAGAAAATAAAATACTCACCGGACATAAAGCTGAACTGCATAATAATAAGAAAGAAAATCCTGCAGCTCTCAGTAGTCATGATCCGGTGGTGGTGGTGGTGGCACATATGGATACTGAGATGGGTCGAATGGATAGCCCATGATGTGCTCAAACTGAATCTGGGCCATCATGTGCTGGTAATGCTGTCGCTCCTGCATCTCACGGATATCCAGTGATAGAGCGGTATAAGAATCAATCATCTGATCCGTCAGATCATCGATCCGACAGTGAGCCTCTGGATCTCTGTGTCGGCGTACCCTACGCCTAGCAGGTCTCACTAGAGATGTGGCTGGTGCAGGCTCAGTATCATCATCATCAAGATCAATAACGGGCGCACTCGTCCCAACAGTATCCGTCCCTGTATCCATCGGAACTCCATCATCCCTGTCATCAGCAGTCTCCTCATCTACCTCCTCCTCCTCAGCTGGTGCAACTGCTGCCTCTCTATAATCCTCCATTAGTGGGGCCCAAGCGGTCTGCTAGTAATGAGGGTCATAAAGTCTAAACTGGGCTGACCACCTGATCCCCTGCGGTGCAGTCAGCTCCCATGGCATAGCCACATATGGTGTAGTCAGTCCTTAGGGAACCAGAATCCGCCGAGTGATCATCTCCTGCAGCCCTAGCGGCTTGGCAGCCGCCACCATAGTGCAAGCACTGAGATCCATATCCTAATATCTAGCGATGTGGGTCACAAGTCCTCCGCAGCAGATGTCCCCCTTCGCCTTGGCCTTGATCTTGTGCAGGTCCTCTGCCAACATCAAGCCAAAGTCGGGGATCCCTCCAGTCACCATGCAGTATAGGCTAAAAAGCTCCCCTTGTCGGACCTTCTGGGGCGTCTCAGTACGCGCCAGAAGCATCTCGCTGAAAATGCGGTGGGCTAACCTAAAAGCTAGGTGAAAAATGACCTTCTCCCTGGAGTCTCCAGGGCGCTACCTGTCTGCGTGCTCAACCACGTGAGCAATCTGTCCCCAAAACTCCCTAGCTACAGTCCGGGAAGGGAAGTCAACAGCGGTCGGGGCTGGGAAACCGAAAATGTCTCTCCAATACTCTAGTGGAACTATGAAGTTCCGGTTCATCAACCGGTACTTCACAGAACGCTCTGTGGGGAGGTAGGTGAAGGAGCTAACAAACTCTAGGGTGGGCTCCAAATAGGCAGGTGCACGGATCTTAGTAAACTGATCCAGTCCTACCGTCGATATCATACGTCTAAAGTCTCCATCCACGTGGAGACAATCAAAGGCTGACACGTCCAGAAAGCGAGGTGCTATGACTGGACGGGCTGCTATACGGTCGTAATCAACCCGGTGTCGCTCGTGGATCACCGGTCGATAAGGTCTGGAAGAAGAAGAGAAAGGGGAAGGGGAGGATCTATCCCTAATGGCAAGCCGTCTGTCAAAACTCATTTTCACAAGTCTTTCTGTCAGGTCACCTCGGTCGGTCTGACAACACTCAAGAACACCTCGGCCGAGGCACAGCACGACTGGACTGAGGCGAAAAACTGTGCGATCTAATCTCTCAGAAATCCAGTTCTTTTCCCCCAAAATCACTACAACTGGTTCCTATGGGTACTTAATTTATTTCTCAGCAAATGCAGGGCAATCCAAGCCTAAATCGAAGCAAAAACAGCGAGGTTAGGGTTTCGTTCTCTTTTTAGCTCATTCGGCCGTTTTGGTTCGATTTCTTTGCAGATCGACGCTTGCACTGGGATCCTCTACGCTTTAATCGCAGTTTGGAAGCGAAAATCTTCGAAAACGAGCAAGAATCGAAGAGCGAGGTGAAATGGAGCGCCGCGGTCGAGGGGGTAGGTAAAGAGAAGAAAAAGAATTTTTTCCCCTCTTTATACCCTTTCTAGAACTGCTGTCACCTCGGTCGAGATGGTCTCGACTGGACCGAGGTGGTACGGACCGAGGTGGTTCTTCAGAAACCCTAGTCGCCTCGGTTGCTCAAGAATCATCTCAGTCGAGGTGCTATGACAGCAACCGAGATGTGCCTCAGTCAAACTCCGTCTTCTCAAATTCTCGAACTTTTGTCCTTCCAGTTATGCTCTTGGTTTGTACTCCTTCCTTAGATGTCACCTGTTATCTGTCTAGGACGCCAAAAACAAAACAAAGCAAAGCAAAAGCAAAGCAAAAGCAAAACAAAAGCTAGACTAGAAAAAGGAAAAAGAAAGCAATACCTTGGGTTGCCTCCCAAGAAGCGCTTGGTTTAAGATCGCTAGCTGGACCATAGTGCGTCTCTCAAACGAGGTATATTGGTGCAACCTCCTCAACCGGAATTTCCGGTTTGTATTTCTTGAGTCTATGACCGTTGACCTTGAAGCTTTCGCTCGTCTCGCCCCATATCTCAACTGCACCATGAGGAAAAACATGTTTCACAACATAAGGTCCGGTCCATCTAGATTTCAACTTACCTGGAAAGAGGCGGACGCGGGAGTTGAAGAGTAGAACTAAGTCTCCTTCGTAAAGCTCTTTTGGGATGATACGCTTGTCATGCCATTTCTTCGTCCTCTCCTTATAGATTTTGGCATTCTCATAAGCGTTCAAACGCAGCTCCTCCAGCTCGTTGATATCCAATAGCCGCTTCTCGCCGGCCTCCTTAATGTCGAAGTTCAACCATTTGATCGCCCAATATGCTTTGTGTTCTAACTCGACGGGCAAATGGCAAGACTTCCCATATACCAAATTATAAGGGGTGGTACCTATGGGAGTCTTAAATGCGGTCCTGTAGGCCCAAAGAGCGTCGTTCAATTTCATGGATCAATCCTTCCTCGTCCTAGAAACGGTCTTCTCCAAAATTGCTTTGATTTCTCTATTTGAGATCTCGACCTGTCCACTAGTTTGAGGGTGATAAGGGATTGATACCTTGTGGGTTACCCCATACTTCGATAGAACTGCTTTGAACTTCCGGTTGATGAAATGCGTTCCTCCATCGCTGATGATGATGCGTGGAGTTCCAAAACGTGGAAAGATAGTTCTGTTTAAGAACTTCACAACCACCTTGGCGTCATTAGTGGGAGAAGCGATGGCTGCAACCCATCTAGAGACGTAATCAACTGCAAGAAGAATATAGAGGTTTCCTCCGGAGGCTGGGAAAGGTCCCATGAAGTCTATCCCCCATACATCAAAGATTTCCACCTCTTGAATGTTATTAAGTGGCATTTCGTTCCTCCTTGATAAATTTCTTATTCTTTGGCATGCATCACAAGAGACAAAAAACGATTGCACGTCCTTAAATAATGTAGGCCAAAAGAAACCGGAACGTAATACCTTAGCGCATGTTTTATCGGTGCTTGCATGTCCTCCACAAGGAAGTGAATGACAATGCCGTATGACGCTATTAACTTCATCTTCCGGAATGCATCTTCGAAGCATCCCATCCGGTCCGCGCTTAAATAGCAGCGGCTCGTCCCAGTAGTAATGGCGTACCTCTTTGAAGAATCTTTTCTTTTGAGAGTACGTCAATCCGGACGGTATTTCCTGTCAAACAAGATAATTCACAATATCAACATACCAAGATTCTTTGTTATCAGAAAGCTGGTGGATAGAATGTTCCACCAACTGAGGATGAATGTCAGAGAAAGGAGTAAGAAGTTTTTTATTTTCAGCAGTCTTAGTTGACATCATCTCGCCATCGACCTCGGTCGAGGCGCAGAGGCGTTGACCGAGATGTTCTTCAGTCGCCTCGCTCAGTCCAGAAGTGCCTCGGTCGAGGTACTGCAACTGGAACCGAAACTGGAGATCTTCGTCTCTTGGATTAGCTTCTCAGTTTTAGCTCCTGGATCTTCTTTCAGTGCTTTTAAGCTCCGTATATCTGCATCACAAGAAGCATCTATACCTTCCTCCATTAAACTGAAACTAATAACTCTTTCGAGTGGATCATTAATAAGGATAGAGCTCACCAATTCTCTTGATTCTTCTTCATCGTAGATGTTGAAGATATCACCGCTTAGCTGCTCCCCTTTCATGGTTGCAAGTAGTGCGAACTCCACTTCGTCTCCACCAATGTTGAATTTCAACTTGGCGTTCTTGCAATCCACGTTGCAACCCGAAGTTGCTAGAAATGGCCTCCCGAGAATAATAGGAACAAGATAATCTGCGGGAATGTCAAGTACAACAAAATCTATTGGTAAATAGAAGTTACCTAACTTGACCGGAACGTCCTCCAAAATGCCCACGGGATGGGTAATGGAGCGGTCCGCCATGTATAATCGAATCTTGACCGGCTTGGGCTCTCCAAGTCCGATCTTCACGCATAGCTCCAGCGGAATGATGCTCACGCTGGCTCCTAGATCGCATAAGGCTTCACAAGTGACATCCCCAACTTGAATGGGAATGCAAAATGAGTCGGGATCTCTCAACTTAGGCGGCATCTTCTCCTTCATGATTTGTATAAGCTCCGAGGATTTAGATGTCATCCTAACTTCACTAAAGTCTTCCAGTTTCCTCTTCCTTGATAGAATCTCCTTCAAGAACTTCCCATAGGCGGGCATTCTTAGAATAGCATCAAGGAAAGGAATGTTAATGTGCCGTTTATTCATCAAGTCAAGGAACTTACCAAAGTGCTTGTCTAGATGTGCTCTGGCCCTTGACTGGGGGAATGGAAGTGGTGGTTTGTATGCAGGAGGTGGAACATAAACTTCAGTTTTCCCCTCCGCTTTCTGTGGCTCCACCTCGGTTGGCATCTCGGCCGAAGTGTTCTTCGACTGCACCTGGACCGAGGTGGTCTTCGTCGGTACTAGCACCGACCAAGGCACTGGATCTGCAGTTTTCAGTCCACTCCTCGTAGTTATGGGCATGATCTGGCCCTTAGGGTTGCTCTCCGTCCTTGCTGGAAGTTTCCCTGGATCTCTTGGCGCTTCATTCGCCCTACTAGCAAGTTGTTGTTCAAAGGCCTTTTGGGCCTTCGAAAATGAAGTCATAGAAGTCTCCATAGCACTAAGCTTCATCAAGATAGCCTCCAGCACTGCGTCTTTCTTTTCCGGCTGAGACGAACTTGATCCTTGCCCCTGGCTCTTTAATGGAGTAGAAGAAGAAGAAGGGGAAGAGAGAAAAGGATTAGAGAAATCGTTAGAATTGGAGTTAGAATGATTGTTACCAGAATTTTGGTTGTTCGCCCTCCAATTGTTGCTATTAGATCCTCTATTGTTGTTGTTGTAGTTGTTGTTCCGGGAACCGTTGTTGTTGTTACGGTATCCATTGTTGTTATTCCTTTGTCCTTGATCTTCCTTCTTGGTTTGAGCAACCAAGAGTTCCTTCAATTGCTTCACGTCATTCTTCAAAGACGTGAGTTGATTGTTGTTGGGCTGAGTATCTTGGAAGTTAACTCTTTTAACTCCACCTTCAGCTCCTTGATGGGTGTATTTCTCCATATGCAAAGCTTGCTTCTCGATAAGTCCCAAGCTTCGTCAATCGCCATGTCCATAAATGTACCGGCGGAGAGTAGCTGGAGGTTGAAATGGGTGCTTCCGTCCAGTCCCTTGAAGTATATCTCCAACAACTCTATCTTCGGAATCCCATGATGTGGGCAATCCAAAAGAATGTCCTTGAACCTTTCCCATGACTTGGACAAGCTCTCCTTGTCCTTCATAATGAATGCATTAATCTTCCCTCTCATTTCGGCGGTCTTGGAGGGGGGAAAGAATTTGGTCAAGAATTCCGTAGTCATCTCCTCCCAAGTGCTAATTTTTCCTGGAGGAAGAGATTGATACCAAGTAAGAGCTCTATCTTTTAAAGAAAAGTAAAAAGGTCTTAGCTTGTAGTTGTTATTTTCAATCCTTGAGGGTCTCAAGGTCTCCATCAAGATCTCATAGTTTTGAAGATGTTGATGTGGGGATTCCTTCTCTAACCCTCCGAACTGGCATTGGCAAATCATGGACAGAACTTGCGGTCAAAGTTCGTAGTCATGGTCCGCTGGATCTCCTAGGTTAACTCCTGGACGCCTCAGTTGTTGATTGGGGTCCATCCTTTGACCTAGGGTTTGCGGGATTCCTCCAAAAAGAGCACCTCGGACTGGCATCCGAGGTGGAAGTACCTCGGCCGGGGCGTCAAGTACAGGGACCTGCCTCAGTCGAGGGTCAGCAACTAGGACCTGCATCGGTCCAGCATCGGGAACTGGATCTTCCCTCAGTCGAGGTAGATATTGGTCTCGTAGGGCTGTCATATCTGTTTCGATCGCTTCAGTCTTGGTCCGTGTTTCTTCTTTCTCTTGCCTTAGTTCTTCCCTGCTGAGGCGTAGCTGTTCTAGCGCCTCTTTCAACTCGGCCTCAAGATCGCGATTGTCTTGGTTGGCCATCTTCGCTTCTCTTAAGCGTCGTTTGTATGTCTTTTCTGGTTCGGGATCGTAAGGAACGATTTCCTTCCCAGTGTGGGTTCTTCGCATAAACCTAAGAAAGAACCTGCAAAAGTCACTCAAGTAGTGTGGTTAGTAGACACGGGGGCAAGTGCCCCAAAAGCAAACCGTAACCGGCTCGGTCTAGACCAAGTCCCCGGCAACGGCGCCAGAAACTTGTTCGCTCCAAACGGTGTGTGCAAGCTTTAAATTTATAACCCTAGACGTAAGCTTAAAACAAGGATGCGAACCCGCAGTGTACGGGTCAATCGTAGTAAAAAGCAAGGAATTTCAGGGGTCGATCACAGGGACTTAGTGAAACAAAGTCCAATTACGGTAAGCTTTAGCAATTACTAACCACAAGTAATTAAAACAATCAAAGATGATAAAAGTCAATAAAGGAAATATGCAATTCTAGGGATTAAAGCATCTAGTTGTGGTTCCAACTCAAGATCTAAAGATAAGCGGACAAAGCTGAGGTTTTTGCATGGGGAAGGTGTTGCTAAAGTGGAATAGATCACCGGGTAAGTCTCACTACTCACTAATCCAAAACCGTAACTCCTATTACCGGGTAAATCTCAAGGAATTAAGATAAAGAACTATAACCTCAAACTAACACTCCATCTAAGGGAATAGAATCAACCTTTACCGGGTAAGTCTCAGGCTAACTCACAAAGATGGGATGAAAGCACACTCAAACCCCAATAAAGGATAAACCTTTATTACCTACACTTATGATCTTAGGTAAACAAACTAAGGAATCACCGGGTAAGTCTCATCCTAGGCTTGCATTGAACCAGGAAAGGTGTAATAAGAATAGGATTTGGCAGACTCTAACACTTAACTCTCAGTTTCGGATCAGGTAAGTCACCTCGGTCAGAAGAATTCCACCCCGGCTGAGATGTTCATCGACTGAGCGAGATGCTTAGGGTTAAGGTTAAAGACTCGAACTTTCAGGGTCCTACTGTGATTAAGATCATTCTATCATTGTTTTTCCCACAACCTTTAGCCAATCACCCTAGAATCACACAAAGAGATTAGCCACTCATCATCATGAAAGTATTAATCAAGTATATGGGAAGAAAGTGAATATTTGAACAAGAAGAATTTAATGAAAAGACTTCAATAACTGAATCAAATATCACAACAAAGCGTTCTTTGGATAGAAATCCAACAAGACAAGACAACAATGAAGGGAATCTAAGATGATCTTACAAAAACCCTTCAAAAGCTATAAAAGCTATAAACTTCCTTCTTCAACCTTCAAAAAAGTTCTTCAAATCTCCCAACAATAGGGAATGCTCTAAACACGCTGCGGTGTATATACCTTGATCTCCAACTGTATGCGGATGTATGAAGGATGTCGGATTTGTGGGAAATCCGAACCTTTTTATAAGAAAATTACTCTCCAAAGATAAGATATCTTAGAAAGATCTCTTCCCATAAAAATAGGTGAAATATATGATCTAGCATATCTTCTTCCTTCCAGGAGCCAAGCCCAAAAATATAAGATCTCTTTCCAAAGATAAAAGATCTCAGCCAAGAATAAAATATTGTCACCGCGTCCCAGGTGTTCGCCTCGGTCGAGTCGACTTCTCTGGATCACCTCGGTCGAGGTGAATCTGTGGTCAACCGAGGTGAGTCACAACTGAATGTGAAATCTCTCAAATCTGGTCCAAAGTGAATCTCTAATCCATGGCTATGCTTCCTGGATGGTTCCTTATGTTCCTGAATGTAGCTCCAATGACTCCATAGCTCCTTTTGCTCCTTTTTGATGCAAAACGTGCCACTTTACCTACGATTACAACAAAACTAGGTGTAGACCTCGATTCCCGCAAAGGTAGATGAAATGGTAATATAATCACATATTATACATACAAACATGCAGATTATTGAAGATAAAACGTCGAAACAAACCCCAAAATATAGACTATAATTCATGCTATCAAAATACCCCATACTTAGCCCTTGCTTGTCCCCAAGCAAGTTCCGCATATAAAAGGCAAGATAGAATGGATTATAAGTCAAGAAAATCAATGAAAAAGTCTTTCAAAACATTTTTATGGTGTGCTACAATCATAGATCACTCTAAGAGAATACTTCATGGAATTCAAAATCAAAAATATGATCAAAACATTTTATAAATATAAGAAAGTTGTTCATCTTTGCATAAAATCATAGAATGCATAATAAGTCATAATTATCGAAATTAATCATGCATAATCCATTTTAAACCACTAAGTCAATCAACAAGCTCGAGGTCTCAAGGGCTTCCCAAAAGAAAGGTCAAGAAACGTGTAGGGTAGGGATGTATGTAAGGTAATGTGGTGCTAGAATCCGGGAAAAGGATATACTTCACTTTCACTTTGACTTTCAACATCTTCCACCAATAAGTTTTGCTTATTTCACACGTTTTCTTTTTTTACTTTACTTTTTGGGATGCATGGACAGAGGTGCACAATAACCGAAGCCTAGGAAATCAGCAATCATCAATTTCTTGAGATGCATCAAACCCTTGATGCACATACCATGACCCGTTAGAAATATCGCTCAATCCGACTTTGGCAAGACACAAACACCCGGCTATGTGAATGGTGCCGAGTTACTCATCTTCATGATTGACTTCCCCAAACCTATTTCTTTCTTTCTAACACTTTCACTTCCAGCCAACTTCTCAACTTTTACTTCACTTGCTTTCACCACTTCGCTTGCTTCCAAATCCCCGGATAGGTAAAGGGAGGCAAAAATGTATATGAGGGGTTAAGTATATTCAAGAAGAAGAAGAGAGAAGAATGAATTGCCTTGGTCTTTCCAGGAAGAAAGTGAGAGAACTCATAACGTGGTGTCAACCTTCAAATTCAACATAATTTGGATAAAAACAAAGTATTAAACATGCCAAAAATTTCAAACAAAGCATTTAGCAACTTAAACATATTATAAAACCTTTCAAACATATAAAGATTTCAAAACCAGTCAGTAAGTAAGATCTTCACTGAGATCATATCCAGATAAGAAGCACAAAAATCGTTTTGAAAACACTCAGTTAACACACCTCGGTCAAGGTGTTCTTAGGTCAACCAAGGTGAAACACCTCGTTCGGCCAGAACTGTCCCGGTCGAGGTCAAAATTTTTTTTTTGTAAAACCAGTTTTTCGACGTTTTTCTCAATCAAATAACCTGTATGTATGCATGCAATCTCAGATAAACATATAGAAGCAAAATGAAGCATAAATATCATATAAAGTCGAGTCATACATCCATAAGTCAAGTAATACATAAATACCCCATATTTGGGACACACTGTTCCAGTGGGTCGAAATAAGTCTAAGAAAATAAAATACTCACCGGACATAAAGCTGAACTGCATAATAATAAGAAAGAAAATCCTGCAGCTCTCAGTAGTCATGATCCGGTGGTGGTGGTGGTGGCACATATGGATACTGAGATGGGTCGAATGGATAGCCCATGATGTGCTCAAACTGAATCTGGGCCATCATGTGCTGGTAATGCTGTCGCTCCTGCATCTCACGGATATCCAGTGATAGAGCGGTATAAGAATCAATCATCTGATCCGTCAGATCATCGATCCGACAGTGAGCCTCTGGATCTCTGTGTCGGCGTACCCTACGCCTAGCAGGTCTCACTAGAGATGTGGCTGGTGCAGGCTCAGTATCATCATCATCAAGATCAATAACGGGCGCACTCGTCCCAACAGTATCCGTCCCTGTATCCATCGGAACTCCATCATCCCTGTCATCAGCAGTCTCCTCATCTACCTCCTCCTCCTCAGCTGGTGCAACTGCTGCCTCTCTATAATCCTCCATTAGTGGGGCCCAAGCGGTCTGCTAGTAATGAGGGTCATAAAGTCTAAACTGGGCTGACCACCTGATCCCCTGCGGTGCAGTCAGCTCCCATGGCATAGCCACATATGGTGTAGTCAGTCCTTAGGGAACCAGAATCCGCCGAGTGATCATCTCCTGCAGCCCTAGCGGCTTGGCAGCCGCCACCATAGTGCAAGCACTGAGATCCATATCCTAATATCTAGCGATGTGGGTCACAAGTCCTCCGCAGCAGATGTCCCCCTTCGCCTTGGCCTTGATCTTGTGCAGGTCCTCTGCCAACATCAAGCCAAAGTCGGGGATCCCTCCAGTCACCATGCAGTATAGGCTAAAAAGCTCCCCTTGTCGGACCTTCTGGGGCGTCTCAGTACGCGCCAGAAGCATCTCGCTGAAAATGCGGTGGGCTAACCTAAAAGCTAGGTGAAAAATGACCTTCTCCCTGGAGTCTCCAGGGCGCTACCTGTCTGCGTGCTCAACCACGTGAGCAATCTGTCCCCAAAACTCCCTAGCTACAGTCCGGGAAGGGAAGTCAACAGCGGTCGGGGCTGGGAAACCGAAAATGTCTCTCCAATACTCTAGTGGAACTATGAAGTTCCGGTTCATCAACCGGTACTTCACAGAACGCTCTGTGGGGAGGTAGGTGAAGGAGCTAACAAACTCTAGGGTGGGCTCCAAATAGGCAGGTGCACGGATCTTAGTAAACTGATCCAGTCCTACCGTCGATATCATACGTCTAAAGTCTCCATCCACGTGGAGACAATCAAAGGCTGACACGTCCAGAAAGCGAGGTGCTATGACTGGACGGGCTGCTATACGGTCGTAATCAACCCGGTGTCGCTCGTGGATCACCGGTCGATAAGGTCTGGAAGAAGAAGAGAAAGGGGAAGGGGAGGATCTATCCCTAATGGCAAGCCGTCTGTCAAAACTCATTTTCACAAGTCTTTCTGTCAGGTCACCTCGGTCGGTCTGACAACACTCAAGAACACCTCGGCCGAGGCACAGCACGACTGGACTGAGGCGAAAAACTGTGCGATCTAATCTCTCAGAAATCCAGTTCTTTTCCCCCAAAATCACTACAACTGGTTCCTATGGGTACTTAATTTATTTCTCAGCAAATGCAGGGCAATCCAAGCCTAAATCGAAGCAAAAACAGCGAGGTTAGGGTTTCGTTCTCTTTTTAGCTCATTCGGCCGTTTTGGTTCGATTTCTTTGCAGATCGACGCTTGCACTGGGATCCTCTACGCTTTAATCGCAGTTTGGAAGCGAAAATCTTCGAAAACGAGCAAGAATCGAAGAGCGAGGTGAAATGGAGCGCCGCGGTCGAGGGGGTAGGTAAAGAGAAGAAAAAGAATTTTTTCCCCTCTTTATACCCTTTCTAGAACTGCTGTCACCTCGGTCGAGATGGTCTCGACTGGACCGAGGTGGTACGGACCGAGGTGGTTCTTCAGAAACCCTAGTCGCCTCGGTTGCTCAAGAATCATCTCAGTCGAGGTGCTATGACAGCAACCGAGATGTGCCTCAGTCAAACTCCGTCTTCTCAAATTCTCGAACTTTTGTCCTTCCAGTTATGCTCTTGGTTTGTACTCCTTCCTTAGATGTCACCTGTTATCTGTCTAGGACGCCAAAAACAAAACAAAGCAAAGCAAAAGCAAAGCAAAAGCAAAACAAAAGCTAGACTAGAAAAAGGAAAAAGAAAGCAATACCTTGGGTTGCCTCCCAAGAAGCGCTTGGTTTAAGATCGCTAGCTGGACCATAGTGCGTCTCTCAAACGAGGTATATTGGTGCAACCTCCTCAACCGGAATTTCCGGTTTGTATTTCTTGAGTCTATGACCGTTGACCTTGAAGCTTTCGCTCGTCTCGCCCCATATCTCAACTGCACCATGAGGAAAAACATGTTTCACAACATAAGGTCCGGTCCATCTAGATTTCAACTTACCTGGAAAGAGGCGGACGCGGGAGTTGAAGAGTAGAACTAAGTCTCCTTCGTAAAGCTCTTTTGGGATGATACGCTTGTCATGCCATTTCTTCGTCCTCTCCTTATAGATTTTGGCATTCTCATAAGCGTTCAAACGCAGCTCCTCCAGCTCGTTGATATCCAATAGCCGCTTCTCGCCGGCCTCCTTAATGTCGAAGTTCAACCATTTGATCGCCCAATATGCTTTGTGTTCTAACTCGACGGGCAAATGGCAAGACTTCCCATATACCAAATTATAAGGGGTGGTACCTATGGGAGTCTTAAATGCGGTCCTGTAGGCCCAAAGAGCGTCGTTCAATTTCATGGATCAATCCTTCCTCGTCCTAGAAACGGTCTTCTCCAAAATTGCTTTGATTTCTCTATTTGAGATCTCGACCTGTCCACTAGTTTGAGGGTGATAAGGGATTGATACCTTGTGGGTTACCCCATACTTCGATAGAACTGCTTTGAACTTCCGGTTGATGAAATGCGTTCCTCCATCGCTGATGATGATGCGTGGAGTTCCAAAACGTGGAAAGATAGTTCTGTTTAAGAACTTCACAACCACCTTGGCGTCATTAGTGGGAGAAGCGATGGCTGCAACCCATCTAGAGACGTAATCAACTGCAAGAAGAATATAGAGGTTTCCTCCGGAGGCTGGGAAAGGTCCCATGAAGTCTATCCCCCATACATCAAAGATTTCCACCTCTTGAATGTTATTAAGTGGCATTTCGTTCCTCCTTGATAAATTTCTTATTCTTTGGCATGCATCACAAGAGACAAAAAACGATTGCACGTCCTTAAATAATGTAGGCCAAAAGAAACCGGAACGTAATACCTTAGCGCATGTTTTATCGGTGCTTGCATGTCCTCCACAAGGAAGTGAATGACAATGCCGTATGACGCTATTAACTTCATCTTCCGGAATGCATCTTCGAAGCATCCCATCCGGTCCGCGCTTAAATAGCAGCGGCTCGTCCCAGTAGTAATGGCGTACCTCTTTGAAGAATCTTTTCTTTTGAGAGTACGTCAATCCGGACGGTATTTCCTGTCAAACAAGATAATTCACAATATCAACATACCAAGATTCTTTGTTATCAGAAAGCTGGTGGATAGAATGTTCCACCAACTGAGGATGAATGTCAGAGAAAGGAGTAAGAAGTTTTTTATTTTCAGCAGTCTTAGTTGACATCATCTCGCCATCGACCTCGGTCGAGGCGCAGAGGCGTTGACCGAGATGTTCTTCAGTCGCCTCGCTCAGTCCAGAAGTGCCTCGGTCGAGGTACTGCAACTGGAACCGAAACTGGAGATCTTCGTCTCTTGGATTAGCTTCTCAGTTTTAGCTCCTGGATCTTCTTTCAGTGCTTTTAAGCTCCGTATATCTGCATCACAAGAAGCATCTATACCTTCCTCCATTAAACTGAAACTAATAACTCTTTCGAGTGGATCATTAATAAGGATAGAGCTCACCAATTCTCTTGATTCTTCTTCATCGTAGATGTTGAAGATATCACCGCTTAGCTGCTCCCCTTTCATGGTTGCAAGTAGTGCGAACTCCACTTCGTCTCCACCAATGTTGAATTTCAACTTGGCGTTCTTGCAATCCACGTTGCAACCCGAAGTTGCTAGAAATGGCCTCCCGAGAATAATAGGAACAAGATAATCTGCGGGAATGTCAAGTACAACAAAATCTATTGGTAAATAGAAGTTACCTAACTTGACCGGAACGTCCTCCAAAATGCCCACGGGATGGGTAATGGAGCGGTCCGCCATGTATAATCGAATCTTGACCGGCTTGGGCTCTCCAAGTCCGATCTTCACGCATAGCTCCAGCGGAATGATGCTCACGCTGGCTCCTAGATCGCATAAGGCTTCACAAGTGACATCCCCAACTTGAATGGGAATGCAAAATGAGTCGGGATCTCTCAACTTAGGCGGCATCTTCTCCTTCATGATTTGTATAAGCTCCGAGGATTTAGATGTCATCCTAACTTCACTAAAGTCTTCCAGTTTCCTCTTCCTTGATAGAATCTCCTTCAAGAACTTCCCATAGGCGGGCATTCTTAGAATAGCATCAAGGAAAGGAATGTTAATGTGCCGTTTATTCATCAAGTCAAGGAACTTACCAAAGTGCTTGTCTAGATGTGCTCTGGCCCTTGACTGGGGGAATGGAAGTGGTGGTTTGTATGCAGGAGGTGGAACATAAACTTCAGTTTTCCCCTCCGCTTTCTGTGGCTCCACCTCGGTTGGCATCTCGGCCGAAGTGTTCTTCGACTGCACCTGGACCGAGGTGGTCTTCGTCGGTACTAGCACCGACCAAGGCACTGGATCTGCAGTTTTCAGTCCACTCCTCGTAGTTATGGGCATGATCTGGCCCTTAGGGTTGCTCTCCGTCCTTGCTGGAAGTTTCCCTGGATCTCTTGGCGCTTCATTCGCCCTACTAGCAAGTTGTTGTTCAAAGGCCTTTTGGGCCTTCGAAAATGAAGTCATAGAAGTCTCCATAGCACTAAGCTTCATCAAGATAGCCTCCAGCACTGCGTCTTTCTTTTCCGGCTGAGACGAACTTGATCCTTGCCCCTGGCTCTTTAATGGAGTAGAAGAAGAAGAAGGGGAAGAGAGAAAAGGATTAGAGAAATCGTTAGAATTGGAGTTAGAATGATTGTTACCAGAATTTTGGTTGTTCGCCCTCCAATTGTTGCTATTAGATCCTCTATTGTTGTTGTTGTAGTTGTTGTTCCGGGAACCGTTGTTGTTGTTACGGTATCCATTGTTGTTATTCCTTTGTCCTTGATCTTCCTTCTTGGTTTGAGCAACCAAGAGTTCCTTCAATTGCTTCACGTCATTCTTCAAAGACGTGAGTTGATTGTTGTTGGGCTGAGTATCTTGGAAGTTAACTCTTTTAACTCCACCTTCAGCTCCTTGATGGGTGTATTTCTCCATATGCAAAGCTTGCTTCTCGATAAGTCCCAAGCTTCGTCAATCGCCATGTCCATAAATGTACCGGCGGAGAGTAGCTGGAGGTTGAAATGGGTGCTTCCGTCCAGTCCCTTGAAGTATATCTCCAACAACTCTATCTTCGGAATCCCATGATGTGGGCAATCCAAAAGAATGTCCTTGAACCTTTCCCATGACTTGGACAAGCTCTCCTTGTCCTTCATAATGAATGCATTAATCTTCCCTCTCATTTCGGCGGTCTTGGAGGGGGGAAAGAATTTGGTCAAGAATTCCGTAGTCATCTCCTCCCAAGTGCTAATTTTTCCTGGAGGAAGAGATTGATACCAAGTAAGAGCTCTATCTTTTAAAGAAAAGTAAAAAGGTCTTAGCTTGTAGTTGTTATTTTCAATCCTTGAGGGTCTCAAGGTCTCCATCAAGATCTCATAGTTTTGAAGATGTTGATGTGGGGATTCCTTCTCTAACCCTCCGAACTGGCATTGGCAAATCATGGACAGAACTTGCGGTCAAAGTTCGTAGTCATGGTCCGCTGGATCTCCTAGGTTAACTCCTGGACGCCTCAGTTGTTGATTGGGGTCCATCCTTTGACCTAGGGTTTGCGGGATTCCTGCAAAAAGAGCACCTCGGACTGGCATCCGAGGTGGAAGTACCTCGGCCGGGGCGTCAAGTACAGGGACCTGCCTCAGTCGAGGGTCAACAACTAGGACCTGCATCGGTCCAGCATCGGGAACTGGATCTTCCCTCAGTCGAGGTAGATATTGGTCTCGTAGGGCTGTCATATCTGTTTCGATCGCTTCAGTCTTGGTCCGTGTTTCTTCTTTCTCTTGCCTTAGTTCTTCCCTGCTGAGGCGTAGCTGTTCTAGCGCCTCTTTCAACTCGGCCTCAAGATCGCGATTGTCTTGGTTGGCCATCTTCGCTTCTCTTAAGCGTCGTTTGTATGTCTTTTCTGGTTCGGGATCGTAAGGAACGATTTCCTTCCCAGTGCGGGTTCTTCGCATAAACCTAAGAAAGAACCTGCAAAAGTCACTCAAGTAGTGTGGTTAGTAGACACGGGGGCAAGTGCCCCAAAAGCAAACCGTAACCGGCTCGGTCTAGACCAAGTCCCCGGCAACGGCGCCAGAAACTTGTTCGCTCCAAACGGTGTGTGCAAGCTTTAAATTTATAACCCTAGACGTAAGCTTAAAACAAGGATGCGAACCCGCAGTGTACGGGTCAATCGTAGTAAAAAGCAAGGAATTTCAGGGGTCGATCACAGGGACTTAGTGAAACAAAGTCCAATTACGGTAAGCTTTAGCAATTACTAACCACAAGTAATTAAAACAATCAAAGATGATAAGAGTCAATAAAGGAAATATGCAATTCTAGGGATTAAAGCATCTAGTTGTGGTTCCAACTCAAGATCTAAAGATAAACGGACAAAGCTGAGGTTTTTGCATGGGGAAGGTGTTGCTAAAGTGGAATAGATCACCGGGTAAGTCTCACTACTCACTAATCCAAAACCGTAACTCCTATTACCGGGTAAGTCTCAAGGAATTAAGATAAAGAACTATAACCTCAAACTAACACTCCATCTAAGGGAATAGAATCAACCTTTACCGGGTAAGTCTCAAGCTAACTCACAAAGATGGGATGAAAGCACACTCAAACCCCAATAAAGGATAAACCTTTATTACCTACACTTATGATCTTAGGTAAACAAACTAAGGAATCACCGGGTAAGTCTCATCCTAGGCTTGCATTGAACTAGGAAAGGTGTAATAAGAATAGGATTTGGCAGACTCTAACACTTAACTCTCAGTTTCGGATCAGGTAAGTCACCTCGGTCAGAAGAATTTCACCCCGGCCGAGATGTTCATCGACTGAGCGAGATGTTTAGGGTTAAGGTTAAAGACTCGAACTTTCAAGGTCCTACTGTGATTAAGATCATTCTATCATTGTTTTTCCCACAACCTTTAGCCAATCACCCTAGAATCACACAAAGAGATTAGCCACTCATCATCATGAAAGTATTAATCAAGTATATGGGAAGAAAGTGAATTTAATGAAAAGACTTCAATAACTGAATCAAATATCACAACAAAGCGTTCTTTGGATAGAAATCCAACAAGACAAGACAACAATGAAGGGAATCTAAGATGATCTTACAAAAACCCTTCAAAAGCTATAAAAGATATAAACTTCCTTCTTCAACCTTCAAAAAGGTTCTTCAAATCTCCTCACAATGGGGAATGCTCTAAACACGCTGCGGTGTATATACCTTGATCTCCAACTGTATGCGGATGTATGTAGGATGTCGGATTTGTGGGAAATTTGACCTTTTTTATAGAAAAATTACTCTCCAAAGATAAGATATCTTAGAAAGATCTCTTCCCATAAAAATAGGTGAAATATATGATCTAGCATATCTTCTTCCGTCCAGGAGCCAAGCCCAAAAATATAAGATCTCTTTCCAAAGATAAAAGATCTCAGCCAAGAATAAAATATTTTCGCCGCGTCCCAGGTGTTCGCCTCGGTCGAGTCGACTTCTCTGGATCACCTCGGTCGAGGTGAATCTGTGTCAACCGAGGTGAGTCATAATTGAATGTGAAATCTCTCAAATCTGGTCCAAAGTGAATCTCTAATCCATGGCTATGCTTCCTGGATGGTTCCTTATGTTCCTGAATGTAGCTTCAATGACTCCATAGCTCCTTTTGCTCCTTTTTGATGCAAAACGTGTCATTTTACCTACGATTACAACAAAACTAGGTGTAGACCTCGATTCCCGCAAAGGTAGATGAAATGTTAATATAATCACATATTATACATACAAACATGCAGATTATTGAAGATAAAACGTCCAAACAAACCCCAAAATATAGACTATAATTCATGCTATCAGAGTGAGTTTGAAGCATGTTAGGCTTGAGCATGAAAATAGAATGATGATGATCATGATATTGATATATGCCGGTTATGGCTTTGAGGTTTAGTAGGTTGTGAGGTTTATAGGTTGGATATGATCCTTATGGATCCCTTGGGTCTAGGTGTGACCCCTTTGATTGATAGGAAATTTGATATCTCTTTATGCCTTGTTATTGAGTTGTGCTATCCTCCGGATTGGAGTGGATCGTGTTTGAGGTTATTTTGAGGTTGAGGTAAGTCCGTAAGACTTACTTAGTTGCATTCCTATATTTGATGTATGCATGAGTGGTGTTTGTTATATGCTTGATAGCATGTGATGTTGATTATTACCGACCTATGTTTTATTGGATAGCCCCCTTGCAGTGGCAGTGATAACTTTTTGATAACTTTTCTCTTTCATCTTGTAAGGAGTCTGGGAGGTTCTCTGTGGTCAGGCTAGTACTAGGATACGGGATGGACACTTCACCACTCCCTTAGGGTACACGGGAAATGTGTCGATACTACTCCAGATGGATATGGAACCCAGAGGCGAGGATGATATATTCCTCGTGTCACATATTTTCATATATATATATATATATATATATATATATATATATATACATATATATACCTTGAGTGTATGATGTTATAAAGATAATTAAATGGGTAAATGTGTGACAACATGATTATGTGTTTATGATTCCATGACCCGTTTTTGTGCTTATGCATTATCTTATATATGAATGGTTTGCTAACGGTTTATACCGTGTTGTAGATGCTTTGCAGGATAGGAGGATTGCAGAGTGATCCAGATGGGGTGATCCGTTGAGTGCTCCCGTACACTAGGATTGTGCGAGGGTTATGGATGTTTTGTATATAACTACTACAAAAAAGGCAAATAACCCGGTTATATCAGGGAAAATACCCCGGACTATAACCGGGTTAAAGGTTAGGGCGATATTTAGTTAGATACTTTATAGCCCGGGCGTTAATTTTCAAATATCTAGGATATTTTCCCTTTTTTTCGGTTCAGTAATTCTATCCGGGATATATTCTATCAAATAACCCGGATATTTGAGGATCCAAGGTATATTTGTTTTCGGATATCCGGGGTATTTGCTTGCTAATAACCCGGTTACGTGAGGCTACGGGATATATTTGTTTTCGGATACCCGAAATATTTTCTCGAAAATAACCCGGACCCCGTATAACCGGGGTATTTGATAATGTACAAAATATAACCTGGATTTAATGTCCGGATTCTATACTTTTTCATGGCTTCCACTACAACACATTCTTTCACAAATTGTACCTGTCCCAAATGCAAAAAAACGGAAGCAACCAATTCCATTCAGAAACTTCATTCAAAGTCATGTGCTTACTAAAGTCAAAACATCATCATTTTGTGATCACCAATATCCCATCCGATTTGAAAGTTGGACACGTTCTTAAACTAAATGTCACCAAGTAAAATTTTAAATGTTCACAATATTAAAAATAAATATTCATCGTGCTAGCAATGCACATCAACTAGAAGATACCTGATGATGAAATCTTCACTGTTTTTGTCGGAGAGGTCATGAAGCCCTACAATAGACCAAGTTTCCAATCTCACCATATTCACTGTTTTGAATCTTCCTATTGTCACAATAAAACCAAGTTTAGGAAAGTTAAAAAGTGAAAGGTATATGGATTTAAATCTTCATGTAACATGATTACAAGCTACTAAGTAAGAGTTTAACTTTCTAAAAAAGAGATAAACAAAGATTTTATGTCTAATTGTATCAAGGGAGATATGATCAGTAACTTGAGACAAATTCGAACTATATTTTATCCAAGAAAAAGGCTATTAAATGCTTAAAAAGTAATGGTGATCTTATCTTTCAAATCGAAGTAACCTAATTTCACATTCTAAATAAATCAAATACCTGTCTCATTCCACCACCTAGGTTGCATCCGCTGACAACATGCTCCCAACATTTTGAATAACATCACACATGACAGTTATCATGTTTTCGTACATAGTTGATTGTCCACACTTGATTGGTTGGATGAAACTGATTGTTATGTGAAACAAACCACAAAGAAAGGAATGATATGGCTAGGGTCAATCATGGTTATAAATGCATAGACGACATTGCACTTGTTCTGCAAATACGACAAGCAATTAGTGGACATAGATAAGAGCACTACAAGTCTAAAATTTATAAGTTCTAATTCCATCTTCTTTCATTGACAGAACTCATTTTCCGAAGTACAAAAAATAACTTTCCTTAAAATCAATTGGAAAATAAATGAAATTATAAGTTCCTATATGGCATTCATCATTAGCTGTCATAAGCATCTTGAAAGTGTACCTACAAAGATCATTAAAATCATTCCAACATGAACATAATCTTCCTACATATGCTGAGTAACAAAAATACTTGTAGTTTTAGAACTTATATCAACTACTTCAAAGTTCTTCTAGGTTTTGAAAAAGTAAAAATGTTGAGTAACAATTATGGGTATATTTTTATTTTTCATTGCCTCAAAAAAACATGCACAGTTCCAAAATGCTGATGTGAAACAGAGGTAGTATCAATTTAAACTACATAGTAACTAAATGCTTCCTTACTCTATTCAATATTCTTCTTGTAGGTGTTGAATCAAATAATGACACAGGAGCCCGTAGTATGCTACACTGTAGGTTTTCAAAGAGTTTTTGTGCTGCTAGAAGACCATGTGTCCCAACAACATAGCTCTAACCAACACGCAAAGTGAGCAACAAACTGAAAGGAGTATGTAGATGAACAAAATATGATCCATATATCCCTGCAGTGGAATCAACATTGTCTGTCATTTTAGGACGTGACCATCAAGTAGTTGCTTGCTATTTGCAGCACTTGAAATGTTGACTAGGCTAAGAGTATCAGAGACACCAAAACACCGCCTCTAACAATTGTCAGGTAAGACCAATAAACTTGTGAGTCAATGCTTCCTTTCTCTCGTTCTTCATCCTGTATCAACCTTCCTTCCTTTTCGGTTATCGATCTCTTGATCTTGGGAATTATTATTGTTATCACTACAACCTATTTGCTTCTATTCCACATTTAGATTAAAATCTTCTTCAAATTTTGTAGTTTCAAAACCCCTGCAAGAGCTTTCTATCACAAAGATAGATTTGAGAGCCTCGTTATGTGCTCCAACTAGGACTTCAAATCCTATGTTGTGTGCCTAAAGTTCGTTGAAGGTCCCTGTAATTGTGCAATCCTTCCATTTTGCATTACCTGTTGAATATATAATCAAGGTAGATCTATAAATATCTTTTTGGCCACTAGCATGACAAGCATCTGAATCATATAAACACAATCAAAAGCAGCAAACTTAGGGCAGGTTCAGATCATAAAGGGATGTTGGTTATTTTGCGTTGTCCTGCATTAATTCTCGCTTTTAATACTAAAAGCATTATTCATGGCGATGCAAACACTCCTTAACTAAAAAAATTATTTCAAGACAAGAATCTAAGGTCAAAGAACAATGAAATATAGTCTTATTTAAGATGCAAAGACGGATAACTACCAAAATAAGGTCAGCAGCTGGAAGAAACTCAACTTGGTGAGTAAAATATAATATGCTTTTGTCCTTTAACATCCCGAGTAGACGTTCATGTGTGTGCAAAAACAATAATCACAATAAGAGATAAGAGAACATTAGATAACTATCATAAGACAATCTAAAAGGTGAAAAGAAAATGCAACTACTAACCTGAAATAGTTGTGTTCTTGTTTGTGCATCAACTGCACTAAAAGGGTTGTCGAGCAAATAAATATCAGCATTCTAGTAAACTGAACGAGCTATTTGTATCCTTTTTTTCTGACCTCCACACATATTTGAAACTCTTTCTCCTATCTTGGTAAGATCACCACAAGAGAAGAGCTCAAAGTCCTTCTCTAAAGCACATGATTTCATTGTCCTACTGTACTTTTTTGCAGCATAGTCACTCCCAAATAATATATTCTCCCTTATGTTTCTGGTCAAAATCCATGGGGATTGAGGGACATAGGCCTTGGAACCAATGATCTTCACTTCCCTAGATACTTTCGGAATCTCTCCAATTAGTGCTGAAAGCAAACTTGACTTGCCGGATCCAATAGTCCCACATATATCCACCTTCATTCCTCTCTTAATTTTCAATTGTATATTAACAAGAGCGTGAATTTTTGTAACGGGGTCCCAACTAAACTTCCCGTTATTAATCTCGATAGCGTAAGGAGTATCATTTTTTGGTATAAACTCAATTGCATCTTCCTGAATTTCCTCTTCTTGAAGGTAAGAAGTCACTTGATCTACATATACCTACCTTGTGCGACCACATTAAGCAAGTCAGGCAGACTAAATATTGGATCTTGTAATATCCTAAAAGTTGCCAATGCAGATAATACTCGCACAACTGTCAGCAAAATTCCTTGAGTGAAAGTTGTTGTCCCTGAGATTAACTTCCATACTAAATCAAACCGACAAATGTCTTCTCAACTACAGGTATAAACAAGTGCAGACTCTCTTCATGCCTCATCTGCAACTACTCATCGAGATAAAACACCAAACATAAATCTTCAAAAAACAAACAACACACTGACTCAAACAATCCTTAGTTACCAAAGAGGTTCAAAGAAAGTTAAACCTAGTTTGTTGAAAGAAATTATACCTGATGCTCGAAGGAATTCAGGGACGTCGCCGCCACTAATCGATTGAAGGAATTCAGGGACGCCGTGACGGTGGTTTTCGTGGAACCCAAAGCTTGAAGGCGGCAGGTTGACGCCGTGGTTGCAATTGAAGCCTTGAGGTGGCAGTTACTCGATCAATCTTACTGATGTAGTCGATTCTTTGCAAACAAGTTTTTCGAATTGAATTTTATCCTTCAACTCCTTAAAGACGATAGCTATGCCGACGAAAGTTGTTATCGGGTTTTTCAAATTAGAATGCTATAGATAGAAGTCACAAAGAATAGGCAAGATAGAATAAAAGATCCGATAATAAAATAATATAAAAGAGAGAATAATACGGAGAAGAAGAACAACAACTAGGTGGCTCAAAAAGGCCTCGATTCTCGAAGGAAACGGGTGGCTTCTCTGGCTGGAAACCTTCTCCATTTGTACTAGTTCTGCCAGCAAGAGTTGGTTATTGCTTGAACGAATTCAGGCAATAGGTCAGACGAATCCAGACGGCACGTCGAAGGAATCAGACGGTAGGTCGAACGAATCCAGGCGACAGGTCGAACGAAACCAGACGGCATGTCGAACGAATCAGGCGGCATCTCGAAGGAATCCAGGCGGCAGGTCCAGGCTGTTGCTTGAAGGAATTCAAGAACGCTGGCCAGAGCAAATTTTGTGTTGAAGGTGAGGAATCGAAAACTCGCGCTAGGTTTTAGTCGACAATGAAAACCGGCCTTTTCGTGCAGTTGGACGATTTTTTGCAAGAAGATAGATAGAATTCACCGATAGAAACAAATAAATTAGGGATTTAGGGCGGGTTCGTGATTTACCTTTCGAGAATAACACGGAATGAATCTTGTTGAAGTTTAGTGAAGCAGGCCAAATATTCCGGGCGTTTTGCTGAATTTACAAATTTAACCTAATATATAACGTGGTGGTCAAAGTAACCGTGTTATATGTTTTATATAACCCGGATATAACAATGTTCGAGTTATTTACATACCTCTCACCTAATTTTATATAACTTTATAACGCGGGTATTACAACATCCGTGTTATTATAGGTTTTCAAATTAAGTTTTTTTAAAAATCCGATTTTATACCTCATGATTTATAAGCCCGGGATATATTTTAAGGGTTATAAACACATTTTTGAAGTAGTGTATGTATGGTTATGGTTTTGTTGTTTGTACTCAGCGGTGCTTTTGTAATCCCTTGTAGTATATATATTTATACAATTTGACGTTTTGGTTTTAATTTATCCGTGTCTTGTTGTAAGATCTAGTGAACTTGCTAGGGCCAGGATCCACTGTGAGATCCTAGTCTAGTAGCGCCCCGCGTCCCGCGGATTTGGGGTGTTACACTTGCAACCTAAGCCTGTAGGTAATGGATTGTACTAATCTATTCCTGTTGTTGGTAGACGGAAGCTGAGGCGAGTTTCAGGAGATTCTCGTGTGATAAAAGAAGTTGAATTAGTAACGGATAACTTAATGAAAGATAATAACCGGTTGAGTGTGAGCATGCTATATGTTTATTTTAAATTATGCGTGTTTCTGCATTTATAGTCTTTTTGGTATCTAGAATGTTAGCCAACGGTTTATACCGATGTTGTAGATGTTCCACAGGTTAGGGATATTGTTGAGTGATCTCGACGGTATAGTCAGCCGGGGTTTCCGTACATTATAGGATGAGATCGGGTTTATATTTCTGTTATTGTTTTCCCTTTGTTTTGAACTCGGCTACGAGTCTTTTACGGTTCCCTTTGTTTAAACCTTTGGTTTTATTATAACTTTTGGTTTTCATTAATTTATGCCTTGTTGTAAGATCCGATGTTGTCGTTGCTACTCTGAGGGTCGGGACCCATTGTGAGGTTCTAGCCCATAAAGCTTCGAATTCCCAGAACTTGGGGTGTTACAGTCGAGCTACTTTGCTTGTTGGGAGAATAGGAGAAGGGAGAAGGCAGATACGAATTTAGCCCTAAGTTCTAAAACATTGCTCTCTCTTCCTCTCTTACTTTTTTTTTTTTTACTTTTTTAATATTAAAACGGTTCTAAACAATTTACTAGGGTGTGAACCGACCGGACCAAATTATTAAAGGGTTATAATGATTTTATCATATTTTACCTAGTGGGAATTTTGAATTTTAAATCTTTTTACAAAAAATTATTTTATAATATTTTTTACCGCAATATTTTCATATGTCGCCAAATAATTTGGTTGTTGGTGTCAATGACATAAACCGTCACCAATGGTCCCTTCAATTAGTCACTGTAAAGATTAGCCGACACCAATTACATGACTATTAGCGACGGTTCTATACCACCGACGCCAATAATTGGTTTTTTGCCATGTTAATGTTGCCGTTGCTTTGCCAAATAAAGACCAATAGCGACGGAAAAACCTTGCCGTTGCCAACATGCGTGGCTAATTGAATTATTTTTTTGTAGTGCAAGAAGAAGGATATACACACGGTCTATGAGCCAAGAATGCCAAAGGAGAGTGGTGAAGGAAGTTGTACCATGATAAGGACGGCACCTCGTCAGCAGAAAGCAAGGTTTCACTCTAGGAGACAAATATCGGCCAATTTTCACAAATGTCGCCCGAGATTCCTATCTGAGTTTGTCTATTGTCGTAGATTGTTTTAGTTACAATCTGCAGATCCACACCCCAACCCTTCAAGGTTTCTTTCTGGCCTTGAGGAAGAGTTATATAAAGAGCCTCCACCCATTGACATTGCTCCTGGAAGTTGTTATCGAGAGTTATTCATGTGGAAGAAAGCTCCATTGAAAGATCTTAGTATGAGCATATTTGAGGAGTTAGCTAAAGCTATGAAGGGGGGTAACTATACCTTTGACATTATATTGTTATCTCCTATTAGTTGTGCTTACTCTAAAATTTGTAATCCATATCTCGCTTTAAACTGTGATGACTATATGATTAAGTTATTCACTCTAACTTTATTTAATCTTATATCATTATCTTTAGTAGAGCGAGTAAATGTGATTGTAGGAAAACATGAGACATTGTGACAAAGATCTATAAGGACTCATGTAGAAAGCTAGAGGAAAAATGAGAAGTAGTTGAGGATAGAGATCCTCAAATCCGCAAGAAAATGCCATTTGAACCAGGAGATCGAGCTTGGTTGCAGCTTGGAGAAGGAAATCCCAAGAATACGTTCAGTTTTCATCTTCCGAGATGAGCTACGGAGTCATAGTGAAATTCTCGGCCTCATCTAAGAAATCTCGCCCAAGATTTGTGGAGACAACCCGAGATTTGCTACTGTTGTATAATATGATGAAAATTTTCATGCCCCGAGTGTTACAAAGTTCTAGAGATCTTCCAGAAGATCCAAGAAACTTGGATTATGAACCATTCGACAATCCGAATATGTTTGTATCGAGAAATGTACGAATTCTTCTACATGGCAAGAAAGAACGAAAGAGGAAGGAGAAGTGGATATCCCATAGAGTTGATCCATTCTAGAAGCTACCATACTTGAGTCATTGTGTGATTGATGATACACAAGGATATGATTCGAGGTTGAATCATTTTCAAGAAGGGGAGTATGATATGGGACCATCTTTGATAGTGCCTACATTACATGGACCTCTCACTAATCTAACAATAAGAGATACTCAAGGGAAGGTTTTTTACAATGCGAGCATGGGAGGATTTGAGAGAGTGGAAGATTGCATGGAAAATGCAAAACCTTAGCCAATAACATGAAATCTTGGCCGAGATTTCCAACTGAGGTATCGTTCCTGACGCGCGCTAGAAGATCCGGCGGAGATCTCTTATTTTTGGAAAATTATCTTTATTATTTTTATTACCTTAAAAGCTCTTCAACATTATTTAAGGTAATTCTTATTTTTAGTCCTATATTTTAGGATTATTTTAAAAAGATATCTTTCCTAGATTATCTTTTAAAGATATATGTCCTAGTTTAAATAGGAAAGTCTCTCTTATAAATAGCCTTAAAGGAGAGATTTTTAGGTAGATTGAATTTGATTAATAATTTCACATTATTGTGAGAGGCTTGTGACAATATTTATGAAGTTTGCATTTTATCATTTCTATTAAATCACAAGGAGAGTTTTTTATTGAAAAGTTGTGAATCCTTGCTAGGTTGTAATTGTGTGTGTTAATCTTTTTGAAGGTTGGTGCTACAAGTCAAACTAGCCCCTCCTTGTGCTTGTCTTATTTAGAAGACTTGTATAAGGTTAAAGAAGGAAGGGTGAAAGATAATCCTTTGTTTTGGGTTTTGTCACATAATTGGTCAAGGTTCTTTGCAAATCTTATAATAGTCCTATCTTCTTATATTTATCATTTATCATTCCATATTATCATCTTCTTATCATTTTATATCATCCATTATTCTGCATTCTGAGTTTTGATAAATCTCATCTTGTTCTTCATTAAATCTCACCCGAGATTTCATTGATTTAACCGAGATTTTCTTTTATCGAGGACTTTCAATCTAGATCAGGAACCGCAACATCAACCCTCATCAGTTATAGTTGCTTATTTGTATATTTTCGGGTTTTGAATATTGAAGACCGAAGTTTGTGAGGCTATCCTAGATTGCATTGTAGGAAAATTTTTACCCTCATTATGCCCACCTCTTAAGCATACCTTAACCTTATTTTGGGTTGCGTTTGTCTTTTATAAGATCTTGTTTTGTTATTGAGAAAGTAGACGAGTTTAGTTTTGCTTTTGTTATCCTTGTAGCACCACTTTTTTTTATTTTGAGATCAAGGTCAAACCTATTATTGATTATAGCTTCCCAAACACACTGACTTGTGAATTTGTTTGAGATTTCCTGCTTGAATATTGCAAGAGAACCCCGTAAACGGCTAAGACAAGCTTGAAGGAAACGTAGAAAGTGAGGGGTAAAGATAGAAAACTTGTGAGAGGGTGTTTTGTATTTTACTTACCTAGTGTATTTGCTATCTTGGTTTGTTCTATGTTGCAGGCCAGAAAAGGTCGAGTATGGTTGACCCAGAGCACATCATGAAGACAAGGTGGAAAAAAAGTCTATCAAAGCTAGAGGACCCCTCAAGGAACACTCCTAAAACACCTTTATTGTCTATGAATCTTATTAATTTAGAAAAGAGAGGATTTATTTCATACTAGGTGTATGATTAAGGATAAAGTGTGCAATACGATAATTGATGGGATAGTTCTTGTAGCATTGCTAGTATTGAAATGGTCAATAAGTTACAACTTACTTTGCATGATCAACCCACACCTTAATTATGAACTCTCTTGGATGAATGAGAACAGAATGGTGAAAACTAATAAACTAGTAAAAGTGAAAATACGCTTAGGAAAGTACAAAGATACCATATTATGGGATGTTTCTCCTATGCATGTTTGTCATTTTTTGTGTGGAGGTCCTTGATAATATGACAGGGATGTGACTCATAATGGAAGGACTAATTATTATGTCTTTTAATTTCAGAGAAACACATTCACTCTCAAACCCATGAGTCTTGAAGAGTGGTATTTTTTTTTTTTTTTGAAAAATTACTTGTATTATGGGAAAAGGATTTACAGGAGGTGGTGTGGATTACACAGCCAACATACAGGGATGAAAGAGGATACTACAACTTAGATAAGAGCAATTTCAAGCAATCTAGCAGTTGAAAGGGATTGGGAGGATCTGTCTGTAACGCCCCAATTTTAGGCGCGTTTGCGAGTTTTATCTTTCCGGCATATATCGATATTTTAACATCTTAAGTATATATTTTAACGGTATTTTAAATTATTATTGGAATCTCGTAACTAAATTACGAGATTGCGTTCTACATTGTAAAAGTTATTTTGTGAGTTTGAGTTCATACTCGAACTACGTATAATTCCGGTATATTTATTCTTTTTCAGAAAAGTCGGAAAATTTTCGATTCGGAAATCCCGCTCCGAATATCTTCTTCGGATTCATCCATTCCAATTTCCATTTTTTTATATTATTTTCTTCCTTTCCGTTCCTGCTCTTCTCCTTTGCGTGTGGGGGAGCCTTATTCCCAGCCTAGCAGTGTCAGCCTCTACCTGTTCAGCCTAGCTAGGCTGACCCCTCGAGCGCCCAGGCTACCTCTCTCAATCTCGGACTCCCTCCTCTATGCCTTCACTCAACTTCACTCCAACCTTCTGATGCTCCCAAATGCCACGCCACCAACCTCTATGGCAATCCAACAACAACCTTCTGCACCATCCCGATTTGGAACCCCTCCCTCACTCTTTGCCGCAGTCGGACCAAGAGCAACAACAACCGACCCTCTTCAACCCTCCATCTCTGTGAGCCTTCCTTTGCAGCCTCGATATCGATATCCTTGAGCCATCCATTCTCGAGCTACCAGGGACGGCGCCAGGGGAATAACCGCCTTGCTGTCGGCGCCACACCACCGGATACCTGGAGCCGTAGCCATGACCGGCCTGCACGAACCTTGAGGAGCCTCCATAGTTGGCCTTGGCCCCAACTCCTTCTCTTTTGCGCCACCAGTCCAAACGGAGAAGCAAGGAACGACCTCTTCTCTTCTTTTGCAATCGGGAACAACCTCCACTGCCATCGCCGGAGGAGCCCAGCAGCACTGCCGCTTACCCTGCCTCGCACCGCCGGAAGGGAATCGATCCCTTGTCGCCGCCAGGATGTTCCTGCCGCCTTCGGCTTGCGGCAACCACCGGAAAGCCACCAGTCACGCCGCCGTCCATGTGTTGTCTCTGCCGCCGCTGCTCCTACCTTTTCCCTTCCCCCGCTGCGATTCGTGAGATTGAAGAAACCCTATTCTATTTATTTATATCAGCCCCCTATATTTTTGGTATAATTGCAGTTTTTACCCTATATTTTGTATTTGTAGTTTTGACCCATATTTTTGAGTTTATGCAATTATGCCCCTGCTGGATTTAATTATAGAAAACGGCCCAAGGAATTAATTACGAATAATGTCCCATATTTATAAAATTGTATTAATTGGCGGAAAATGTATTTATGGGTTTTAAATTTGGGATTGACTTGAATTATATTCTTATTTATATATACCATATATGTTATGCTCATGTTGGATTAATTGCAGGTCATGGCTCGAAGATTTAATCCCGGGATTTTAATGTTGACTTTGAAAACGAGTTTAACCTTGGGTTATGATGTTATACAATTTGTCCGGAATATTATATTTACGGTTTTTAACTTGGGTTTTAGAAGTGGGGTTTTCCTTAGATTATATATGTTCATTATTCCGTTCAAATTTAGCTTATAAGCTAAATTTGTTTAGTTTGGTGCTAGGTTCGGAAGCGCCCCGATAAAGGCCTAACGAGTTCAAGTCGACATCTGTTGAACTACTTCCGTCTTTTGACGTCGCGTGAGTATTCTTTCCCCTCGATTTAGTTATGTTTAGTAGTATCATGCTAGGTTGGATCTAGCATAACCTAGTGAGAATACCAAGTAGTGGTTTTGACCTTAGGTGAGTTTTGAGGATTTGTGATTGTTCTAAGGTTTGAGTTGGGTTGTTATCTTGTGAGGATCGTTAAGGATTTGTGCTTTATGGTTGATCTTGTGAATCTTGTGGCTTGAGGTTTGTGGTTACATTATCTTTGAGATTGTGGAGACTAGGACATGAGTATCCTAGCCTAGCGCTTATGATCGGGGAGATTATTGGGATTATGAGTGTTTTGTCCTAGCATGTGAGTTGTATGACCTTGTTGAGGTCATTTGGGCTAGAAGTCTAAGGACTTCTAGCATGAGAGATAGATGTTGATGTTGTGCCTTGTTTGGTCAGGTTGAGAGTATCTTCCTGCGGGAAGCAGAGTGCGGTTTATTTTCGGGTTGAGCATTTGTGACAGGTAAGTCTCCGGACTTACTTAGCTCGTATTCCTTGTATTAGTATCTATGTGTGTTTGGTGGTGTGTGTTTATTCTTTATTGTTTATAACAACTAAACCGGAATTAGGACCACCGACCTTTATATTATTTGGCCCAAGTGTATGATAACGGGCGGTGACATCACTGCCTAGCTCTTGCGTAGAGCTAGGAGGTTCTTGGCGACTAGCCCGTGTGGTTAGACGGTCGGAGGCATCCGTACCGTTCCATGCGGTAAGTGGGGACCGAGGCGAGTTTCGGGAGATTCTCGTGTCACAAAAGAAGTTGAATTAGAACGGGATATGACTTAATAATAAAAAAGATAATAAACCGGACTTGTGTGATTTGGTGTACATTGTGTGTTATGTTGATTTACTTGTGTTTGTGCCTTTCACCTTGATTCTAATGCTTCGAATATTAGCTAACGGTTTTATACCGATTGTTGTAGATTGCCTTGCAGGTTAGGAATGCGGCCGAGAGATCCGGAAGAGTGGGCAGTCGGGGTTCCGTACATTTTAGGAATGGGTTTTGCACTAGTACAAATAGCCCCCTATACCCCGGTTATTTTGTACATGGGAACCCGGTTAAGGAAGCGTGGTTAACGAGAGCGAGGTCCGAGCGTTCGGACCCCGGTAAATGTCACCGAGTTAATATTTTCGGACCCCGGTTTTTTAATAACCGGGGTAAAAGTCGGACCCCGGTTATTTTAAAAAACCGGGGTAAAAGTCAGACCCCGGTTATTATAAAAAACCGGGGTCATTTTCAGACCCCGGTTATTATAAAAAAACCGGGGTCATTTTCAGACCCCGGTTTTTTTATAATAACCGAGGTCTGACTTTTACCCCGGTTTTTATAAAATAACCGGGGTCCGACTTTTACCCCGGTTATATTATAAAAACCGGGGTAATTTTCAGAAAAGATAGGTAATTTTCGGACCTCGGTTTTAGTATAATAACCAGGGTGTTTTTTACCAGTTTTTAAAATTTTATTTCCCGGTTTCTACATAAAACCGTGGTAATTTTTTAACCGTAATTTATTATTTTTAATATGAAAAATAAGTAATTTGGCACCTGCTTAAATTAGTTTAATATTTCAATTATATAACCTGAAAGTAACACCAAAAAATAAACCAAGTTTATATCGTTCTTCGTTCCGAAAGTAGCTTATGTATCTTCACAAATGATAACAAACACTTTTTACCAATTGTCTCTACATGGAAAACTAAGCTAGACAAGTGAGTCGATGTTGATGCATTCTTAAATGAGAGGCTCCACAAACTCGAGCTACTCCTTCTGTAGTTCATGAAGATGGTCTTTGTCGATCACCACAAACTCGAGCCACTCTTTGTGCATTCTTGAATGAGAGGCTCCACAAAATGTACCTTCTGCAATTCACCTTGGCCATATTGTCCCATTGTTTGAAACCTCCTTCCAGTAGATACTAATCTTCTACCAAGTGCTAAATCAAGAATAAGAGTTGTAATGAGTTTTTAGAAAGGATCTTAATAACTCTTCAAGGATGCATAACTCACTTATAGTATACAAAAAGGATTTATCCTCTTTAACTCTTCAAGGATCTTAATAACTCACTTATAGTATACAACAACAATATGTGCAGATTATTCTAACAACAATATGTGCAGATTATTCTAACAACTGGATCGTACAAAAAAATATCTTCATTGTGTCCAGAGGAGGCCAAACTAGGTTCATGCATATTCAAAATGTTCTCATAGCTTTTGAAGCGTCATTGTTAGCCACCCATTGCTATATCAAGCCCAAAGGAAGTAAGGAAGTAAGGAAAAGGTGAATAAAGGCACAGGAAAATCTTAAACAAACAAATAAATATTGGCATGCTATTAATGAAGCCAGGACTTGCAGACCAAATCCCTTGGCTCCGTTTCCGGTGGATGTGATTTGAGCTAATTGATATATTGACATATAGAGTACTCGTATTGTAGGTTGATCTCTTTTGTGGTATAACTCACCTCTTGTTGGGGTTGTAGGTGTTGAAGACTTAGATGCCATGGTGGGTGACTGAGAAGGAGGAGCTCTTGAAATTTCCATGTTGCTGTTGTGGGTTGATCTTTCTTTTGGATTTGACATGAAAACTACAGGAAAAAAGATATCTCTTGATTATATTGTAACAAATAATGTAAATAATAAACACCAACACTAATTCATTCAGTTAATATGCTGAGCTTGCAGGATTATTGAAAGGACCGGCGGTGGCGGAAATAGACACGATTGATAGATAATATAAACAACCAGTTACTGCAAGAACAGGTAGCAATTGAAGGATCTTCAACCGAAAGCAAGATATCAGATTGGAATTTTCTTACTATTAGAACATAACTATAAAAAGGATTTATCCTCTTCAACTCTTCAAGGATCTTAATAACACAAGATAAGAAGAGATTGATACCTATTCAAGATCCTTGGTGTAATAAGAGCAATGGCAAAACGCCATTGTTAAGATACCTACCGGGTGCCTTTCAAAGGCAAGAGATAGTTAAAAAATATGCTCTTTTTACAGCCTGAATAAAGTGTAATAAGAGCAATGGCAAAAAGCAAGACAACAACATCAACAACATCCTTGGTGTCCCTTTCAGAAGCAGGCCATATTAATCCACAATACTGATACTTCAAAAAAAATTGCAACTAAAATGAATGTGGTACCGTCACAAATCCAACTTCTTGTTCTTCTATGTGGAAGAGGAACAACCTTAAATTGCTTCAACTGCTACTAATTTCTTCAGTCGGCACGTGACTTGGTGCTAGGTCCAGAAGGTTTCTTTCCTCCATATTTCTGAGCAGAGTTCAAATAATCAGGCGTGTCAGTTAGCAGGTAGTATTTGGTTAGATATGAAATTACACCAGAATAGGTAAATACAAAGCTGTAGTATGGTGTTATATGCGGAGAAAAATGGCAGTAAGCTCACTTGCTTTCCGATGTTAAAAGAATAAGAGGGATATTTTTGTACTTGATCATATGTCCAATCTGGTGCTTCATTGTAAGAACAAATAGAATAATATAGCAACACAACAATATAGGCCAGAAGTCACGAACATCAAATGCAGAAAAGAAGGTTGTCACAAACGCTATAGCAACTGCCTTTGTCATAGTGTACCTGTCATTAATTTGCACAATAATGTATGTGTCAGTCAAGTGACAGATATATGTAACTTTAGCATCACAGACTAAGGCATCTCTTCAATGCAAATAAGTTTGGCCGATCTTGTTCCTTGAATCCTTTACTGTTTACTAAAAGTCTTAATTACTTTGTTATAGATGTATCATGTTTGGACATTGAAGGATTATCAATACAGTAACTTTAGTATCTCTGTTTCACCAATGTCTCTAATCATAAGAAGCAGGGAGTTTTATCCTTTGATTCCAATGATTAACAAAATATCCCTCCAGAAGATTAGTTCAATTGCACTATTATGGGGTAAACCCTAAACTTTGAGAGATATCCATTGAATTATGATGCTCCTTCACCTTAAGGTTGTCCTACAGTGAAGTCCCTAATCTCTAGAATATTGGAGCAGCTTGGTCCTTTCTTTGATTTGTTCCACTAAATGTGACTTTCAAATCCCAAGGGAGTCATCTACGTTTTGCCTTTTTACTAGCATTCCCGTTGGAGTTTGCAAGATTCCTTTATAATTCCTTTATTCTTGTCTTGTTCATAAATGATCATAAGCACACTCAACCAAATAATGTAGTTTGCAAGATTCCATTACATAAGACTTAAGCAAGATTGAAACAATCAGCAAAAATAGAAAAAATCAGTTTGTTAATAAAAATTCCTATTTCCTCGTGTAGTTGGTTCTTAACTTTTTGATGCAATTAGCTAAAGCATAAACACAAACCTTTGATGATTTATACCTGATTAGTAATCAATTTTAAAACTTCTTTTGCTACTTTGCATTTGGAAGATTGTTTTTAGGCTAACGCAGTAGTTTCCTTTGCATGTTGCTGAAAGTTTCGATATTTGAGAAAGAAATCCTCAAACTTCATCAAAGCTCAACCACTCTTCAGTTATTAAAAAACACAAACAAACAGACAGATAACTAAGGCCATAAAAGCTTGCGGAATCAAAGGAAAAACACAATTACCTCTACCATACAAGTTCCACAAAGTCCATGTCTGTCACAATTGACTACTTTCCCCTGGTATCAGAAGAACGGGAGCATGATTCATCACTCGAAAACAACGAATTTCAAAAAGGATAATTAAATTATAGGATTTATCGACTTACAAAGGGAGTATAGAGGTCAATATTATTATCAAGCATGATATCCCTTAGCCGTTTCTTGCCGCTTGCCATGGAAACATTTTCCACAGGGTATTCTCCGTTGCTTCCTGGCGTTGGCCATCGATTTTAAATTCCATATTTTATTAGTAACTACAATACTATGACAAGAAATCTGATTTAACGGGTTTATGTATTTGGTTACAATTACAAATAAGGGTAGTTGAAGTACCGAAAGGAATTCAAGACGAATATGAGGGGTCTCACACTGAGAGACTGTGGACAAGATCCTTCCGGTAGCAGGAAGTGCGGTGGTTGCTGGTCGCCGAAGGAATCTTGATGCCATACCTAGTGCAGCCATAGTGCTTGCTGCTTACTTTTGTTGTTGTATGCTTAGCTTAGTCACTGGTCATCGGGAAGCGGAACCAAGCACCTAGGGTTAGGCGAGGGACAATGCCGCTCTCTATGCTCCATACGCTTCCTCGACTTCAAAGCTTTAATAGCCTCTAAGTTATCAAGGCAAGGGATATAATCCATTGAACCAGGCCCATCACAACTCTCACAATTTAATCTCGTCAGATTCTCAACCTCCGACACTTCCTCTCCATTACCACCTTGATATCTTTGCGGCGAATTGGTTATTGGAATTTCTAAACCTCGATCATCCTTATCTTCTTCCATCGGTGGATCTGACGAGGACGGTAATTGAGATACTGGCAATGATGAAGACGGTGGTGGAGGCGGTACGTGGAATTGCTGTCGCTGCCGCTCCGAGTCGCCGCTCACAGTCGTCGCCGGCTGGTACAAACGATGCTATCAGAGATGGTTAGGATTTGGCCGGGTAGGACTATCAGATGGTTGGGAGTGTCGGGAGATCGATAGGAATAGATTTATTAGGGCTATAGAGGTTTTTTTACTACGGTTATTAATAAACCGGGGTCCGAAATTATTGTATATCACGGTTAGTTTATTTAACCGGGTTCCGGAATTATTATGCCCCGGTTAGTTCATATAACCGGGGTCCGAGATTTTTTTTTATAAATAAAATTGATTGACCTCGGTTATAGATATAACCGTGGTCCGAAAATACCTTTGATCACGGTTTTTTCAAACCGCTCCAACGCAAGCGAGGTCTAGGGGGGTTTTTGTACTAGTGTTGGTTAGAGTCGAGTTTGTCTATTATTCATGTATATTGTATTTCGTGTGGTGGCATTTGGCCCTTGGTGTATCATATCGGCTGAAGTCTTTTGTTGTTTCCTTTCGGGTTTCCTTTCATTGCATAAAAATGTGTTTCAGTTTTGGCATTTATTTGTGCCTTGTTGCAAGATCCGGTGAAATTGTTGTCAAGCTAAGGGTCGGGACCCATTGTGAGGTCCCAACCCGTAGCGCTCCGAGTCCCACGGATTCGGGGTGTTACAAAAGTGGTATCAGAGCCCTAGGTTGACAACAATGGCACTCGCAATCTTCTAAAGGCCGAATAAGGAATAAACAGAACCCCGCGGGTTCTGAGTTTTTGTTTTCAAAATCACATGCATGAGTCGGGGTAGAATGTACGGACCACCACTCCTTCCGTGGATCTCGGCAGCATAGTTTATTGGATTTTTAGTATATATATGTATATATGTATATATGTAGATATGTATCTTGGACTTAGGATGTTTTTGGGACTATTATTGTATGTGGATTGTATTTGCATGATGGACATGATTCATGTGTATAGTTGTATATGTGAACGATTATATGTTTTGGACCTTGTATTGTTGTAATAGAATGTCGAATGCGTGATATTAGTAGTAATATGGACTTAGGACTTATATAGTTATGGATACATATTCCTTTTATATATAGTAGCATATGGAGATATAGGACCTTTTAGTTGAGATGCTATTATGAGATCATTGCCCTTGGACGACGTCATTTTTATAGGATAGTGTACATACGAGGACGAATATGCTCAATTATCGAGTTGAGAGCTACGTTCGGGCGAACACCTTGGAGTTCTTGTACTCCTTTAAGAGGATGTCGAGGAGGAGGATTAGAGATGACGTAAACAAAGGACGAACAAGTGGAAGAGAACCTCGAGTAATTTTAAGAAAAACTGAGAAGGAAGTCATACGAGTAAGGAAGCGATATGAAGACATGAGAGTGGTTGCAAAGAAGCAATGATTGAATCACAACGAAACCAACTAGAGATGGTGAACTTACGATTTTTCAAGACGACGCATGGATAACTAAAGAGACGAAGCGGGAAGAAAAGGAGTGCATAGTAGCAAGGGTAGAAGTGGTATTTCCTTGAGGCGTGAAGTTTTTCCTAGATGCTCCTAAGCATGGGAGTCAGAGTGTGAAGTGTGGTCGAACTAATACGAAGATTCATGAGATGCGTAAGTTAAGATTACAAAAGAACTAGAAAGTGAAGAGACAGGTTTTGTGAGAGATTAAGCGGGAGACTTCTTCAGAAATACGAGAGTTACAAGGAGGATTACATGGAGAAAGTTCACATAGTAGAATTACCTTGTGGAGTCAATCATTTTCCGTCATTATAGTGAGACTGAGCAACACTAAGGAGGAGGAAGTGTGTGGATGATGATCCTAAGAAGATGAAAGCCGAAACAAGGAACTTTGATCGAAAGACTTAAGATACCAATCAAGAGGAACATGAACAGACAATATATGAGGCTAGAATTTTGGTGAAGGTGTAATTTAAGGACAACATGAAATAATGGTTAAGCCTATGAAAGGGAGAGATACGAAACAACAAGGCCAAGAAGATATGGTTACCTTATAAGGAAAGGAAGCGTAGAATGAAGAGGGGACTCATGGAGTTCAAGGTAGAGTACCCCGAGGAGGGTAGCCTTCAAGAAAATGGTAACATGAAAACTGCAACAGAATGATAAGTCGTTGACTTCGGAGAAGGTCAAATACAAGTAAGCGGTGACAACTAAGAACACACATGTGCGAATTGTCTATTGGAGACTGTAGAGAGGATGAGTAAACAAGATTATGGGCATACAGAGGGATTTGGATGACCTTATGCGACCTTGTAGGTCATGGAATTGGCGTATGGGAGAACGACACGGATTAGATGTTTTAAAGATTGACCACGGTAAAGAGGAAGTAGTGAATCAAGAAGAAGGTAAGGTGTCATGGAGGTGGTACGTAAATGGGAGTATATAGAGGATGCAGGGTATGAAATGGATGATATGTTACCGCAGGTAAGAGATAAGCCAAGTTTCTATACTCACACGGAAGAGACATGGTGGCTATGGCGTGAAAGAGATGACCTAGATTAGGGCAACACTTCAAACTTGGAATTTCGCTGTTAGTGCTTGGTGGAGTAATGAGTGGATCTTTTTGTGATTATGGTTGGGAATTTCGCCGGAAGGCATACAAGTACGGTTGTGAAGCTGTTCATGGGTACCAAGAGGTACATAAGGTGGCTAACAAGAGAAAGAGAGGACTGGAGTTTTGAAGTTCGATGTTATAATGAGATGTACAAGAAGTACATGAAAGATTGAGATTAGAGCCTCTATGGTCGGTTTGACATTGCATAAGAAAATGAAGTATAAATTTTTACGCCTACTTGAAGAAAGGATGACTTTGGTGAAAGCTTATGTAGAATACGAAGAGCTCATCCCATATATTGGGATGTCGCGTAAAGTGAAGAAGATAAGGTCATATGTTTTGAAGCACGGTTAAGTCCAGCAGATTGGACCCTTATGCTTGCACAAAAGTGAGAAACCTTAGTAGATTATTACAATCATCCATCAAAGAGGGGATATGAGATTAAGTTAAAGGAATACTTAAATAAGGCCACAAGAGTCAGAAAACTCAAGCAAAATTTTCCAATTCAAGAAAAGACGAATATTTGAAAGAAAATGGTCACTGTTATAACCGGAGAAGGAACAATTCACGTGTTTAAAGGATGTTGCCCCAACAAATGGAGATAGATCATTAGTATCATGACCACCTATCAGGTTTTAAGGCAAGGTTGTGTCACTCTTATGTTATGGGACGAAAGAGGAAATATGAAAACCGAGATATCACGGATTCCAATACGTCATAATGTGGAATTTGCCACTAAGGTCAAGCTTGACTCAATTCCGATATCTAAGGCACCGCATGGAATGACACTTGTGAAGAGACATGAGTTGTGGAAGCAAGTGAAGGAGCAATTGCAAGAACTTACTGAAAGGAGTTCATTAGAATTAGTGAAATGCTATGGAGAACTCCGAATGTTATCTTAAACTCTTGATTTGAAGTTGTTATAGAGAACACCAGTTTGCGAAAAGGGAGACGGTTATCACCGTTTGTACATCAATTACCGTGAGTCGAGCAAGATTATGGCAAAGGACATGTATCCCTTACCACGAAGGGATGATCTAGTTGATTGGTTGCAAGGGTCGGTAGTCTCTTCTAAAATTGATTTAAGGATTGATTGTCACCAAATGAGAATTCGAGACTGGGATGTTGCAAATACGGATTTCCGGACAAACCTTGGTCACTACAAGCTGTAGTGATTCCATATGGGCTTACTACGCCCCGGACCAGATATTTTAGTCTACTCTCAAAGAAGAGAGGAGTTGTACGACAAGTTGTCTCGGGATGGCCAACCCCGAAGGATGTGAATGAAGCTACAAGTTTTCTCAGATGTGTTGGTCATTACCGGATTTGTAGAGAGATTCTCCAAAGTTACACCATCTATGGCTAACCTACCCCGGATGACCATGAAGTATTGGTGGGAAAAAAATAAAAATAAAAATAAAAATAAAAATAATAAATAAATAAATAAATAAAAAATAAATAAATAAATTTTGACAATGGATTTGTTGAGAGTTAAGAGGAGATTTATGGGTGAACTGTTGAAATTGCCTCAAGGAATGATGGGTTTGAAGAGGACAAGTGATTCCCCCAAGTCAAGTCTTGATTGAGTATTGAGGAACGAGGTAAAGGTAATAACATACGTGTCTCGTTAGTAGTAGTAGTGTGAAGTTAAGTACTTCCTTCATTCCTTAGAGCTTGCAACAAAAAATTGATGAAATGTAACATTAAAGTTTGGTTTGACAAGAACCAAAACCAATAGTGTAAAATTGGAAGTTCAATCTTCTTTGATAGAGAAATCAAAGGGAAAATAATAGAGATGCTGCATCGAAACCGAGAAGGAAGTTGAGTTCCGATGTATTGATCTTTTTGAGATCTTAGCGCAAGTTGGGAAGGCGAATTACCGGTTGGCGTGGCCACCGACAGTGGAGAGTGTTCACAAGTGTTTGATGCGTAACAATCGAGAGAGTACATACATGAATCGAGACATATTGTTAGTCATGACGATCTAGTGGCAGACGAGAACCGAAGAGGCTAACTGGAAGATGTGAGAGAGTATCTTTGAGTGAGTTTTACGCTGAGCTAGTAGCATCGATAGAATTGACGGGTTAGACCTAGTTCTTTCCTTGGTTGAGTTATGTGCATGTGTGATGTTATGTGTAGTTTGTGCCCGTGCGGGAATGTGCTATGTGACGTGTTATGTCTTGCGGTGGTAGTTTGAGTAGATTGTGTGTATATATTAGAAGGTTTAAACCTTCTTAGTTTGAGAGTTCATAATTCGGCCTTAGGGACCGATAAGTGCAGCGTGTGGCAAGTTTGTCCAGGTTACGGTCAATGTCAAAGATGTGTCGAGTAATGCAGGATTTGTTACGTGCCAGGATATCAGGGAAGCCAAGCCCACCGTCCTTCTTAGGAGTGCATACAGTGTTCCAAGCAACAAGGGCACGTTTACTAGTATCATTACCGGACCATAGGAATGATCGGATCATGGATTGGATTTTGGTAATGATAGCATTCGGCAGAAGAAATATAGAGCTCCAGTAGTGATGAAGGGCCATAAGGATGGAAGAGATAAGCTGAATGCGACCGGCATAGGATAGAAGCTTAGCACTCCACGATTGGATCCTTTTAGTGATCTTGTGAATGAGAGGAAGATGATCCATAATTGCAAGTCGTCTGTTGCCAACAGGTAATCCCAGATAGATGAAAGGAAGGGACCCAATGGTGAATCCCGTGACCTGGGAAAGATTGCGTTGATCAGCAACAGGAATACCGCCCATGAAGATAACGGACTTGGAGGAGTTTACTTTAAGTCCAGAGAGCAATCCAAAGGAGTCCAAGGTGGACTTAAGTATGGAGACATATTGCATGTCACCTCGGCAGAAAAGCATAAGGTCGTCAGCAAAGCATAAGTGAGTGATGCGAGGGCTACGACACTTAGGGTGGAGTCTAAAGTTGGGGTTTGAGGTGTTAAGGCTGATCATCTGCGAGAGGTATTCAATGGCGATTGTGAATAGAGGAGGGGATAGGGGACAACCTTGTCTCAAACCTCTAGTTCCCTTGAAGTGGCCTTTGAGGGAACCGTTGATGTTGACGGAGTAGGATGCCGTAGTGATACACTCTCTAATCAATCCGATGAAGGGGAGAGGGAAGCCCATCGAAGTGAGGCATTGGATGATGAAATCATGATCGATGGTATCAAAGGCTTTGGTAATATCCACCTTAATAGCAACACGGGGAGAGATGTGTTTTTGGTTATATTTGTGTAGGAGTTCTTGGCATATTAGGACATTGTTTTTGATGGATCGGTTACTCACAAAAGCACTTTGGTAAGGCCCAATGATGGTATGGAGGACTGAGTTAAGGTGAGAGGCGAGGACCTTGGCAATTGTTTTATAGGTGACGTTACAACAGGAAATGGGACGGTAATCTGAAGGGATCTCTGGATTGTCACATTTGGCTATAAGGGAGATCGACGCATGATTGATCTGCTTTAGCATCTTTCCAGAGGCAAAGAAGTCCGTAATAGTGTTGTAGAAATCATCCTGTACAATGCTCCAAGCAGCCTTGTAGAAATGAGCATTGTAACCGTCGGGGCCTGGCGCTTTGTTATCGCCTATACTGAAGAGAGGGATGAGCCGCAAGCCAGCCGTGACACACCTACCCCATCTTGCCACCTGGACCCGGAAGGAATCATAGAAGAACCTACAAGGAGTGATTCTATGGCTTCTATCTCTAAATTAGATGAGCATATGCATGATGATAAGGAGTTAGTTGGTAATGAGTCTTATAAATTAAAGGATGCCATAAATGATGAGCATATGGTTTATTCATTGAGAAAACTATTGAAACATCTTAAGATCATAAAGTGTCTATTGTTGAGTATAATGAACCTTTTAGGGAGAATGTTGATCTTATAAATCATGATGAGTTTATTGTCCTTGTGGATCAAAATGCATTGATGAAAAACTCTTATTATACATGTTGATTTTTTAGAGGTTAAAGTTGAAAATGTGTGCATCTCTTATTGAACATACTGGTTCTATTATGCATGTTGATTAGTATGCTGATTTTATTAAACCTATTGCTATGAATGTCGAGCCTATTGCTAGATTTATGGGACATTTTAGTAATATTTTTGTTACTAAGGAACATATTAATGATATTACACCTCTTGTTTTACATGTTGAAAGTATTAGAAGTGTTGATGCCGTTTTAGATCCTTATGTCTTTAATCCCGAATCTAGGATGTTGATTGATGAGTATGCTAAATTTGTTAATCCTAGTAATATACATGGTCATTATGATGAGTTGAAGGATGGTAATGTTTTCCATCTAGATATTTCTCCTATTTTCATCATTGCTGATGAGCTTAATTATGAAGATAAGCATGTGTTTCTTGACCGTACTTGTGATGATAAGTTGGAAGTATTTAATTTCAAACACCACATTCCCAAAAAATCTCCATCTTATTTGATTGATTCTATGAAGAGACATCTAAGTATGATTCAAGTAGATAGGAAATATCCTGTTTGGAATGTCATTGACTGTTGTTTTTTGGTTGGATGATTCTTTATCTACTTCCACTTTGAGATTGTGCATGTTCAAAAGACCTATTGCAGGTAGATATAACTTAAGGGATAATTATTTGATACATGTTGAGGACCCTAAGTCAAAATTTCATGAGTTGAGAAGGATTTGAACAACTCTACGTGCATTCAATCGTAGGGTTTATCATTTAGTTTTCTACAGAAGTTTTAAGGTTAGGAAGAGCAGCGAAGGTTTATCCCAACTATTGATCGATCATTTGGCTGGTGGTCGATTTGCCTTCCTTTCCGTGGTCTGTTAACCTCCCCTTGTTTCCCCTTCGATTAATACAGTACAAGTTTTTTTAGATATATCTTGCTTATTTTGTTTGTTTTAGGGTCTGGAGAGCCCAACTTAATTGATCTATGATGTTGTTTACATATATGAATGTATAAAATTTTATCTTTGAGAGATTTGGTAGCCATTGGACTATTCCTCGCAAAATGCGAGAGCCAAGTTTGTGATCTTTCTTTGTTATATGTTCTACAAGGTGTTGATGGAAACATGCGAGAGTTAGTTCCTCATACATCCATGTTGCATTAAATGTGAAGAATAGACATCGTCTTGTGTACGTGACAATCGATGTGCATGGTAGCCATCGATGTATGTCAAGCAAGTCCTAACCACATGACAATCAAATGAAGTTGTCTCCTTCGTAACATGATTTACATACTGTTTTGGATATATCTTTATATGTATGTTGTTGTGATTTTGTTTCTAGGATAACTTTATTATCATTTTCACTTGTTATTATCGAGAATGATCTCGAACCCTCTGCCTTCTGTTTCACAAAAAGACGGTTTTCCCTCTCTATTACTATCCCACGTCATTTTCTAAGGTGGTCGATCGAAACCATTATGGTCGGTCGACCCTATTGTGTGTCTCTCCCATATTGTTTTTGCCTTGTGTTCATTGAGTCTAGTGTCTAAGATAGATCAACAATGACATCGATCGATATTGTCACCCTTGTCTTCGAGTCTTGTCTTAATTAATTAATTAATTAATTATATATTGATTTCATTATTAATGAGTCATTACACCGCATTCGTTGTGTTAGATCCAGACTCTCCGTACCATAGTAAGTCTTGTAATATGTTTGCGTGATGTAAGGTTGAAGCCTCATTAGAGAGAAAACCCTAATTTATCGTCATTTACAGATTTGGGAAGCGACAATGGATTTGATCATTCTTCTCATCTAAATCGATATTTAATGTAATGGTTTGAATATTTAAACATAGGATTTTTCCGTTTGGTGCCCCTGAGTTTTTGGCTTTTTCGGATGGTGCCCAAAGTTTTTCACGTTTCCGTTTGGTACCCCTGGGTTTTTGGCTTTTCCGGATGGTGTCCAAAGTTTTTCACGTTTCCGCTTGGTACCCCTGAGGTTTCGGCTTTTCCGGATGGTACCCTTATTTCTTATAATTTGTCTAAAATAATGTTTCTTATACTAAATTTATAAAAAAAAATAGGGGGGAAAATTATAACAATTTTATATTATAAATTTTGAAGACAAGTATATTTTAATTGAACAAATTTAATCAACTATTAATTAATTATGATATTTTTAAAAAAAAATATAAGGTTTTTAGATATTATTTTATGATTTTTAATATATTTATTACTATTTGATACTTTATCATATTTTGCATCAAAACATGAATTTTTTTTTATGTTTTATGGAAACTAATTTTTATAAAAAAAATTTTATTATCAAATTTTTTCCCTATTTTTTTTATAAATTTAATATAAGAAACGTTATTTTGAATCAAAACATGATTTTTATACAAATTTTTTTTTTATCATATTTGTTAAAATAATTTTTATGTTTTATTTATAATTATATATGAAATAAATCATTGATAAATGTATAACGCAAAATATTCAAATTGGACTTTCGGTTTTTCAAAAAAAATTAATAATTATTGATAAATGTCCGATTTGAATACTATTTCCACTTTTCAAAATGAAAAAAAATAAAAAAATCCTACTTAAATTTTAATAAAACTATTGAAATGTACATA
>BSUD01000002.1:138567035-138597561 GCA_033239045.1 Fagopyrum esculentum | reverse complement strand
CAAATATGATAAAAAAATTTTTTATAAAAATCATGTTTTGATGCAAAATAACGTTTCTTATATTAAATTTATAAAAAAATAGGGAAAAAATTTGATAATAAAATTTTTTTTATAAAAATTAGTTTCCATAAAACATAAAAAAAAATTCATATTTTGATGCAAAATATGATAAAGTATCAAATAGTAATAAATATATTAAAAATCATAAAATTATATGTAAAAACCTTATATATTTTTTAAAATAATATCATAATTAATTAATAGTTGATTAAATTTGTTCAATTAAAATATACTTGTCTTCAAAATTTATAATATAAAATTGTTATAATTTTCCCCGCTATTTTTTTTTATAAATTTAATATAAGAAACATTATTTTAGACAAATAATAAGAAAGAAGGGTACCATCCGGAAAAGGCGAAACCTCAGGGGTACCAAGTGGAAACGTGAAAAACTTTGGACACCATCCGGAAAAGCCAAAAACTCAGGGGCACCAAACGGAAAAATCCTTAAACATATGACGGCGGATCTAGGGTTTCGGTGTTGATGCCAAAGTGATTTGTTGCGGTGGTAGATCTAGGGTTTTTGTTTCTTCCTTCTAGCAAGTGAAGTTGTTGGCGAACGGAGGTAGATCTGTTGCAAGCGAGGCTTGAGAGCAATAAAATAGGGTTCTATTGTGGGGTTATTGGTGGAACTCCAAATTTCTAGACCGTTTTGGACTGAAATGTTATGGTCCCACCGATCCATGGAGTCATGGACCTATAGCAATGATAACGATCTGGTCCACAGCTTATTCAATTCCACACACAAACTTTATTTATTTATTATTATTTGAAGGGTAAACATAGAATTTAGATTAAATGACAGTACGATGACTTATTTAAGAAGATTTCCATGAAAAAGCAACACAAACCATTATTTTGAAGTGATGTAGTTTTACATGGGTACAGGATTAACGAGAACACATAAAATGTGGTCTTTCATGGTGTTCTCCGGAAATGTATATCCATCTTCATCCTTGTACACCAAATTCACAAGCCGATCAAAGTTCAGCTGGCAAGCCAGCAGTTCTCTTGCTATGACACTTGGTCTCAACATCGCTTGGTTCATGTCCTTCCATACATCTTCAAGCTGTCCATAAAACACCTTGTGGGTTTCCTCCTTTGTTGCTCCGTGCTCCCTCATATAGCACTCCACCGCCGAAGGGATGTGCCACCTATCCCGCTCGAACTAGTTTATTTCATTAAAAAACGAGCATATCAATCAATCAAGTGTCATCGAATGAGTTTCATCATGTATACATGCGATTACCTTGCGGCTAACCATATCATTTAGGAGCCTTCCATGCTTGCCTCCACCTTCGACCACACATGGATTCTGACGAAGCCATTGGAAAGCTTCTTCATCTGCAACTTTTCCCATGCCAGTGAAACATATAGAGAGTGCCCAGTTGTTGCCAAAGCTTAAGGTGGCTGCTTTCCTCAAATACTCCTCATATGTGGGAGTGTACTTGTTGTGCAGCCATCTCGCTTCTTGTAGGTAAGCTCGAGACATAGCTTTCGTCTACAAAATAAGATAAAAGATATATCACACCAAGGCCCTGGTCGGTAAAGCTAGATTTTTGAGTACGTGGTTTAAACTTTTTGAGTAGCTTTAGTTTTTTTGGTAGATTTGTAAGTAGATTTTAAAAGAGATTTGTAAATTCTAAAAATCTAACAATAAGCTCCTAATTGATGTTTGGTAAAAGTAGATTTGTGGATAGATTTGTACGGTAATTTATAAAAAAAAAAGTCAAAAAAGAAAAAATATGTATAAATTGTTAAACTTAACTTTAAGAGGTAAAATTATAAAAAAAATTCGATTATCTATACAAAAAACTATCATTTGAACCCTTTCAAAAAATTGGACCAAAAAGCTTCTGAAGAAGCTAATCTACCAAATAAAAATAAGATGTTGCAACGAACACTCGTTAGTTTAATAATTCTTCCAAGTAATATTAGTCATGCATTACCTCCTCTATTACGTATTGAATCAAATGTGACCTTCCTTGTTCAACCAAACAGCCTGCAATTTCCTTGTAGGTATCGATGAAAGCCCCTAATACCAGTCTCATGTACTGAGGAAGTTCATCTGCCCCAACATTTATATCCCACCTCTGAATCGCTTTGTGAAAGGGCTCAAGTTCATCAATGGTACCGAATGCATCATATGTGTCATCAAGAATGGATATAAGTTTCACTGTTTTAACAAAAATCCTTCTAGTAAAGGAGTATTGAGGTTCATACAAAGCTCCCAACCCCCAGAAGTACAATTCCACCACCCTATCTCTTATCGGAAACGGAATATCGGAAGTCAATCTCATGTCCTTCCACCACCTGATCATTAAACATGTCACAAAATGAAGATGAACTAATTTGTTTTCATCATAGAAATCCCAAGATGATAAAAATATGCATTACCTACAAAGATCCTTGAGCTCCTCTTTGTATAAAGATTGAAGTAAATTAAACTCCAACTTGGCTAGTTTAAGCAAAGCTTTGCTATGTGTAGGATCTTGCTCGTAGATGGAGATATAGTGCCTTGATTCGAGTCGAATCATGGCTTTGTGGAGTGGTATACTCAAGGAACGAGTTAGGAGAGACGATAACCAAGGATCTAGTTTGGTAGCATCAACAGATTTGAGGTGGAAACTAGTGAATTCAAGGGCTTCATCTAAGATGTTTTCTCCGTGCACCCTAAGATGTGAGGCTTCATACAAACTCAACATCCCTTTAACATCGCTAGCCAACGATTCTTTGAAGCATCCTCTTTCAGCATCTTTGAATGATACTTCAAACACATCTACCAATCAATGAAGCAAATCCGTCAGACAAAACAAAGGTTGCGCATGATTATAAATTAAAAGAAAAATCCATACAATTTGAGTTGTAGTTAAAAAATATCATAAGCTGTGTTTGATTGGGAAAAATACCGTACCTTGTTCACTTATTGAATAAACCCTAAAGATGACGGGATAAATGAGGCAATCTAATCAAGTCCCGTCCAACATGGTATTTTATTCGGTCCGTTGGCACAAGACCCGTTATATATGTTCAGGTTCCAGTTAGTCAACTTGATAAACTTGGTCCGACGGAACGTAGCTTGTTCACTTATTGAATAAACCGTCATCTTTAGGAAAGATGAGGCAATCTAATCAAGGCCCGTCCAACATGGTATTTTATTCGGCCCGTTGACACAAGACCCGTTATATATGTTAAGGTTTCAGTTAGTCAACTTGATAAATTTGGTCCGACGGAACGTAGCTTGTTCACTTATTGAATAAACTGTCATCTTTAGGATAGATGAGGCAATCTAATCAAGGCCCGTCCACATGGTATTTTATTCAGCCCGTTGGCACAAGGCCCGTTATATATGTTCAGGTTCCGGTTAGTCACCTTGAGAAACTTGGTCCGACATAACGTAACTGGCTTCTATATCTATATATTATATTAAAACAAAAACACTTAAAAGTCGGGTGTCATTATACATCAGATGATCCATGCCATTTTATCACACTTTACCTTTTATTATTTTTTATTTATTTATTTTTATTATATCTTTCATTAATTATGATCTAGTTATTTTTACCATATAAATCAAGATGAAATAAAATTTTACTAATCTAAAAAGACGATATCTACCTAAATGATATGTTTACAATATTCTAATTATATTTTAATTTAGATAAATAGTTTGTTTCTAATATATTTATTTCCTCTGTCATTACATTTAACTTAACTACATCGTAATACTTAAGAAAATTTATCTAGTGAAATGATTTTTATATTTCTGATAATCAATTAATACTGATAGATTATTAATTTTTTGTAAATATATATAAATAGGTGTACTTAATTGTATAATTATTTTATAAAAATATATTATCTTGCGAATGGAACGGTATCATAGATCAAATATTAGTTTTTAATTTAATTTATCTACAAATAAATCCCCATCATAAAAATAAAAAATTGATAAAAGTTAATATATTATTAGTATTTTTTATGAATTTAATAAATCTGATTTAATGAGTCGTTGAGTATCAGAGTAATTACCTGGTGATACATAAAAGCCGTGTTGTCTGAGGAGACGAAAACGAAGAGAAGTGAGGTGAAGGTGTAGGGCATCTTCTTGGTTGTTTTGTACGACGTTAAAGATTGTCTGAAGAGCTTCTTCTATTTGTTGGGGAAACCGATAAGCTACACCAAGACGTTCAACACTGTCAATAAAGGTAAGCAACTCCAACTCCAATGGCTTCTCAATAGCTTCTGCTAGCAATACACAAAACTGCTCCTTCAGTTGCACCTCAAGGTTGTTGGCCTCATCTTCCATTGCAGCTCTGGTTGCCTGGTCGATCAACTCAGTGAAATTCATGATCGAGTTACTTGAATATATATATAAACTATGATTTATTTATAGGAAAATAACAAGATTGACCTCATCAAGAATAGTAGAGCAGTTGAGAAATAAGTCTCCCCAAATACTGGGATTAAAGTTGGCAATCGGACGGGAATCGTCGTCGTTTCGTTCAAGGCTTTGTTGCTGGTTGCTGCAATCAGACATTTTTAGGTTTAGGGTTAGTTACGAGTTTCAAAGCTAGAATGGAGTGCCAAAACATCCTCGATTCCTTCCTCATTTTATAGATAACTAGTATAATTTTTCCGTACTTTGCACGGGAGTTTTTGAATTTTTTTACTATAGTAATTATAATATTTAATTAAAAATTTATAATTACATAAATACATTTCATTTATTTTTCATAAAATTTACTTATTTTAGTTTTTGATTAATTAAAAATTGAGTTGTAAAGCAAAAAAAATTCACTCAATTTATTATATTAGAAAACTATAGATGTGAAATTAAATTAAAATTACAATGACTATACCAATTGATTGGATATTTGCCATTTTTAGTTGATTGTATTTTATCATGGATTATATGATAAAAAAGATTATTATTTAATTAGGAAAGATATAGTTACAATTAGTCATATAAAAGAGATATTATAAGAATATAAATAATTATTAATATGTATTTGCATGAGAAAATGACACGTGTCATTAAATGTATGAGTGACTGACACGTGTCATTAAACGCTTTCGCTTTATTTAAACAAAATATTTAAATAATTATAATTTTAAATAAACAATAAAAATAAACTAAGTTAGACAATATCACATATCTTAGTTAAAATTAATGTTAGTAGACTACTTATAAAGATGATCAAGTTGAAATTATAAATATATAAACGAAAGTAGAAATAAATCTCAAAATTATAAAATTGTAAATGTTAAAATAAAGAACATTTAAATAGTTTAATTACAAAAATATCTACCTAGTTTTGAATAATATTTTTTTTCAAATAAAAAAGATATAATAATTATATTATAATAATTTATACATTTTTTAAGTTAGTGATTATTTCCTAATTAATCTAAGAACTATATATATTTATACGTTAAAGTTAGAATAATAAATTATCTAATTCTATTATAATTAAAAGTGGAAACAATTTCCAAAAAATAATGATAAGAATATTTTAAGAATATATTGAACATTGTGTAAGACTAAAAATAAAAATAATATCTATTGTGTGTATTAATGATTTTTTATTTATTGATTTGTTATTTAGTATAAATACAAAATTAAAATACACACAAAAATAACATGTGGCGTGAAGTTGCTAAAAACATGACACATGGCTCAAAACGCTTATACTTTAATACATGTATATAAATTTTATCATCATTTGTTCAGAGTTTCACTCTTCTTTTACCCATTACTAGGCGCCGCACTTGGTGTATTAGAAATGAGTAGGTACGATACACTTGTACCCTAATTTAAGACTAAAATGGGCTTCAATACCAAGACGGAGACTCGTCATAAAATGAGGCAAATTCTAATTCAGTTAAGTGTGCATGTTGTTGCTGGTCTTCCTCGTCCTTGTTCAGGTCACTCTCTACATCAGACTCGTCCCCAATGACACTGATCGGAGTATTCATCCTCGTCATCTTGGCTTCCCTGATCAACTCTTTCTTCGAAAATCTCAAGCTACTCTATAAAGAAAAACAAGATTGAAAACAAACACCAATACTCAGTTGGTCTAGTGGTGGTGGTGCTAGACTCCTTAAGTGTTAGCCGGAGATTCGAGTTCGAATCCGGTATCCCCTTAATGGACCATTGTATATACACTATCCAGACGTAGGCAAAGCCGAACCACACGAATAGATTCTTTGGCATTCCAACAGAGATCAAACGATAAAAATCAGCTTGTAAAAATAATGAAAGAACTCATAATTGCCATTTGAGAGCGGGAAAGGGACTTACATAAGTGATCTTTAATTGCTGCCCAATTTCATCCAAGGAAATTCAAGAAAATATTTTTGACAATTCTACAAATGAATATATTCTATTAGCGTCAAGAATAAGAGGTCATTTGGTATCGGTATTTTGTAATACTCATACACGATATTTGGTATTTTAAGGTATCAGTATCAAATTGATACCCGATATCAAAATTTATATGTTTAAATTCAATTTAACATGTGTGATTGGACTCTACAATGTATTAGTCGAGATTCCTACATAGTATTTTTGAAGACATCAAATCATGCATAGTTCTTTATTGAAAATATGTGGGTAAAATGGGGGAGTAGGTATATTTTGTAACCATGAATATATATAGGGCCCTAAGCATGTCCATGGGTCACGGGTCACCCGTGACCCGGCGGGTACGGGTAAGTGTCATGAGATCCTTACCCGACGACCCGCCGGGTCGACCCGGGTAACGGTCGAATTTAAAAAAAAATAAATCCCAACGGCTATATAGTCGTTGGGTTAGCCGTTGTAACGGCTATATTATAAAAAAAATAAAAATTAAAGAATAATAAACTATAATAATTCTAACCCAAAAACATTTCTATAAATACCCCAAACCCAATTCATTTCATCTCACACCAATTCTCATTCAATCATCTATTCACTCTCTCAATCTCTCCATAATTTCCAACTCTTACATTCAATTACTCTCCTAATCTCATATTCTCATTCTCTTATTTTGTCAAGCAATTATTCATTTTACTACTCTTACTACTACATTCTATTATTAAAAAAAAAATGGCTAGCCGAGGATGACGTTCTGTTAGCGGTCCTTCATCCGGCGGAGGTGTTAGCCGAGGACGTTATTCCGATAGCGGTCCTCCAACCGGTTCGAATTTAAAGCGAGACTTATTAAGTGGAGATCACGAGATCCTCGAGGAGGAGGATATCAACATCAACATGGAATCACCTCCTTTCCCCAACACCCAAGAATCTGAGACCCAATTTTCGGAGCCGGAGATGCCGTTGAACAACACTCAACTAACGGCGGCGGTCTTCCGATTTTGGTTCACAAAAGGTGCTCCCGATGCCAACGGGATTTACTATGCCAAATGCAGTTTTTGTGCGGCACAATACAAGAACAAAAATGGAGAAGGCTACGAGAACTACAAGATGCATATTCGGAACAAGCATCCCGAAAAAATGGGATTGGCACGAGGGCAAACACAACTAACCGGGTACGCATCTACCTCTAACAACCCTCCTTCTTTATTTACTTATGATCATTCTTCTTCTATGGATGCATTTTCGGAAATGTTAGCCGTAGATTCTTTGGCATTTAGTTTTGCACAAAATGTTGGTTTTAATGATTGGATGCAAAATAATGCTCAACCCGCATATAAACCGATTTCTTGCCAAATCGCTAAAAGAAAAATGATGCATAAATATAAAATTCGTAAAGAAGAATTGATTAAATATTTTATGGAAAACAATGATATTCAAGTTTCTATTTGCAGTGATATTTGGACCGACGGTTTTCAAAAAAATTCATATATGGGTATTACTTGTTATTTTGTAGATAAATTTTGGATTTTAAACAAAAGAGTTTTAGCATTACGAATTTTCAACGAACAACGCACCGCCCAAAACATTGCCCGTTTGATTGAAAATGTTTTGGAAGAATATAGATTACTTTCACGAGTTTTTTCAATCGGTTTTGACAACGCCTCCGCTAACACGGCTTCCATTAGAGATTTAACCAACTGTTGTAAGCCGACGGTTGGAGGTAAATTTTTTCACATTAGGTGTGCCGCTCATATTTTAAACTTGTGTGTTCAAGACGGTTTAGCATACGTTGGAGATTTAGTATAACCTATTCGAAAAATTCTTAATGAACTTTGGTCTAAAAAAAAGTGTACGTACTAAATGGTATGCATATTGTAAACAAAATGGCGTTTATCCTAAAAAATTTCCAAAAAATGTTTGTACAAGATGGAACTCTACTTACAAAATGATTTCCGAATCATATGAATATCGAGAACTTTTAAGTGGTTTTGCCGCACAACATATTGACGGTGATTTTGTTTTCGGTGAATCTTGGGTTTTAGCAAGAGATGTAATGGAGGTTTTTAAATATTTTTATGATGCTACTAATACTTTTAGTTATATTTATACACCAACTTCAAACATATTTTGTTATGTAGCAATTAATGTTGCATTTGCAATTCAACAAGGTCTTTTATTGATAATATTTCACAAGCTATTTATTCAATGCGAACTAAATAGTTAGATTATTATACAACTATTCCCGATGTTTTTCTTGTTGCATTTATGTTAGATCCTAGACGTAAAATGGATGGTTTAAAATAATTTTTAGAAAGTTATTATGAATTTTTAAATTTAGAACAACATCCCGATTGCCATGTTTCTACCATAATTGCTAGAGTTAAAAAATTATTTGATGAATTATTGGTTCAATATCGTGTTTTCGATCAAGGTCAATCTTCTCAACCCCCTCCCGTCCTTCATCTTCAACTTCATCTAAATTTAAATCAATTGCTAGAGATTTGTTTGGCCCGAAAAGGCCAAAAACCACGTTGAGTTCCCATTCGGAACTCGACGAATATCCAACCATTTCTTTAGAGTTTGCCAATGATGAAGAAGAAGAGGATTTCAACATATTAGAATGGTGAAGCCGACCGGAGAGAATGAGGTTCCCTACCCTCTCAAGGATCGCGACACAAATTCTCGCCATTCCTGCCTCAACGGTAGCGGTTGAGCAAACCTTTAGCCAGAGTGGAAAGGTGCTCGATTCGACGAGATCAAACATGTTGCCCGAGAAGTTGGAGGCACAAGTCCTACTAGCCGATTGGAGGAAAGCGGAAATGCGAACACAAAAAAAACCTCTCGGCGGAGGAAGGCGACGAAGATGACGACGAGCGACAACAAATGCCATCGTATGTATCGGCGGGAGAGTCCGACGACTAAGGTAAGGGCCATCGGGGATATAAACAAAGGTAAGAGAACTACGTGGGCTTTGATTCCTCCTCCCCGAGAGGATACGTAGGCAACCGGGATTCCGGTTCAAGCCCAATTCTTCCCCCCTTTTTTTTTTCTTTTAATTTCAAGCACAATAACAATTCTCCTCTTTTTATTATTATTATTATTATTTAAGTTCAATTGAATCAAGTCCAATTGTTTTTATTTATTTTTTTAAGTTGAGTTGGCCAACCCGCTGACCCACCGGGTCTGACCCGTGACCCGGCGGGTTGGCCATTTTTACGGGTCCGGGTCCGGATCGCCCTTTCCGGACCCTTGACCCGGCGGGTCGGACCCTTGACCCGGCGGGTCAGACCCGTCGACCCGGCGGGTCCGACCCGTGGACATGCTTATAGGGCCCCAAATTAATAATGAGTACAAAATAGGCCCCTCCAGATTATATAAAAAAGATATATTAAAATAAAAAGAGAATATTAAAAAAAAAAAAGAATATCTTTCACTCTTCACTTATTAAGCAACTAATTATTACAAAACGGGAAAGCAAATATCTTTCTCTCCATTTATTAAGGGAATTAAAATATCTCCATTTATTAAGGAAATCAAAATATTTTCCGGAATGTTCGTCCTTTCCAACTTGCGTTCATTCATGACGACGATATTGAGATTTCCACAACAACATATGTACATAATCGCCTGAGATTGCAAACATATGTACATATACAGTTAGTAACATTTTTGCAGTAAAATATGTACATAATCACAGAGACTGGAAACATATGTACATGCAAACACAAACAAAAGCCTGTATAACAACATATTTTGTTCTACTATACATATTCAAATCGACGACATGCTATATGTACACACAAAATATGTTTGTGCATCATCAAACCCCTATCCAAATGTACACAAACTACATATTTGGTACATATGTAGTTAGTCAGTAAAAATTTCGCAGCAACATATGTACATAATCAGCACATACATAACCAGTCTTTAACTTATACATGTTGAAGACGATCGTTGAATACTCAATTGAACTTTATCATTCTCAACTGAATCTTGCCGATCAATCCTCAATTCTGTCACAAAAGTCCTACAAATCGGACTCCCCAAATAGATTGTACAGATTGCGTCGATTGAACTTCATCATTCTCAACTGAATCTTGTTGATAATATATGGGTAAGAGTGGTTTTCTTCAACAACTAAAGCATAATCGTCGAAGCAATCTTACATGGCTATGGCGACTGAAGTTAATCGATTCGGGGGGACGACGATGGTTGGGAGGAGGACGATGTTGGGAGGAGGACGACGATGGTGAGATAATCGATTCGGGAGGAGGACGATGGATGGGAGGGCGACGAGACCTCGAGAGCACCGGCTATGGCGAACTGCATCCATCTTCGTTGAGTGATTTTTTTATTTGATTTTGGTTAGTAATTGAAATCTGAAGATGGTGGGTATTTATTAATGGAGAATATCACGGACGGTTACCTTATTTAACCGGTTAACTATTTTTTTGCATAATTAATAAATATTACCAAATAAGTAACTTCCGTTAAGATAATACCTACCTATTAAATATATCCTTAATTAATAATTTATCTTTTTCTATAAATTTAAAAATTTGAGGGGCCTTGTTTTTATTCTAGAAAAAAAAGTTACCCTACTAGCTTAATCTTCTCAACATATGCTTGGTTAGAATTTTTCTGGCTAAAGTCGATGAACATATTCTTTATATCGAGTTCAGAAATTTTGGTATTATTATTAAGTTCAAGATTTGACTTAAATAATATTTTACTTGGACGGGACGATTGAATATATATTGTAATTTGATATCGGATTTTTTACGTAGTTTATAAATAACATCAAGTCATGACGTGGTTCTTTAAAGAAGGTAAACTCGTAATTTTTTTCCAAATTTGCTAAGTAGGCCTTTTAGCAATATTATTCTATTAAGATTACTTATAGCATAAACACATTTAGTAAATATAACCTGTATGTTTTTTTACTGCTAAAGTAGTGAGAGGGGATCACACGCCATTTTGTGCCAAATTTCTACTCTCTCCCTCTATATTTGTCTATTTATTCTCTCTCATGATGGCTATGGTAAAAAATGGCAACATTCTCTCTCCATAAACTCATTAAGTAAAATATCAAACTCATACCAAAATCTATACCAAACAAACATACCAAAACATATACCAAACAAATCATATCAATATACATGGAAGAACATCAACAAATCATTACCAAACAAACATACCAAAGCTCAAATTTCTACTCTCTTTCTCTCCATATTTGTTTATTTATTCTCTCTCTCAAAGCAGTTACGATAAAAAATGTAGCACCCCAAGTTCCTGAAACTCGAAGCGCTACGGGCTAGGACCGCACAATGGGTCCCGACCCTCAGAGTAGCAACATCACAACTGATCTTACAACAAGGCATAGACGAATGAAAACCAAAATATAATATAAAACCAAAGGTTTGAACAAAAGAAAACGTAAAAGATTCACAGCCGAGTTTAAAACAAAAAGGGGAAAACAAAAACATAAACAAAAACCCGATCCTATCCTATAATGTAGGGGAACTCCGACTGACCACATCATTTGGATCACTCAGCAGCTTCTTGAAACTGCGGAGCATCTACAACGATGGTATAAACCGTTAGCTAACATTCTAGATATCGGAGAGAACGTAAAGGCACAAACACACATAAGATAAAGTAAACACATAGCATGCTTGCACACAACCAGTTATTATCTTTCTTAAAGTTATCCATTACTAATTCAACTTCTTTTGTCCCACGAGAATCTCCCGAAACTTGCCTCCGCTTCCGTCTACCAATAGGAATAGATCAGTACTATCCGTTACCTACGGGTCTGGGTTGCAAGAGCACATTCTAGTCTCCTATAGAACTAGACAAGTGGTCACCGCCCAGTTATCATACACTTGGGCCGATTAAGGTTATAAAGGGTGAATCCTAATCCGGTTATCCGTTATAAACATGATAAACAACACAAACAAGCCAAAACACTCAAACCAATACATGAAATGAAGCTAAGTAAGTCCAAGGGACTTACCTCACTCGAAGGAACACTCAACACATTTAGAAAACGGCTCAGTTTCCCTCAAGAAAGGAGCAAGGAAAGCCTGTTCACACAAGCATCACGAATTAGGAACGAAACGGTTGCTAGAAGTCTATAACTTCTACTCTCAATAATCTCTAAGAGATCTCCACAAGATAAGGGCGCAACTTTAGTCTTACAACATACTCAGGGGACAAGGAACATTCATAAGAATCAAGAAAAGGAACGAGGAAAGCTAGGAAGGAAGTAACTCACAAGAACGAGAGTACGTTATTACAGAAGGAAACCGTAGGGGCGGCTAGTCAGGTGCAAGGGCGGCAATCCGTGGGGGCGGCACAACAAAGGCACGAGGGCGGAATTCATGATAGAAGCGTTGTCGACTCCCTTCGACAGCAAGGAACAAAGCAAATGCCAAAGCTTTCTTTTCTCAGCACACAACCACGTTACAACTCGACCAAGGGAGCCTGTGAACATCAAGGAATCATCAACGAAACACTCCGCGAGAATCAAGGATCGAACTTGATTCTTGGAGAAGAAGAAAGAGGAAACTAAAAGAGAAACAAGTAGAAGGGAAAGCAACTGTAGCATCACATGAACGTGTTGAAGAAACAGATAAGGAGGAACTTACACGTTCAGCAAGATCACAAGGGAAGCAAGGAACGACTACAACTCTCAAGGTTGAAGAACGAACGCAAGAAATGGGAAAGAAGAAAAGACGGGAATATATAGGAGAGACGGAAATATAAATGGGAAGGACGTCTAGGGTTAGAAAGAAGATAAGGAAACCGGCCCATAAGATAGAAGATCGGATATTCTATTTGTGGAAGGAAGATAAAACGAACGAAAACAGATCGGGAGCGGATGCGCAAGGGCGACACATGGTCACCGCGGGGGCGTGACAGGCACCAAGGCCGCTGGGGCGGCCTTCTTTACCGCGGGGCGGTGAAGGTCAAAAATGGGATGTTACAAAAAATGGCAACAAAATATCTTGAAAACACTAATTTGTACTCTCTCTATATTCACTCTCCATATCTGTTTGCTTTTGTTTTTAATAGAGGGGGTTAAAATTGGACAAATTACTTTTACCTAACATTAATGAAAATGGTAAAAAATAGAGGGGTATACAAGACAAAAGCTTATAAAAAAAGAGCCTGATTCACCCAATTCTTTCTAAATTTTTTAGTTGAAATTAACCCGATAAGTTTACTTAGAAAAGACATTGATTGAACTTCTTACATAAATTATAATCGTGAGGTCACTTTTTCGTCCGAGAAGCCAATCATACTTACAGTACAACTTCTTTTTGATTAAAACCAAAATTTTAATGTAATTCAATTAAAGACAAATGATGTAATTAGCTTTATAAGGATATATACACATACATGCAATTTGATCCAATTTCATGACACATGCCTTATCATTTCTAAATGTACAGGTGAAATTCTATATTCTTCACCACAACTACGTATTTCGCGTACGAAATACGTAGTTGAGTGGTTTCCAACGACGCATATGGGGTGCGTAGTTGGAGTTAATAAAAATAAATAAATAAAAATAAAATAAAATAATATTTTTAATACACTCCAACTACGCACCTCATATGTGTAGTTGAAAAAATCTCGGCGTTTTTGGTGATTTGACCCTAATACAATATAACACTATGCATTCTAACCCGCACCTTTTTCAAGTTTGTACAAGTGGCAGGAAAATTACAGAGTGTAGCAGCATGTACTGGAAGTGACCCCTCTGCAAAACAATGATGATGTTTTATTTCTCTTCAAAAATGCCCTTTGCTGCAACAAATGAAGTTTCTTCCCTTTTCAAATCATCCTTTCCAAATAAATTGGGCATTCTTCTTTCATACATAACAAAACCTACTCTTCTTCCTTGATTGAAAATGCCGTATTTGAAGATAGAAGGAGGTTCGACCTACGATTGGGTAAGGTTACTGTTTGTTCGGGTTTAATTGAGTAATATTCGTCACTGTCATACACAAAACGATGACCTTTTTATACCCAAAGTATACGTACTTAATCCATTTTTTTTTCTCTTCAATTTTAATTCACATTTGATACTAAAATAATACCCAATTTGAATTTGTCGTACCCAAATTTTACACAAATCGATATTGTACACAAACATCAATATCAAATGACATTTGGTCATTATAACACAATTTGGGTACCCATAAAACATATCCAACATTTCACTTTAAACATAGATAACAATAAGAAACATACCTAAAAAATAATAACATATATCCAATAAAATAATCATACCCATAAAATGGGTAACATTTTACCACACTTAAATAATCTTGTAAGATTAAATACACATGCCCAAACGTACCAATAATGCTCTAACAGTATACACAATTCATCAAAAAACATACACAAATACTACTTAACAAAATGAATCAAAATCATACCCAAAATCTAGTAGAAATAGCCTACCCAAAAATCTAGTAGATATAGCCTACCCAAAAAATACAGATCTGGTTTCCGGCAGCGACAAAGCATCAATGACGAACTCCATACTGAAGGACGGCGGAAACCCTAGCACCCTCCGCCATGATAGCCTCGCCGGCAATCTTACGATCCTTTGCAGCGTCAGAGCATCAATGACGAACTCCGGATATGGTTTCCATTGGGTAAGAAAATGATGGAGTTTTCGACTGGAGTTGTAGATGATGAAAAACCCTAGCACCCTCCTCTTTCTCGTCGGCCTCCGAAATGATATTCTTATCTTCGTCGGAATATTTGTCTCGAAACTCCGGCGGATCTCCGTTACACAATATCCCCTTTATTTTTATTTTTCACTCCCTCCTTCCTTTCTCTCGTTACATACTCAATCCATTTTTCTCTCTCTTTACAAACCAAATGATGATTCCCTCTTTCTATTTATAAAACCAAAGAAATGTGAAAAGTAAATGTCTAATCATATTTAAATTTTGTACATCAACTATCATTTCAATTTGACTCCAATAGTGTACCTATTTTCTATCTTTTGTACTAGTTTATATTATTTTATATAGTGACCATTTTACAAAGTTAAAACATTTGGGGGCCAAGTTCGCCAATTCTTTTAAAAATCTCAACTACGCACATGAAGTGCACAGTTGTGATAAAGATATAAATTTTCGTCGGTACATTTAACATTGCCCTATTACTTTTTTTAAAGGACTTTTCAAAATGGCTCAACCCATGTGCCCATGTCTTTTTATTCCTCTCTCTTACTTTTATTTGTCAATTCTTTCATTGTCTTTTCTTTGTCTTTACATGAAGAAGGAAACAAAGCTTCTAATTATGACAAAATTAAGGGGCCCGAGATGTGAAAAAACTTCTAAATTAATGGGGGGAAATGTACAATCATACAAGGAATTTGTAGATGAAAATCTAAAAGGGGCCCTGAAATCAAACGTAGATCTACCGACAAAATGAAAGTGGGACTCGAAGAAAGGAATTACGTTTGAAGGAGGTCTTAATGTTGTCATGTATGGTAGGGTCATTTTCCCTTTTTTACACTATGTCATTTTGACTTTATACATAACGAGTATGCATATAATTGGACTCATTATGGGTAAAATCGACGAGTGGATGCTATATATCAAGTTCAGAAATATTTGAGAATTTTGGTTTAATAACAAGAATTATGTTGGAGTTTACGTAATTTAGGTTGTGCGATAGAAACCAAAATTGGATTTTCTAAGTAGCTCGGAAAAGAGCATTAAGTCATAACATAGTTCAAGAATAATTTTTGTATGTCACTTTATTTATATTTTTAAAGTCAATTTTACATATGTGATTGGACTCGACAATTTATAAGTCAAGATTACTACATAGTCTTTTTGAAGACATCATATCACACGTATTTCCTTTTTGAAAATATATTTGGTTGGAATTTTTTCTAGTTGAACTCGATCAAAAGATGCGTTATATCTAGTTCAAAAATTTTGGTATTTTTTTATTTTTAGTCCAAAAGATTTGACTTAAATTATACTTTAATCCGTGGTCACTTTTTCTTCCGGGAAAGAAACCAAACTTATTGTACAAATTCACTTAGATTAAACCCAAAATTTTAAACTAATTTAATTTAAAGACAAATGTTGTCTCTAGTTTTAAAAGGATCTATACCCCCTAAGTGTAGATGTAACACCCCAAATTCTAAGGACTCGGGGCGTTACGGGTTAGGACCTCAAAATGGGCCTTGACCCTAGCTTAACAACAATCTCACCGGATCTTACAACAAGACACAAATAAAAAGGGAAAACCGAATAAAATAATATGCAATGTCATGAGTTATAGAAAGACTCTTAGCCTAGTACTACATCCATAAGATAATCTAAAACTACAAATGCTAAATATAAGAAGACTGAAATAAGGATCTCAATACCCATCCTATAATGTACGGGAACTCGGATGACCACTCCGTCCGGATCACTCTGCAACTACCCTATCCTACAAGGCATCTACAACAAGGATAAATCGTTAGCTAACAACCTACATATTAGAAGAACTACAATAGCGCACACACAATCATTGTAGAAAAGAAAAACGCATCATGCTTACATAAAAGTCGATTTATTATCTTGTATTACATTATACACTTCTAATTAACCTTATGGTCAAACACGAGGATATCTCGAACCTCGCCTCTGTCCCCGTATACCAACAAAATTGGATCGGATGCACCTCACCGTGTACCTGTATGGGCTAGTCATAGAGAACCTCCCAGTATCATGTCAGAGTTGGGCAGTTTTGCCAGCATCCATTATAGATACACTTGGGGCATATTAACAATATCTTTGTCCTACTCAGGTTAGAGTTATAAATGACCATTTCGCACACAACCATTACAGCTCAACCAATACATAGAATGCCAACTAAGTAAGCCCAAATGACTTACCTGTATCAAGATAAGTCCCACTAATCACAGCTCCTGATCCCAAAATAATACTCTCAACAACCTGATATATAAAAGAACGGGAATCAACAACATATCTATCAACTAGAAGTTTCCAACTTCTAGTCATCAACGACTATCACAAGTCTAATAATAATCTACCATCAGATCGATCTAACATAACCCGAAGAACTAAGCTATACAGTTATAACTTATCAAAAGTGTAACCAAAGGAAGAAATACTATACCTAGATCCTACTCCCAAGTCGAAAGCTCGAAAACAAAACCTTTTGGAGGACTTACGCGGCCGCGAGAGAAAAGAGGTGCGACCACGGAAGAAGGTGTCGGCGCGATTGAGGCAGGAAGTAGGTGCGACCACGATGACAAGGTCAATGTGCGATCGTGGGTTGAAGGAACAAGCTTGACCGCGGAAAGAATTGGCGCAGTTGCGGGAAAACGTTAGGCGGCCGTATGTTTCCGGTTTCACGCATAAGACAAAAGTGGTTACTCTCCTCAATCAGTATCAAGATCTAAAAAAACTCCATGCTGTCTAAAGGTGAAGTCTTTAGACACTTCTTCCTTCACCATTCATATGAAGACATCTAGATCTAAGCAAAACAAGATGAAAGTGTTACCTTTGCCCAACAAATACTACTGGCGGCCCAATTCTAGCACTTTGTTCTTTTGAACCGTGACATAGAGATGCAGATAGACCGCATCGAAGAAGGATCTTAATGGAAGGCGTGAGAGGAAGAAAGGATAAGAAGAAGAGTGAAAGAGAGAAGAGGGAAGAAGAGAAAGGGAGGAAGGGAGTTACGTAAGTGTTGGAAGGCTTCTAGGCTTCTCTTTCAAGAAGAGGAGGCCGTCAAATAAGCTTAAGGAAAGAAAGGATTGGTTTAAACAATAAAGGAAGGAAAAGAAAACCGTTATGGAAATAAAGGAACGAGATCTGTTGACTTACCACGACCGCAACAAACCATACCTACGACCAAGACAAGGCAAAATTGTGTGACCACGGGGCACGACCGCGGTGACTCAAATCACAACACCGGAATAAAATTTTTGGTTTTTACATCAGTTCCCCCTAAAAACAAGTTTCGTCCCGAAACTTAAATAAACACAGTTCGTCTCGGTTTTAGAAACCAGGGTTCATCGACCGCTTACCAGATAAGTGTTATCATCAATATAACTACACAATCAATCCCTATGAATCAACACATTCAAAGACTAACACAATAATTATCACATCAAACCATGGCCAACAAGCAACCAATCACATAAAAATAAAAAAAAACACAGAACTGAGAACTAACCCATTAGTCCTACAGTTGTAGCTATCTTTTCATAAAAATCAAGATAGTTCCTCCTAGTACTATCCTCCGTTTCCCATGTAGCCTTATCGGCTCGCCGTTTAGACCACTACATATACATGTATTCTTCTTGATTATGTCATTATTTGTTTACTTTGTAAGAATCGAGGTCTACACCACGTTTAATTGTATTTGTAGAGAATAAAGGCATACTTTGGATCAAAATGGAGCATTGAAGTCTAAGGAAGCTATGAAGCTACATTATGGAGGATTAGGAAGGACGAGAAGAAATGGATGAACTATATTGAAAGGATGAAGGAAGGATTCAGTTGAAAAAACGAAGGCATGCACGTAGTTTACTACTGATCTCGGACCAACACAGTCATGCACCTCGACCGAGATGGCCCACTGGGTCTGGATCGAGGTCGATGGCCCACAACCCAAGAGAAATGAAATATTATTTGACCTAAAATAATTCTATAAGAATAGATGGTTAAAGACGGCTGAAGATATCGAGAGATCACGAGGATCAACGGACGGTTAGAAGGATGGCTATTGGAAGGAAGAAGATCTAAGGAAGGATTGCTTAGGGTTCAAGGAAGGGAAGATAAGTTATAAGATTCCCTTGGGAAGTTGTTAGTGATTTGTTATCATACTTTTTGGAAGACATTGTTGATACGATTTGCTGGTTTGTTTGCTTTGATAATTAAGTTACCTTTGTGGATTGCTTTAGTCTCTTTTCTTGATATTCTTGAGTGATTATTTGATATTGTTTGATAATGATGATTGTTGGCTAAATCCCTTGCAATTCTAGGATGATTAGTTGAAGGTTGTGGTATGGACGATGAAATAATAGACCTTTATCGCGAGTGGACCCTGAAAGTTGAGTTAACCCTAAACCGAAACCCGTCTCGTGCTGTTCTTGGAGTCATCTCGACTGAGATCGATATGAACTGCGCGAGATCGTCCACTGCATTGCCCAGTCTTGAGTTTATGTTATAGTTTGCCAAAATCCTATCCTTGTTTAACCTTTCCTTGTTGACATGCAAGCCTAGGATGAGACCTACCTAATGATTCCTTTGCTTGTTTACCGTTAATGATGAGTGTTAACTAATAAAGGTTTATCCTTTATTAGGGTTTGAGTGTGCCTTCATCCTACCTTTGAGAGTTAACCTGATACTTACCTGGTGATGGTTAGTTATGTACCCTTAGGTGAGTGTGATGGTTTGAGTACTCGTACCTTTCCTTAGTTCCTTGAGACATACCCGGTGATAGTAGCTTTGGCTTGGGAAAGCGAATAGTGAGTCTTACCTAGGTGATCTATCCCATCGTAGAAATACCTTCCCTTTGCAAACCTCACCTTTGTCCACGTATATCTTTGAGAAATCTTGAGTCGAAACCGCAATTGGATACTTTGATCTCTAGAATCTGCGTTCTCCAATCAGTGTTATTGTATGCTTGCCAAGTTAGATTACTTTGCTGTAATTGTTCTCACCAAATCCTTGAGATCGACTCTGAAATATTAGCCCTTACTACGATAGATCCGTACACTGCTGGTTCGATTATCCTTAGGTCTATAATTTAGGATATAAATTTAAAGTTTTTTCTGCACACACCTTTTGGAGAGAACAAGTTTTTGGCGCCGCTGCCGGGGATTTGGTCAAGACCAATCCAGTGTACGGTTGTCTAACTTGGAAGTTTCTTACTTTACTACTGATCATTCTATCTAAGTGTTCTGCAAAACCTTTCCTTAGGTTTATGTGAAGAACTAGAGCTTATAAAGAAATCGTTCCTTACAATCCTAAACTAGAAAAGACTTACAAGAGAAGGTTGAATGAAGCTAATATGGTTGCTCCCAATAATGAAGGAGTAGAAGATCTTCTAGCTGAGTTGGCTGATTCTCGCGAGTAAATAAGAATTCGAGATGAAGCTCTCATGAGAGAGAGAGCTGAAACAATTGCTCAACAGGAGCAATTTCTAGCTGACATGGACAAATTAAGAGAGTACATTCGACAAGCGAATGAAGAAAGGGAGAGAAATGCTAGAGCAGTAGTAATCCACCGGCACCCGCCTATGTGCCGCCACCACCAGCTCCACCGAGGGTTGAGAGAGCTGACCCGTTTTAGGGTATCTCGCAAACACTTGGTCAACGGATGGATCCTATCCAGCAAGCAAGCCGTCCCGGCGTCAACTTAGGTGATCCAGCTGAGCGAGAATATGAGTATAGACCTCAAGTCATTACAATGATTCAACAGAATCGTTTTGGAGGAATGGAGAGAGAGTCACAACATCAACACTTGCAAAACTATGACATCCTCATGGAAACATTGAGACCTTCTAGACGTGACAATAAAAATTATAAAATGCGTGTTTTCTTTTTCTCTTTGAAGGATAAAGCACTTGCATGGTATCAATCGCTTCCGATTGGAAGAGTTAACACATGAGAGGAGATGACCGCGGAGTTTCTCACCAAGTCCTTCCCGTCATCAAAAACGGCAGAGTTGAGAGGAAAATAAATGCTTTTATAATGAGATATGGTAAAAGTCTTTTTAAATCATGGGAAAGGTTCAAGGACCTTTTGTTGGATTGCCCACATCATGGGATTCCAAAGATTGATTTGCTAGTTATCTACTTCAAGGGTTTAGATGCAGAAACGCAATTCAAACTCCAATCATTTTCAGTTGGAACGTTCGTGGATAAACCAGTTGATGAAGCATGGGAGTTTGTTGAAAAACAAGCTCTAACTATTGAGAAGTACTCCCATCGGAGTGTTGATAATGGAAGTCAAAGCTCAAGGACTCAAGAGCTGAACCTTACCTCCTCTAGCGTTGCTCAAATCAACGCTCTTAACAATGAGATAAAGGCTTTGAAGGAGCTCTTGAAGACACAAACACAACAACCCAAAGAGCAAGATGCTGGGTATGTTGGGAGAGAAAACTACCAAGAGAATAGGAACAACAACTACGACAACAACAATAACAACAACAACAACAACAACAACCGGAACTACGACAATTGGAGATCCAATTAAAAGAATTCTGGTAACCCCTATTCCCATGCTGATAATGCTCTAACTCCACCATCTTCTTCTTCCACTACATTAAAAAGCCAAAAACTGTCATCTAGTTCAAGTCAGCCACCCAAAGATAAGTTGGAGACAATGCTGGAGACTTTGATGGGAAAGTTGAGTGGATTGGGAAGTGCAATTACTTCGATTTATAAGGCACAAAAATCCCTGGAAAATCAAGTATTAAGCAAGGCCAAAGAAGTTCCTAGAGATCAAGAAAAGCTTCCCGGACGTACGGAGAATAACCCAAAAGGCCAAGTGATGGTTGTTACGTCTAGGAATAGTGTGATGTGCACGCAATAAGTCTTAAATTTATACTCGTTATATTTATCCTATCTCCTAGCGAACCCGCAGTGTACGGGACGTTTGTAGAAAGGTAAGTATTTCGAGGTCGAACACAAAGACTAAGGTGAAATCGAGTCAAATAATGGTCATAGATAGTGTGGATCTAAACTAAGAGAAGAGAAAGAAATAAAGAAAAGAAAATCCAAATGTTTTTGGTGGGTTTTTAGGTGATCAAGCAAGATCACAAATCGAACAAGATATCAAAACAAACTAACAACTCGAGAAAGCAAGGCAAACAAGTAACACAAACACAAGATATATGATCAATAGAGAATAGTGGATTCTAGAGGTCAAGATTTCCGGTTATGGCATCGGACTCAAGGTTCTAAAGATTCTAAGGACAAGCTGCGGTGTTGGGGAAAGAGTGTTTCACTAATGGAAGCAATTACCGGGTAGGTCTCTCACTTCACTAATCCCGCATCAAACTCCTATTACCGGGTAGGTCTCAAGGGGTTAGACTAAGGAATTCCACACAAACTAGATACTACTTAAAGGGTATCCCTCATCCTTACCGGGTAAGTCTCGGAATAGAGAAATCTCAAGCAATAACCCTAGCACACTCGATCCAATAGCGGCTTGTGAGGCTCGCTACTACCTAGAATTCATCTTCTAAGGTATCTAAGATTGGAAATCATCGGGTAGATCTCTTCCCTCACTTAGGTTGATAGCATTAGGTGATCCTAAGCTAAATTAGGCTTAATAAACACTAGGATTTAACACCCTAACACCCCAATCATACAGATTCATTAATTAGAAGGCAACAGAAGAATAAATCGGGTAGATCTTAATATAAATCGGCCGATCTTCATGATGAACAACCCGATTTTTCTTCCTAGAATGGGTTTCGTGCATTCAAATCATCCTAAACTAACATATAAGTCCATCCTATCATCACCCAAGCCATAACCATCAATCCATCACTCTAGAATCTCAATGAACTAGCAAATAGTATGCATATCAAGATCCAAAATCATCAAACAAGCATACATGGTATTCATAGATGAATAATGAAAGATGAGAAAGCAAAATCAATAAATCTCAGCCAAATCCAAGTTGTAGCAAGACTTACAAACTCTTAAATGAAGATTCAAAACGTTCCTAACAATCCTTGCAATCGTTCTTCAATCCAAGATTACAAAAATCACTCAAAAGTCACTCAAAACCTCACTAATCTCCTAGAATGGTGTTCTTGTTCTTCCTTCAATCCTTGAGAGCTTTTCTTCTTCTCCAATCTTTTCCCCAAATTCATGAGCTGTGAATGAGAGTGTGGGAGAGGAGAGATGCTCAACAACAACCTGCAGGACCACTTATATTCTCCACCAAGAGCAAGGACGGACAAGAGATCGTGGGACACGTGGCTTAAGCTGTCAAAGCCCAAAAATCGACCCAGTGGACAAAAATCGTCCGATTTAGCTGCTTGTTGGTCCGATTTTCTTCAACAGAAACATGCTATGATCGTCTAGCCATGAGTTGCTCCATTGCTTGCACCAATAGTGGTCTTTGTGTCCTTTGTTGCTCCAATTATGCTCCTCCAATGCTTTGGATGTGTACCATCATGAAGCTTGGCCCTCAAATGTATCGATTAACGTCCAATAGATCCCCAAATTACCTACAAAACCGATAAAAGGTAGTGTAGACGTCTTTTCTAGAAATGTGCATGAATTGAGCGAAGACGTCATAAACCAATGCCAAAACGTGCATGAATGAGTGAGAAATCTATCTAAATAATTACCTAATCTTAATTCATAAATCTTGTTATAAAAAATATCCCATACTTAAGGTTTGCTCGTCCCCGAGCAAATTCCCAACTATAGACTAAGAGATGACATGATTTATGTATGCAGAAAAATGGCAAAATCTTTTTGGGTTTGTGCTTCTAATATTGGATCACCTTCATAGTCATGTTTCATGGCAATGGACAAGCAATTATGTATCAAATAAATGAAGGCATGGAAAGACAATTACACTTAACTTGATAACATGCAATGAAATGTAAAGATGAAGAAGTCAAGATGATCATGAGCATATCCAATCTAAATCACTTAGTCTTACACACATGCAAGTAGGTCATAAGGACTTGTGAAATAGAAGGCCAAGAAACGTTGTGATTAGGTGGGAATTTTTCTAGGCTATGTGATGCTAATCCGGGAAAGGAACTAAACAACCACAACTTCAAATTTTCTTATCAACTTCCCTCAAGTGTATATTTTTCTTCATTTTCTTTTCTTTCTTTTATTTTTGAGACAATGGCATTGGTGTACAAAAGCCGAAACCTTGGTGATTAGCCATTCTCGGGCTTTTTCTATTTTTCGAGATGCATCCACACCGGGCACACATACCAAAACTCGTTAGGACTATCGGTTTATTTGACTTTGGCAAGGTACCAACACCCGATTATGTGAAGTGTACCGAGTTACTCGTCATTTAAACCAACGTCCCCAAACCTATATTTTTGTCTACACTTTCACAACAAATTCAGCATTTCATTCACATCATTCTTTCATCAACAACTTCACCCCACACTTGCTTTTCACACACATCAACACACTATCATGCTCCTATTCCCGGATGGGTCAAAAGAGGTCAATTTATATCATCAATTGAGGTGCTCAAACAACATGATCAAGATGAGAAGTAGAGAAAGATGAATTTGCCTCATTTATTCCTAAATGATGTGCAAGAACTAGCATGCAATTTTGACTTTCAATACTCAATTCAATCAAGGCAAACATTCATGATCACAAATCATTCATGGGATTCAAGATAAGTACTTCAAGTCCACATATGCTATCATCAATTTGACACATAAGGTCATCCATAGCCAATCCACAAGACAAGGTTCATCATTAGGGTCATATCCAAGCCTTAGAAGCACTAAATGTTTTTTAAAATTTTCTGAATTTTTTTGGATTTTCGAAATATGTATGTACAATGCAAGACATAATGAAACATGTGACAATATTAAACTATCCTAGATGCTAATCATGCAAGTGATCATGAAAACCCCACCCCATACTTAGAAACACATTGTCCCTAATGTGTAAACTAAATAAAGAAGTGAAAGAGAGTCCTCACAATGTAAAATTGGTGATGCTTTGGTATTTCGGTTCACATTGGATGATGATGGTGGATGATCGATCAAGGATGGTAGAGAGCTCTTGATGTTCGTTATGATGTCGGAACCCGCGCTTGGCGCCGCAAGCCGTCCAAGTTCCACGTCCGCTCCACCCATACTTGATTGGAGATCATCACTTTCCTTTACAGAGGAAAAATCGGCCCAGTGGTCCAGAAAATCGGACGATTTTATGCATGAACAATCCGATTTTTCTGGGTGCTTTCCTCCTCTTCCATGTGCTTGGATCTTGTACCTTCAACTGGTCCATGAGGCTTTCACATGACCTCCAACATCTCATAACTCATGACAATCAACAAGATCTAGCACCTAAAAACACAAAGGAAAAACAAAGCACACCAAGAGTGAGATTAAACAAAAGCAAGAAAAAGAAAGGGAAAAATATGTACCAATGAGTTGCCTCCCATTAAGCGCTTCTTTAAGGTCATTAGCTTGACCAAATTCAGGAGCGTTTCAATCAAGGTGAAGCGGGGCAATCACTTCCACCGGGGCTTCCGGGATGTACTTCTTCAAATGATGCCCATTCACCTTGAAGTTACCACAATGATCTCCTCCTATCTCCACCGCTCCATGAGGAAAAACTTTCTTCACCACGTATGGCCCGGTCCATCTTGATTTGAGCTTTCCGGGGAAGAGCCGCAGCCTTGAGTTGAAGAGAAGGACAAGGTCGCCTTCGCTCAACTCCTTCGGGATGAGGCGCTTGTCATGCCACCTTTTGGTCCTCTCCTTGTAGATCCGAGCATTCTCATAAGCATCCAACCGGATCTCTTCAAGAGCATTTATATCAAGCAAACGCTTCTCACCGGCTTCTTTGAGGTCAAAGTTTAACCACCTTATAGCCCAATATGCTCTATGCTCCATCTCTACCGGAAGGTGGCAAGATTTGCCATAGACCAACTTGTAAGGAGTGGTGCCAATTGGTGTCTTGAAAGCGGTCCTATATGCCCACAAGGCATCATCGAGCTTTATAGCCCAATCTTTTCTCGTCCTTGATACCGTCTTCTCAAGAATGGCCTTGATCTCCCGGTTGGAGATCTCCACTTGGCCACTAGTTTGGGGATGGTAAGGTGTTGCCACCTTATGAGTCACCCCATACTTAGCCAAAAGTGCCCCGAAGTTCCTATTGGTGAAATGCTTTCCTCCATCACTTATGATCACCCTTGGTGTTCCAAACCTAGGGAAGATCACTCGGTTGAAGAACCGCACAACAACTTTGGCGTCATTTGTAGGTGAGGCGATTGCCTCCACCCTTCTTGAAACATAGTCAACCGCCAATAGGATGTAGAGGTTGCCACATAAGAAGGGAAGGGTCCCATGAAGTCCACACCCCATACATCAAATATTTCTACCTCTTGGATGTTGTTCAAGGGCATCTCATTCCTCCTTGAGATGTTGCCCGTCCCTTGGCAAGCATCACAAGCTACCACAAAGCCTTGCACGTCTGATAGCATGAATTATAGTCTATATTTTGGGGTTTGTTTGGACGTTTTATCTTTCATATTCTGCATGTTTGTATGTACATTATGTGATTTTACTACCATTTCATCTACCTTTGCGAGAATCGAGGTCTACACCTAGTTTCGTTGTAATTGCAGGTAATATGGTACGTTTTGCATCGAAAAGGAGCAAAAGGAGTCAAGAGTCATTTGGAGCTACATCCAGGAAGCATAGCCATGGATTGAAGATTTACTTTGGAACAGATTCGAGAGATTTCACATTCTGTCGTGACTCACCTCGGTTGACCAGAGGTTCACCTCGACCGAGGCGATCCAGAGACACCGACTTGACCGAGGCGAATACCTAGGACACGGCGAGAATATTTTATTCTTGGAAGAGATCTTTTAAATTTGGAAAGTGATCTTATATTTTTGGGCTGAGCTTCTGGAAGGAAGGAGATATGCAGAATCATATATTTTACCTATTTTTATGGGAATATATCTTTTTAAGATTTATTATCTTTGGAGGTTTATTTTCCTATAAAAAGGGTTGGATTTTCACAAATCAAGGAGGCCGCATACATCACGCTATACCGTCGATCAGGGTTTATACGACGCAGCAGCCGCAGTATACTCCAATTTGGGGAGTTTTCGAAGAACCTTTTTGAAGGTTGAAGGAAGGTTGAAGATTAGCTTTTATAGCTTTTGAAGGGTTTTGTAAGATTGTCTTCAATTCCTTCCTTGATTGTCTTGTCTTGTTGGATTGCTATCCAAGGAACGCTTTGTTTGTGATATTTGATTCAGTCATTGAAGTCTTTTCATTAAATTCTTCTTTGTTCAAATAATTCACCTTCTTCCCATATATTTAATACTTTCATTATGATGATGAGTGGCTAATTTCCTTGTGTGATTCTAGGGTGATTGGCTGAAGGTTGTGGGAAAAACAATGATAGAATAGTCTTAGATTCCAGTAGGATCCTGAAAGTTCGAGTCTTTAACCTTAATCCTAAGCATCTCGTTCGGTTGATGAACATCTCGGCCGGGGTGGAATTCTTCTGACCGAGGTGACTTACCCGACCTAAAACAGAAAGTTAAGTGTTAGAGTTTGCTAAATCCTATTCTTATTACACCTTCCTGGTTCAATGCAAGCTTAGGATGAGACTTACCCGGTAATTCCTTAGTTTGTGTATCAACGATCATAAGTGTAGGTAATAAAGGTTTATCCTTTATTGGGGTTTGAGTGTACTTCCATCCCATCTTTGTGAGTTAGCCTGAGACTTACCCGGTAAAGGTTGATTCTATTCCCTTAGATGGTATGTTAGTTTGAGGTTATAGTTCTTTATCTTGATTCCTTGAGACTTACCCGGTAATAGGAGTTACGGTTTAGGATTAGTGTGTAGTGAGACTTACCCGGTGATCTACTCCACTTTAGTAACACCTTCCCCACGCAAAAATCTCAGCTTTGTCCGCTTATCTATAGATCTTGAGTTGGAACCACAACTTGATGCTTTAATCCCTAGAATTGCATGCTTGCTTATTTGACATCTTATTCATCTTTGATTGTGTTAATTGCTCTTGTGGTTAGAATTAACGTAGCATACCGTATTGACTTTGTTTCACCAAGTCCTTGTGATCGACCCCTGGAATTTTCTTGCTTTTACTACGATTGACCCGTACACTGCGGGTTCGCATCCTTGTTTTAAGCTTAAGTCTAGGGTTATAAATTTAAAGCTTGCACACACCGTTTGGAGCGAACAAGTTTTTGGCGCCGTTGCCGGGGACTTGGTCTAGACCGAGCCGGTTTCGGTTTGCTTTCGGGGCTATTGCCCCCGTTGCTACTAACTACTCTTTCTATGAGTTTTGTAGTTTTCAGGATTTCCGATGACTACGTTTGATCCAGCCTGGATAGCAAGACAAAGTGCTAGGGCGGACCATTATGAATACTTGGAGGAGAAGTACTCCTTCTATTGGTTCAACAATGAATGGGAAAGAGAAGAGGTCATTCAACATGAACTTGCGATATGGGATGAGAAGAATGTCCCTAAAAACATTTATGAGCAACCTTTCGAAGACTCTCTCGAATCAAGATTGGAGAAGTTGATGAAGAAGGTGGAGGAGCTCAAGGAAAGCACCATATCCTATGCTAAGCCGGAAGAGGAGCATAAGGAAGTGTTACACTTTCCAAGCATTCCTCTGGTCGGACCGGAAGCTTCTCCTGAAGTTTTTGTGGAAGAGGAGGATGTGGAGGATCTCGATCCGACTGTTGAGACCTCGGCCGAGGTGGAAGAGATCTCGACCGAGATGGAAGAAGAATCTGCAAAACCAGAAGTGGAAGATGCAGAGAACCTTGGCCAAATTACTGAGATTGTGGTCAAGGTGGAAGAAAGACCAGCAGAACTAAGAGAGATTTCGTGGGTGGATTATCAACCCAACACGAAACTTGTCTCAAGCTTTGGAGAACTTTACAAGGTACATTCTCTTACTCCATTCGAATTCCCTATTAAAATTTCTGAATTTTTCAGGAAAGTACCGGAGAGTTGGAGGTCTCTTCCGAAAGAACCTCCTAAGATCACGATGAAATCTCTCTTGAAATTGTTGGAGGAAGATGCTCCTTGGATTATAAGGAGTGAAGTTAACAAGCGCTTCACCGCTAAGGCAACGAAGTGTTATTTGTTCAAGTATGGGGTCCCTCGCATGCTCAGGACCCTGTACCATCCCCAAGCTATAGATGGGGAAGCTGCTATGATTCTCGAGAAACTATTTTCTCGATCAAGGAAAGGATGGGACGCAAGGCTAGATTATGTCCCATTGAAGTGTAGGAAGGCTAGAAGGATTCCGATGAGAATCAAACCGTACAAGCTTGTACGTAGGAGATCTTACCATTTGCCGGTGAAATTAGGAACCGGAACCTTTTTGGAAGAATTTTATGATGGATGTGATGAGCACTCCATGGTGTTCAAGGTACATTGAGTAATTCTATGGAGAAGGGTCCAGCTAGCGACCTTAAACCAAGCGCTTCTTGGGAGGCAACCCAAGGTATTGCTTTCTTCTCCCTTTTCTAGTTTAGTTTAGATAGTTGCTTTGTTTTTGTTTTCCTCTAGACAACAACCAGGTATTCCAAAAGGAAGGATCACAGTTCAGGAGCTACACTGGAAGAACAAAATTTCGAGAAGTTGAGAAAACGAGCTTTACTGAGATACATCTCGGGTACTGTTAGAACACCTCGACCGATATGTGCTTCGCCAACCGAGATGGTCTTATCTGGGAGCTGTTTCTTACTTCTTCATGCAGTTTAGCTATGTTCGGTGAGTATCCTGTCCTTAGACTTATTCTGACCCACTGGGACAGTGTGTCCCAAGTATGGGGTGTTTGTACTTATTTGACTACTTGACGTTATTTGACTACTTTTGATGTATGACATTCTATTTCATCGGATATTTTATTTATGCTTCACTTGCCTTTATATGATTATCTGATATTACATGCATACCTACAGATTATTTGATTGAGAAAAACGTCAAAACCGAACCGAAAAAAAAAAAAAAAATTTTCGACCTCGACCGGGACAGTTCTGGCGAAACGAGGTGTTTCACCTCGGTTGAACCAAGAACATCTCGACCGAGGTGGCGTAACAGAAAGGTTTCGAAAACGATTTTTGTGCTACTTGTCTAGATATGATCTCAGTGAAGATTTTGTTTACTTACTGGTTTTAAATTCTTTGTGTGTTTGAAAGGTTTTATAATATGTTTAAGTTGCTAAATGCTTTGTTTGAAATTATTAGCATGTTTAATACTTTGTTTTTATCCAAATTATGTTGAATTTGAAGGTTGACACCGCAGGTTAAGTTCTCTCACATTCTTCTTGGAAAGACCAAGGCAATTCATTCT
>BSUD01000002.1:138497741-138560682 GCA_033239045.1 Fagopyrum esculentum | reverse complement strand
AAAAAAAAAAAAAAAAAGAGAAAAAGTGTGAAATAAGCAAAGCTTATTGGTGGAAGGTGTTGCAAGTCAAAGTGGAAGTGAAGTTCATCCTTTTCCCGGATTCTAGCACCACATTACCTTACATACATCCCTACCCTACACGTTTCTTGACCTTTTCTTTTGGGAAGCCCTTAAGACCTTGAGCTTGTTGATTGACTTAGCGGTTTAAATTGGATTATACATGATTAATTTTGATAATTATGATTTATTATGCATTCTATGATTTTATGCAAAGATGAACAACTTTCTTATATTTATAAAATGTTTTGAGCATATTAAGTTTTTTTAATTTCAGGAAGTACTCTCTTAGAGTGATCTATGATAGTTGCACACCATAAAATAATTTTTGAAAGACTTTTTCATTGATTTTATTGACTTATAATCCATTCTATCTTGTCTTTTATATGAGGAACTTGCTTGAGGACAAGCAAGGGCTAAGTATGGGGTATTTTGATAGCATGAATTATAGTCTATATTTTGGGGTTTGTTTGGACGTTTTATCTTTCATATTCTGCATGTTTGTATGTACATTATGTGATTTTACTACCATTTCATCTACCTTTGCGAGAATCGAGGTCTACACCTAGTTTCGTTGTAATTGCAGGTAATATGGTACGTTTTGCATCAAAAAGGAGCAAAAGGAGTCAAGAGTCATTTGGAGCTACATCCAGGAAGCATAGCCATGGATTGAAGATTCACTTTGGAGCAAATTCGAGAGATTTCACATTCTGATCACCTCGGTTGACCAGAGGTTCACCTCGACCGAGGCGATCCAGAGACGCCGACTCGACCGAGGCGAACACCTAGGACGCGGCGAGAATATTTTATTCTTGGAAGAGATCTTTTAATTTTGGAAAGTGATCTTATATTTTTGGGCTGAGCTTCTAGAAGGAAGGAGATATGCAGAATCATATATTTTACCTATATTTATGGGATAATATCTTCTTAAGATTTATTATCTTTGGAGGTTTATTTTTCCTATAAAAAGGGTTGATTTTCTACAATTTTTAGAGGCTGCATACATCGATAAAATCCGCTTACAGCTGGGAACCTCGCATACACGCGCAGCAGCCGCATCCTACTCCAATTTGGGAGAGATTTGAAGAACCTTTTTGAAGGTTGAAGGAAGATTGAAGACTATAGCTTTATAGCTTTTTGGAGGGTTTTGTAAGATTGTCTTCAATTCCTTTCCTTATTGTCTTGTCTTGTTGGATTATTATCCAAGGAACGATTTTGTGTGATATTTGATTCAGTTATTGAAGTGTTTTCATTAAATTCTTCTTTGTTCAAATATTCACCTTCTTCCCATATATTTAATACTTTCATTATGATGATGAGTGGCTAATTTCCTTGTGTGATTCTAGGGTGATTGGCTGAAGGTTGTGGGAAAAACAATGATAGAATAATCTTAGATTCCAGTAGGATCCTGAAAGCTCGAGTCTTTAACCTTAACCCTAAGCATCTCGTTCGGTTGATGAACATCTCGGCCGGGGTGGAATTCTTCTGACCGAGGTGACTTATCCGATCCTAAACTGAGAGTTAAGTGTTAGAGTTTGCCAAATCCTATTCTTATTACACCTTTCTGGTTCAAAGCAAGCTTAGGATGAGACTTACCCGGTAATTCCTTAGTTTGTGTACCAACGATCATAAGTGTAGGTAATAAAGGCTTGTCCTTTATTGGGGTTTGAGTGTGCTTCCATCCCATCTTTGTGAGTTAGCCTGAGACTTACCCGGTAAAGGTTGATTCTATTCCCTTAGATGGTGTGTTAGTTTGAGGTTATAGTTCTTTATCTTAATTCCTTGAAACTTACCCGGTAATAGGAGTTACGGTTTAGGATTAGTGTGTAGTGAGACTTACCCGGTGATCTACTCCACTTTAGCAACGCCTTCCCCACACAAAAATCTCAGCTTTGTCCGCTTATCTATAGATCTTGAGTTGGAACCACAACTAGATGCCTTAATCCCTAGAATTACATGTTTGCTTTATTTGACATCTTATTCATCTTTGATTGTATTACTTGCTCTTGTGGTTAGCATTGACATTAGCACACCGTATTGGACTTTGTTTCACCAAGTCCCTGTGATCGACCCCTGGAATTTTCTTGCTTTTACTACGATTGACCCGTACACTGCGGGTTCGCATCCTTGTTTTAAGCTTAAGTCTAGGGTTATAAATTTAAAGCTTGCACACACCGTTTGGAGCGAACAAGTTTTTGGCGCCGTTGCCGGGGACTTGGTCTAGACCGAGCCGGTTGCGGTTTGCTTTCGGGGCACTTGCCCCTGTTGCTACTAACTACTCTTTCTATGAGTTTTGTAGTTTTCAGGATTTCCGATGACTACATTTGATCCAGCCTGGATAGCAAGACAAAGTGCTAGGGCGGACCATTATGAATACTTGGAGGAGAAGTACTCCTTCTATTGGTTCAACAATGAATGGGAAAGAGAAGAGGCCATTCAACATGAACTTGCGATATGGGATGAGAAGAATGTCCCTAAAAACATTTATGAGCAACCTTTCGAAGACTCTCTCGAATCAAGATTGGAGAAGTTGATGAAGAAGGTGGAGGAGCTCAAGGAAAGCACCATATCCTATGCTAAGCCGGAAGAGGAGCATAAGGAAGTGTTACACTTTCCAAGCATTCCTCTGGTCGGACCGGAAGCTTCTCCTGAAGTTTTTGTGGAAGAGGAGGATGTGGAGGATCTCGATCCGACTGTTGAGACCTCGGCCGAGGTGGAAGAGATCTCGACCGAGATGGAAGAAGAATCTGCAAAACCAGAAGTGGAAGATGCAGAGAACCTTGGCCAAATTACTGAGATTGTGGTCAAGGTGGAAGAAAGACCAGCAGAACTAAGAGAGATTTCGTGGGTGGATTATCAACCCAACACGAAACTTGTCTCAAGCTTTGGAGAACTTTACAAGGTACATTCTCTTACTCCATTCGAATTCCCTATTAAAATTTCTGAATTTTTCAGGAAAGCACCGGAGAGTTGGAGGTCTCTTCCGAAAGAACCTCCTAAGATCAAGATGAAATCTCTCTTGAAATTGTTGGAGGAAGATGCTCCTTGGATTATAAGGAGTGAAGTTAACAAGCGCTTCACCGCTAAGGCAACGAAGTGTTATTTGTTCAAGTATGGGGTCCCTCGCATGCTCAGGACCCTGTACCATCCCCAAGCTAGGGATGGAGAAGCCACTAGGATTCTCGAGAAACTGTTTTCTCGATCGAGAAAAGGATGGGACGAAAGACCAAGTTATGTCCCACGGAAAAAGAGGAAGACCGGTAGGATTCCGGTGAGGGCCAAACCGTACAAGCTTGTACGTAGGAGATCTTACCATTTGCCGGTGAAATTAGGAACCGGAACCTTTTTGGAAGAATTTTATGATGGATGTGATGAGCACTCCATGGTGTTCAAGGTACATTGAGTAATTCTATGGAGAAGGGTCCAGCTAGCGACCTTAAACCAAGCGCTTCTTGGGAGGCAACCCAAGGTATTGCTTTCTTCTCCTTTTTCTAGTTTAGTTTAGATAGTTGCTTTGTTTTTGTTTTCCTCTAGACAACAACCAGGTATTCCAAAAGGAAGGATCACAGTTCAGGAGCTACACTGGAAGAACAAAATTTCGAGAAGTTGAGGAGACGAGCTTTACTGAGATACATCTCGGGTACTGTCAGAACACCTCGACCGAGATGTGCTTCGCCAACCGAGATGGTCTTACCTGGGAGCTGTTTCTTACTTCTTCATGCAGTTTAGCTATGTTCGGTGAGTATCCTGTCCTTAGACTTATTTTGACCCACTGAGACAGTGTGTCCCAAGTATGGGGTGTTTGTACTTATTTGACTACTTTTGATGTATGACTCATACTTTATCGATATTCCATATTTATGCTTCAGTTGCCTTTATATGATTATCTGATATTACATGCATACCTACAGATTATTTGATTGAGAAAAACGTCGAAACCGAACCGAAAAAAAAAAAAAAAAACGGTTTTAAAAAAAAAAAAATGGTTTTAAAAAATTTTTTTTTTCGACCTCGACCGGGACGGTTCTGGCGAAACGAGGTGTTTTCACCTCGGTTGAACCAAGAACATCTCGACCGAGGTGGCGTAACAGAAAGTTTTCGAGAACGATTTTTGTGCTACTTGTCTAGATATGATCTCAGTGAAGATTTTGTTTACTTACTGGTTTTAAATTCTTTGTGTGTTTGAAAGGTTTTATAATATGTTTAAGTTGCTAAATGCTTTGTTTGAAATTATTAGCATGTTTAATACTTTGTTTTTATCCAAATTATGTTGAATTTGAAGGTTGACACCGCAGGTTAAGTTCTCTCACATTCTTCTTGGAAAGACCAAGGCAATTCATTCTCTTCTTTCTTCTTCTTCTTGATCATGCTTAGCCCCTCATAAACATTTTGCCTCCCTTTACCTATCCGGGAATTTGGAAGCAAGCAAAGTGGTGAAAGCAAGTTAAAGTTGAAGGTGGCTGGAAGTGAAAGTGTTAGAAAGTAATTTTAGGTTTGGGGAAGTCAATCATGAAGATGAGTAACTCGGCACCATTCACATAGCCGGGTGTTTGTGTCTTGCCAAAGTCGGATTGAGCGATATTCCTAACGGGTCATGGTATGTGCATCAAGGGTTTGATGCATCTCGAGAAATTGATGATTGCAGATTTCCTAGGCTTCGGTTATTGTGCACCTCTGTCCATGCATCCCAAAAAGTAAAGTAAAAAAAAAAAAAAAGAGAAAAAGTGTGAAATAAGCAAAGCTTATTGGTGGAAGGTGTTGCAAGTCAAAGTGGAAGTGAAGTTCATCCTTTTCCCGGATTCTAGCACCACATTACCTTACATACATCCCTACCCTACACGTTTCTTGACCTTTTCTTTTGAGAAGACCTTGAGACCTTGAGCTTGTTGATTGACTTAGCGGTTTAAATCGGATTATACATGATTAATTTTGATAATTATGATTTATTATGCATTCTATGATTTTATGCAAAGATGAACAACTTTCTTATATTTATAAAATGTTTTGAGCATATTAAGTTTTTAAATTCCGGGAAGTATTCTCTTAGAGTGATCTATGGTAGTTGCACACCATAAAATATTTTTGAAAGACTTTTTCATTGATTTTCTTGACTTATAATCCATTCTATCTTGTCTTTTATGAGGAACTTGCTTGGGGACAAGCAAGGGCTAAGTATGGGGTATTTTGATAGCATGAATTATAGTCTATATTTTGGGGTTTGTTTGGACGTTTTATCTTTCATATTCTGCATGTTTGTATGTACATTATGTGATTTTACTACCATTTCATCTACCTTTGCGAGAATCGAGGTCTACACCTAGTTTCGTTGTAATTGCAGGTAATATGGTACGTTTTGCATCGAAAAGGAGCAAAAGGAGTCAAGAGTCATTTGGAGCTACATCCAGGAAGCATAGCCATGGATTGAAGATTTACTTTGGAACAGATTCGAGAGATTTCACATTCTGTCGTGACTCACCTCGGTTGACCAGAGGTTCACCTCGATCGAGGCGATCCAGAGACACCGACTCGACCGAGGCGAATACCTAGGACGCGGCGAGAATATTTTATTCTTGGAAGAGATCTTTTAAATTTGGAAAGTGATCTTATATTTTTGGGCTGAGCTTCTGGAAGGTAGGAGATATGCAGAATCATATATTTTACCTATTTTTATGGGAATATATCTTTTTAAGATTTATTATCTTTGGAGGTTTATTTTCCTATAAAAAGGGTTGGATTTTCACAAATCAAGGAGGCCGCATACATCACGCTATACCGTCGATCAGGGTTTATACGACGCAGCAGCCGCAGTATACTCCAATTTGGGGAGTTTTCGAAGAACCTTTTTGAAGGTTGAAGGAAGGTTGAAGATTAGCTTTTATAGCTTTTGAAGGGTTTTGTAAGATTGTCTTCAATTCCTTCCTTGATTGTCTTGTCTTGTTGGATTGCTATCCAAGGAACGCTTTGTTTGTGATATTTGATTCAGTCATTGAAGTCTTTTCATTAAATTCTTCTTTGTTCAAATAATTCACCTTCTTCCCATATATTTAATACTTTCATTATGATGATGAGTGGCTAATTTCCTTGTGTGATTCTAGGGTGATTGGCTGAAGGTTGTGGGAAAAACAATGATAGAATAGTCTTAGATTCCAGTAGGATCCTGAAAGTTCGAGTCTTTAACCTTAATCCTAAGCATCTCGTTCGGTTGATGAACATCTCGGCCGGGGTGGAATTCTTCTGACCGAGGTGACTTACCCGACCTAAAACAGAAAGTTAAGTGTTAGAGTTTGCTAAATCCTATTCTTATTACACCTTCCTGGTTCAATGCAAGCTTAGGATGAGACTTACCCGGTAATTCCTTAGTTTGTGTATCAACGATCATAAGTGTAGGTAATAAAGGTTTATCCTTTATTGGGGTTTGAGTGTGCTTCCATCCCATCTTTGTGAGTTAGCCTGAGACTTACCCGGTAAAGGTTGATTCTATTCCCTTAGATGGTATGTTAGTTTGAGGTTATAGTTCTTTATCTTGATTCCTTGAGACTTACCCGGTAATAGGAGTTACGGTTTAGGATTAGTGTGTAGTGAGACTTACCCGGTGATCTACTCCACTTTAGTAACACCTTCCCCACGCAAAAATCTCAGCTTTGTCCGCTTATCTATAGATCTTGAGTTGGAACCACAACTTGATGCTTTAATCCCTAGAATTGCATGCTTGCTTATTTGACATCTTATTCATCTTTGATTGTGTTAATTGCTCTTGTGGTTAGAATTAACGTAGCATACCGTATTGACTTTGTTTCACCAAGTCCTTGTGATCGACCCCTGGAATTTTCTTGCTTTTACTACGATTGACCCGTACACTGCGGGTTCGCATCCTTGTTTTAAGCTTAAGTCTAGGGTTATAAATTTAAAGCTTGCACACACCGTTTGGAGCGAACAAGTTTTTGGCGCCGTTGCCGGGGACTTGGTCTAGACCGAGCCGGTTTCGGTTTGCTTTCGGGGCTATTGCCCCCGTTGCTACTAACTACTCTTTCTATGAGTTTTGTAGTTTTCAGGATTTCCGATGACTACGTTTGATCCAGCCTGGATAGCAAGACAAAGTGCTAGGGCGGACCATTATGAATACTTGGAGGAGAAGTACTCCTTCTATTGGTTCAACAATGAATGGGAAAGAGAAGAGGTCATTCAACATGAACTTGCGATATGGGATGAGAAGAATGTCCCTAAAAACATTTATGAGCAACCTTTCGAAGACTCTCTCGAATCAAGATTGGAGAAGTTGATGAAGAAGGTGGAGGAGCTCAAGGAAAGCACCATATCCTATGCTAAGCCGGAAGAGGAGCATAAGGAAGTGTTACACTTTCCAAGCATTCCTCTGGTCGGACCGGAAGCTTCTCCTGAAGTTTTTGTGGAAGAGGAGGATGTGGAGGATCTCGATCCGACTGTTGAGACCTCGGCCGAGGTGGAAGAGATCTCGACCGAGATGGAAGAAGAATCTGCAAAACCAGAAGTGGAAGATGCAGAGAACCTTGGCCAAATTACTGAGATTGTGGTCAAGGTGGAAGAAAGACCAGCAGAACTAAGAGAGATTTCGTGGGTGGATTATCAACCCAACACGAAACTTGTCTCAAGCTTTGGAGAACTTTACAAGGTACATTCTCTTACTCCATTCGAATTCCCTATTAAAATTTCTGAATTTTTCAGGAAAGTACCGGAGAGTTGGAGGTCTCTTCCGAAAGAACCTCCTAAGATCACGATGAAATCTCTCTTGAAATTGTTGGAGGAAGATGCTCCTTGGATTATAAGGAGTGAAGTTAACAAGCGCTTCACCGCTAAGGCAACGAAGTGTTATTTGTTCAAGTATGGGGTCCCTCGCATGCTCAGGACCCTGTACCATCCCCAAGCTATAGATGGGGAAGCTGCTATGATTCTCGAGAAACTATTTTCTCGATCAAGGAAAGGATGGGACGCAAGGCTAGATTATGTCCCATTGAAGTGTAGGAAGGCTAGAAGGATTCCGATGAGAATCAAACCGTACAAGCTTGTACGTAGGAGATCTTACCATTTGCCGGTGAAATTAGGAACCGGAACCTTTTTGGAAGAATTTTATGATGGATGTGATGAGCACTCCATGGTGTTCAAGGTACATTGAGTAATTCTATGGAGAAGGGTCCAGCTAGCGACCTTAAACCAAGCGCTTCTTGGGAGGCAACCCAAGGTATTGCTTTCTTCTCCCTTTTCTAGTTTAGTTTAGATAGTTGCTTTGTTTTTGTTTTCCTCTAGACAACAACCAGGTATTCCAAAAGGAAGGATCACAGTTCAGGAGCTACACTGGAAGAACAAAATTTCGAGAAGTTGAGAAAACGAGCTTTACTGAGATACATCTCGGGTACTGTTAGAACACCTCGACCGATATGTGCTTCGCCAACCGAGATGGTCTTATCTGGGAGCTGTTTCTTACTTCTTCATGCAGTTTAGCTATGTTCGGTGAGTATCCTGTCCTTAGACTTATTCTGACCCACTGGGACAGTGTGTCCCAAGTATGGGGTGTTTGTACTTATTTGACTACTTGACGTTATTTGACTACTTTTGATGTATGACATTCTATTTCATCGGATATTTTATTTATGCTTCACTTGCCTTTATATGATTATCTGATATTACATGCATACCTACAGATTATTTGATTGAGAAAAACGTCAAAACCGAAAAAAAAAATGTTTTTAAAAAAAAAAAAAAAAATTTTCGACCTCGACCGGGACAGTTCTGGCGAAACGAGGTGTTTCACCTCGGTTGAACCAAGAACATCTCGACCGAGGTGGCGTAACAGAAAGGTTTCGAAAACGATTTTTGTGCTACTTGTCTAGATATGATCTCAGTGAAGATTTTGTTTACTTACTGGTTTTAAATTCTTTGTGTGTTTGAAAGGTTTTATAATATGTTTAAGTTGCTAAATGCTTTGTTTGAAATTATTAGCATGTTTAATACTTTGTTTTTATCCAAATTATGTTGAATTTGAAGGTTGACACCGCAGGTTAAGTTCTCTCACATTCTTCTTGGAAAGACCAAGGCAATTCATTCTATTCTTTCTTCTTCTTCTTGATCATGCTTAGCCCCTCATAAACATTTTGCCTCCCTTTACCTATCCGGGAATTTGGAAGCAATCAAAGTGGTGAAAGCAAGTTAAAGTTGAAGGTGGCTGGAAGTGAAAGTGTTAGAAAGTAATTTTAGGTTTGGGGAAGTCAATCATGAAGATGAGTAACTCGGCACCATTCACATAGCCGGGTGTTTGTGTCTTGCCAAAGTCGGATTGAGCGATATTCCTAACGGGTCATGGTATGTGCATCAAGGGTTTGATGCATCTCGAGAAATTGATGATTGCAGATTTCCTAGGCTTCGGTTATTGTGCACCTCTGTCCATGCATCCCAAAAAGTAAAGTAAAAGAGAAAAAAGTGTGAAATAAGCAAAGCTTATTGGTGGAAGGTGTTGCAAGTCAAAGTGGAAGTGAAGTTCATCCTTTTCCCGGATTCTAGCACCACATTACCTTACATACATCCCTACCCTACACGTTTCTTGACCTTTTCTTTTGAGAAGACCTTGAGACCTTGAGCTTGTTGATTGACTTAGCGGTTTAAATCGGATTATACATGATTAATTTTGATAATTATGATTTATTATGCATTCTATGATTTTATGCAAAGATGAACAACTTTCTTATATTTATAAAATGTTTTGAGCATATTAAGTTTTTAAATTCCGGGAAGTATTCTCTTAGAGTGATCTATGGTAGTTGCACACCATAAAATATTTTTGAAAGACTTTTTCATTGATTTTCTTGACTTATAATCCATTCTATCTTGTCTTTTATGAGGAACTTGCTTGGGGACAAGCAAGGGCTAAGTATGGGGTATTTTGATAGCATGAATTATAGTCTATATTTTGGGGTTTGTTTGGACGTTTTATCTTTCATATTCTGCATGTTTGTATGTACATTATGTGATTTTACTACCATTTCATCTACCTTTGCGAGAATCGAGGTCTACACCTAGTTTCGTTGTAATTGCAGGTAATATGGTACGTTTTGCATCGAAAAGGAGCAAAAGGAGTCAAGAGTCATTTGGAGCTACATCCAGGAAGCATAGCCATGGATTGAAGATTTACTTTGGAACAGATTCGAGAGATTTCACATTCTGTCGTGACTCACCTCGGTTGACCAGAGGTTCACCTCGATCGAGGCGATCCAAGAGACACCGACTCGACCGAGGCGAATACCTAGGACGCGGCGAGAATATTTTATTCTTGGAAGAGATCTTTTAAATTTGGAAAGTGATCTTATATTTTTGGGCTGAGTTTCTGGAAGGTAGGAGATATGCAGAATCATATATTTTACCTATTTTTATGGGAATATATCTTTTTAAGATTTATTATCTTTGGAGGTTTATTTTCCTATAAAAAGGGTTGGATTTTCACAAATCCGATCAAGGAGGCTGCATACACCACATACATCACGCTATACCGTCGATCAGGGTTTATACGACGCAGCAGCCGCAGTATACTCCAATTTGGGGAGTTTTCGAAGAACCTTTTTGAAGGTTGAAGGAAGGTTGAAGATTAGCTTTTATAGCTTTTGAAGGGTTTTGTAAGATTGTCTTCAATTCCTTCCTTGATTGTCTTGTCTTGTTGGATTGCTATCCAAGGAACGCTTTGTTTGTGATATTTGATTCAGTTATTGAAGTCTTTTCATTAAATTCTTCTTTGTTCAAATAATTCACCTTCTTCCCATATATTTAATACTTTCATTATGATGATGAGTGGCTAATTTCCTTGTGTGATTCTAGGGTGATTGGCTGAAGGTTGTGGGAAAAACAATGATAGAATAGTCTTAGATTCCAGTAGGATCCTGAAAGTTCGAGTCTTTAACCTTAATCCTAAGCATCTCGTTCGGTTGATGAACATCTCGGCCGGGGTGGAATTCTTCTGACCGAGGTGACTTACCCGACCTAAAACAGAAAGTTAAGTGTTAGAGTTTGCTAAATCCTATTCTTATTACACCTTCCTGGTTCAATGCAAGCTTAGGATGAGACTTACCCGGTAATTCCTTAGTTTGTGTATCAACGATCATAAGTGTAGGTAATAAAGGTTTATCCTTTATTGGGGTTTGAGTGTGCTTCTATCCCATCTTTGTGAGTTAGCCTGAGACTTACCCGGTAAAGGTTGATTCTATTCCCTTAGATGGTATGTTAGTTTGAGGTTATAGTTCTTTATCTTGATTCCTTGAGACTTACCCGGTAATAGGAGTTACGGTTTAGGATTAGTGTGTAGTGAGACTTACCCGGTGATCTACTCCACTTTAGTAACACCTTCCCCACGCAAAAATCTCAGCTTTGTCCGCTTATCTATAGATCTTGAGTTGGAACCACAACTTGATGCTTTAATCCCTAGAATTGCATGCTTGCTTATTTGACATCTTATTCATCTTTGATTGTGTTAATCGCTCTTGTGGTTAGAATTAACGTAGCATACCGTATTGACTTTGTTTCACCAAGTCCCTGTGATCGACCCCTGGAATTTTCTTGCTTTTACTACGATTGACCCGTACACTGCGGGTTCGCATCCTTGTTTTAAGCTTAAGTCTAGGGTTATAAATTTAAAGCTTGCACACACCGTTTGGAGCGAACAACGTCTTTGAACAAACTTGGCCAAAAGAAGCCCGATTGCAACACTTTTGCACATGTCTTGTGTGCGCTAGCATGCCCTCCACATGGCAAGGAATGACAATGGCGGATCACACTCTCCACCTCATCCTCCGGTATGCATCTTCTAAACATTCCATCCGGCCCTGTTTTGAACAAAAGTGGCTCGCTCCAATAGTAATGCCTCACATCCTTGAAGAATTTCTTCCTTTGGGCATATGTCAAACCGGGAGGCACTTCCTCACACACCAAGTAGTTCACTATGTCGGCATACCACGGTTCACTCCCTCTAGATACTTGGAACAAGCACTCCTCCACCATTTGCAATTGCTCATCCCGGAATGAGTCATCAATCGGGATGTCATCTCTCTCAATCTCTATGGGAGGTAGTCTACTAAGGTGATCCGCCACGGAGTTCTCGGATCCCTTCTTGTCCCGGATTTCCAAATCAAACTCTTGAAGAAGAAGGATCCACCGAATCAACCTAGGTTTGGCATCCTTCTTTGTAAGGAGATAACGGATCACATCATGATCCGTATAGACTATGACCTTTGCTCTAACAAGGTATGACCGAAACTTCTCAAAGGCATACACTACCGCTAGCAACTCTTTCTCGGTTGTGGCATAGTTAAGTTGGGCATCATCTAGCGTCTTGCTAGCATAATAAATGGCATGAGTGCGCCCATCTTTCCTTTGCCCCAAGACAGCCCCAACGGCTACATCACTCGCATCACACATGATCTCAAATGGTAGACTCCAATCCGGAGGTTGCATGATAGGTGCGGAGATCAAGGCGTTCTTCAACCTATAAAAAGCTTCAAGACAATCTTTGGAAAAGACAAAATCAACATCCTTCATTAGTAGGTTAGTGAGAGGCTTAGAAATTTTAGAGAAGTCTTGAATAAACCTCCGGTAAAAACCGGCATGCCCTAAGAAACTCCTTACCCCTTTTACCGAGGTAGGTGGTGGCAACTTCTCTATCGTTTCAATTTTCGCTCTATCAACCTCAATGCCACGGTTAGACACCAAGTGTCCTAACACAATACCTTCACTTACCATGAAGTGGCATTTTTCCCAATTCAAGACAAGATTTGTCTCCTCACATCTTTGCAATACTAAGGACAAGTTAGCCAAGCAATCATCGAAAGAAGAACCATAAACAGAGAAATCATCCATGAACACTTCCATGATATTTTCTATGTATTCCGAAAAGATAGCCATCATACACCTTTGGAAGGTGGCGGGTGCATTACACAACCCAAATGGCATTCTCCTATATGCAAAAGTACCCCATGGACATGTAAAGGTTGTTTTCTCTTGGTCATCAGGGTGGATAGGGATTTAGAAGATCCACTATAGCCATCTAGGTAGCAAAAATGGGAGTGTTGAGCTAACCTCTCTAGCATTTGGTCAATGAAAGGGAGAGGGAAGTGATCTTTCCTAGAGGCCATGTTAAGCTTTCTATAATCGATACACATCCTCCATCTCGTAACCGTTCTAGTGGGGATTAGTTCATTGTTCTCATTAGTCACTACGGTCATCCCACCCTTCTTAGGTACTACATGAACGGGACTAACCCACTTACTATCCGAGATAGGGTAGATAATTCCCGCATCTAGCAACTTTATGATCTCCTTCTTAACTACCTCTTTCATTATAGGATTCAACCTTCTTTGATGTTCAATAGAGGGTTTATGATTATCTTCCATCATTATCCTATGCATGCACAAAGAAGGTTTGATGCCAACAAGATCATCAATGGTGTATCCTATTGCCTTTCTATGCAGTTTCAATTCATTCAACAATCTATTAAGCTCATCATCATTCAAAGATGCATTCACAATCACCGGATAAGTAGAATTTGAACCAAGGAAAGCATACTTTAAATGAGAAGGAAGAGGTTTAAGATCAAGTTGAGGAGGATCTTTTTCAGTTGGAGACGATCCATACAATGTAGGTTGAGATGATTGCAAAGCTATGGAAGCCTCCTTGAAGTCCCTTGATGATTGCTCACACTCAAGTGGTTGATGCTGAAAAGACTCAGGAAAATCGGTCCAGGGAGAAAAATCGGATGATTTATCTGAGGGTGGGTCAATCTGAGTTTCTGTTTTGGCAAAACTGGCTGAAATTTCAGCACAAGTACAAAAATCGGCCGATTTTTGCCCTTCAGTCCGATTTTTCTGGCAGTTTTCCTCTTCTTCTAACACTTCAAATCCAATACTTGGTAGCTCGTCCAATGCATTCAAGGCCTTGATTACTTCATTGATACTCTCCCCAACTCCTTCCTCCATCAAGCTCGAGCTAAGAACCCTCTCAAGCGGATCCTGTAGCAAGATTGAGCTCACAATCTCTCTAGACTCCTCCTCTTCAACTATGTTGAACACATCTTCATCAAGGGTTGGCCCCTTCATCATTGTGGATAGCTTGAACTTGATGTTCTCTTCTCCAATGTTGAAGGAGAGAGTCCCATTCTTGCAATCTACTAGACATCCGGAAGTAGCTAGGAAAGGTCTTCCCAAAATGATAGGAACCGGATAGTCCGCCGGAATATCCAAGACAACGAAGTCTATGGGCACATAGAACTTCCCTAGTTGTACCGGAATGTCTTCCAAGATCCCAACCGGATGAGTGATTGAGCGGTCCGCCATGTAGAGGGTCATCTTGACCGGCTTTGGCTCTCCTAGCCCAACCTTGTTGCAAAGTGCAAGCGGAATGATGCTCACACTTGCCCCAAGATCACATAGGGCATCATACTTCACTTCTCCTACTCCGATTGGCACACAAAAGGATCCCGGATCCCTTAGCTTGGGAGGCATCTCTTCCTTCATCGTTTGAATCAACTCCGATGATCTCTTAGTCATCCTTATCTCACCATACTCCTCCAACTTCCTTTTGTTGGAGAGTATTTCCTTCAAGAATTTGCCATATGCCGGCATCCCTAGAATCGCATCCATGAACGGAATGTTAATATGCAATTTAGACATTAGTTCAAGGAACTTACCAAAATGATTGTCCAAGCGAGCCCTTGCTCGTGATTGAGGGAACGGTAGCGGTGGTTTGTATGGAGGCGGTGCCACATAGGTTGGCTCTACATCTTTGCTCTTGCCTCCATCTCCTTGCAAAGTCTCTTCTTCATTCACCACTTGCTTCCCTTTAGCATTCTCCTTGGGCAAAGGATCCTTCATGCTTAACCCACTTCTTGTTGTAATAGCCAATACTTGGCCTCTTGGGTTTTCTTCGGTTCTTCCGGGAAGCTTTCCCGGATCTCTATGTGCTTCACCCGCCTTTTGGAACACTTGTGCTTCCAAAACCTTTTGAGCCTTTGAGATAGAAGTCACCGTGCTCTCAAGACCCCTCAACCTTCCAAGCAATTGCTCAAACATCATTTCGGTTCTATCCTTTGGAGGTTGAGTGAATCCGGGTGGAGGTTCTTGTGAAGCTCTTGGTGGTGGAGTTGTGCTTGTAGAAGCGGGAGGGTTCAAGGCTCCATCCGGGTTAGAGTAGGAGAACCCCGGATGGTTGTGGTTGGGCCGGTAATTGTTGAATTGCCGGTTGTTGTTGAAGTTCCTTGTGCCTTGATAGTTACTGTAGTTGCCCCTTCCCATATAGTTCACATCCTCCTCCTTGGTAGACAAGTTAGCTTGTGGAAGCACTTGAGGGGTTGCTTGGTTCTTCAAAGTTGTAGCAAACAACTCTCTCAAGGACTTCAACTCATTGTTGATGGCGTCAAGCTTGAAATTGCTCATGGTTACTTCACTCACCTCATATGCTCCCGCCTTTCTCCCTTCACTCTTCCTATGGGAGTATTTCTCAATTACTAGAGCTTGCTTCTCTACAAACTCCCAAGCATCATCCACATGCTTCTCCATGAAAGTCCCACCGGAAAGGGATTGAAGCTTGAATTGGCTATCTTCATCAAGTCCCTTGAAGTAGATCTCCAATAGCTCAATCTTCAGTATGCCATGGTGTGGACAATCTAGGAGAAGATCTTTGAATCTCTCCCAAGACTTGAACAAACTCTCTCTATCCTTCATCACGAAGGCATTGATCTTCCCTCTTAACTCGGTAGTCTTGGAAGGTGGGAAGAACTTAGTCAAAAACTCGGTTGTCATCTCCTCCCAAGTACCAACTCGCCCTTGTGGAATAGATTGATACCAAGCCAAGGCTTTGTCCTTAAGAGAGAAGGAGAAAGCCCTTAGCTTATGGTTGTTGCTCTCCAATCTTGGCGGTCTAAGAGTCTCCATCAAAATCTCGTAGTTCATCAAATGTTGGTGAGGAGACTCTCCTTCCATCCCTCCAAATTGATTATGCCGGATCATTTGTAGAACTTGAGGACGGAGCTCATAGTTGTGGGCTGCGGGATCTCCTAAGTTCACACCCGGACGTTGTGCTCTTTGTGCCGGATCCATACGTCTACCCAAAGTTTGTGGCTCTTCAATGGCAATGGGCGCAACCCTATCATTAACCGCCGGCTGCGGTTGTACCACCGGCGGTGGAGGAGGTGGAGGTTGGCGGCGATTAAGCTCTCCTTGAACAAGGGCTTGCCTAATCTCCTCAATCTCCCTCCTAGTTTCCTCTTGCCTCTCATTGGCAAGTCTCCTTTCTTCCTCCAAGAGCTCATCTCTTAGCCTTATTTGCTCTAAGGCTTCATCCAACTCAGCTTGGAGGTTTCTTCCGGCCATCTCTTTCTCTTTTCGGATGTTCTTGGATCTAGATCGAAAGGTTTTCTCCGGTTCGGGATCGAAGGGAGCTAAATCCTTGCCACGAGATCTTCGCATACACCTAAAGAGAGAGATGATGTCCTGAAAAGCAAAGACACACACCAAAGAGAGATCAAAAGCAACAAGAAAGATCTACACTATAAACAATCACGAAATGACTCAATCTAGACCTAGTCCCCGGCAACGGCGCCAAAAACTTGTTACGTCTAGGAATAGTGTGATGTGCACGCAATAAGTCTTAAATTTATACTCGTTATATTTATCCTATCTCCTAGCGAACCCGCAGTGTACGGGACGTTTGTAGAAAGGTAAGTATTTCGAGGTCGAACACAAAGACTAAGGTGAAATCGAGTCAAACAATGGTCATAGATAGTGTGGATCTAAACTAAGAGAAGAGAAAGAAATAAAGAAAAGAAAATCCAAATGTTTTTGGTGGGTTTTTAGGTGATCAAGCAAGATCACAAATCGAACAAGATATCAAAACAAACTAACAACTCGAGAAAGCAAGGCAAACAAGTAACACAAACACAAGATATATGATCAATAGAGAATAGTGGATTCTAGAGGTCAAGATTTCCGGTTATGGCATCGGACTCAAGGTTCTAAAGATTCTAAGGACAAGCTGCGGTGTTGGGGAAAGAGTGTTTCACTAATGGAAGCAATTACCGGGTAGGTCTCTCACTTCACTAATCCCGCATCAAACTCCTATTACCGGGTAGGTCTCAAGGGGTTAGACTAAGGAATTCCACACAAACTAGATACTACTTAAAGGGTATCCCTCATCCTTACCGGGTAAGTCTCGGAATAGAGAAATCTCAAGCAATAACCCTAGCACACTCGATCCAATAGCGGCTTGTGAGGCTCGCTACTACCTAGAATTCATCTTCTAAGGTATCTAAGATTGGAAATCATCGGGTAGATCTCTTCCCTCACTTAGGTTGATAGCATTAGGTGATCCTAAGCTAAATTAGGCTTAATAAACACTAGGATTTAACACCCTAACACCCCAATCATACAGATTCATTAATTAGAAGGCAACAGAAGAATAAATCGGGTAGATCTTAATATAAATCGGCCGATCTTCATGATGAACAACCCGATTTTTCTTCCTGGAATGGGTTTCGTGCATTCAAATCATCCTAAACTAACATATAAGTCCATCCTATAATCACCCAAGCCATAACCATCAATCCATCACTCTAGAATCTCAATGAACTAGCCAATAGTATGCATATCAAGATCCAAAATCATCAAACAAGCATACATGGTATTCATAGATGAATAATGAAAGATGAGAAAGCAAAATCAATAAATCTCAGCCAAATCCAAGTTGTAGCAAGACTTACAAACTCTTAAATGAAGATTCAAAACGTTCCTAACAATCCTTGCAATCGTTCTTCAATCCAATATTACAAAAATCACTCAAAAGTCACTCAAAACCTCACTAATCTCCTAGAATGGTGTTCTTGTTCTTCCTTCAATCCTTGAGAGCTTTTCTTCTCCTCCAATCTTTTCCCTAAATTCATGAGCTGTGAATGAGAGTGTGGGAGAGGAGAGATGCTCAGCAACAACCTGCAGGACCACTTATATTCTCCACCAAGAGCAAGGACGGACAAGAGATCGTGGGACACGTGGCTTAAGCTGTCAAAGCCCAAAAATCGACCCAGTGGACAAAAATCGTCCGATTTAGCTGCTTGTTGGTCCGATTTTCTTCAACAGAAACATGCTATGATCGTCTAGCCATGAGTTGCTCCATTGCTTGCACCAATAGTGGTCTTTGTGTCCTTTGTTGCTCCAATTATGCTCCTCCAATGCTTTGGATGTGTACCATCATGAGGCTTGGCCCTCAAATGTATCGATTAACGTCCAATAGATCCCCGAATTACCTACAAAACCGATAAAAGGTAGTGTAGACGTCTTTTCTAGAAATGTGCATGAATTGAGCGAAGACGTCATAAACCAATGCCCAAACGTGCATGAATGAGTGAGAAATCTATCTAAATGATTACCTAATCTTAATTCATAAATCTTGTTATCAATGGTGATTACCACAAGAAGTTGTGTGAAGACCACCGACCCACAACCTCGATCAAACAAAGCTGTGAAGCAGTCCGTCTCGACCGAGGTGATTTCTGGGTCAACCGAGGAGAATACAACAAGAGATCAACTCGGGTTGGATCTCAACTGAAATACAAAGGGGTCAACCGAGGTTAAGGAAAAAGAAGAAGTTTACGTACCTCCTCCGGCTTACAAGCCTCCATTACCGTTACCGCAGTCTAGAGCGAGAGCACGCCTAGACAAGCATTTCAGTAAGTTTCTAGAGCTTATGAGTAAATTCCATATTAGTATACCTTTCATTGATGCAATTCTCGGTATGCCCGCTTATGAGAAGTTCTTAAAAGAGATCCTCTCTAGGAAGAGGAAGTTGGAAGATTTTGGTGAGGTAAAGATGTCCTGTTGGTCATCAAAATTCATTAAGATCATGAAGGAGAAAATGCCACCCAAATTTTGAGATCCGGGATCATTTTGCATTCCAATTGGAGTAGGAGAAGTCACATATGATGCACTATGTGATCTAGGAGCAAGTGTGAGCATCATCCCACTTGCATTGTATTAGAAATCCGGTTTAGGGATGCCTAAACCAGTGAAGATGACGTTGTACATGACGGATCGATCAATCACTAGACCCGTTGGCGTATTAGAAGACATCCCAGTAAGGCTTGGTAAGTTTTACATTCCTACAGATTTTGTGGTATTAGACATTCCTGCAGATTATCCAGTCCCAATCATAATTGGGAGGTCGTTTCTTGCAACATCCGGTTGCTACGTTGATTGCAAGAATGCCACATTGTCTTTCAATATCGGCGAAGAACGTGTTGAATTCGTGCTATCAGCTTTAATGAAAGGCCAAGGCCTTGAGGAGGACATCTACAACATCTATGATGAGGAGGAATCATGAGAATTGGTTAGCTTTATCCTTATTAAAGATCATCTTGAAAGAGTTTTAAGTTTCACTTTGATAGAGAAAGGTTAGATGCTTCTTGTGATGCAGCTATACAAAGCTTGGAAACATTGGAGGAAGATCCAAAATCTGTATTTGAGAAGCTTGAAGAGGAGATGACAAATTGTCTCGACATCGGGCAAACCACCTCGACCGAGGTGACGTTTGGAGTGACCGAGGTGAAAGCAACAGGGAGTCACCTCGGACCAAACCTTGGTCGAGATACATCTAAAGCAAACGAGATTACAGATTCTTCGACTTCAAGTGCTACAAGCACTAGCCTTATCCCCTCGAAGCTTCCAACGCTTCACAAGATGATATTAGAGGAATGGAACCACCACCAAAGGAACCTGCTATCTTGGAGCTTAAACCTCTTCCACAACACTTGAGGTACGCATTTCTTGGACCGAACTCCACATATCCGGTCATAGTTAGTGCTAACCTTATTGAGATTGAATTTTCCAAATTGATGCATGAGTTGAGAAAACATAGGAAAGATATTGGATATACTATCGAAGATCTAGTTGGAATTAAAACATCTTTTGTATGCATAAAATACTAATAGAAGAAAATCATAAGCCTTCACAGGAACCTCAAAGAAGGTTAAATCCGACCATGAAAGAGGTTGTAAAGAAGAAAGTGCTTAATTTACTTTATGCAGGGTGATATCATGTATTATAGTCTATATTTTGGGATTGGTTTGGACGTTTTATCTTCATAAATCTGCATGCATGGATGTATATTGTTGATCATTATGTTGTTTTGTTTATCTTTGCGAGAATCGAGGTCTACACCTAGTTTTATTGTATTTGTAGGGAATATAACACGTTTTTGAGCGAAATGGAGCTAAGGGATCTAAGGAGTCATTGGAGCTACATTATGGAACATTGAGGAGCTACAAGAAAGGCTTATGAACCATGGAAGTTGGACAGAAGTTTGATTTTGGACCAAATTAGAGAGATTTGCACGTAACTGAAGATCACCTCGGATGTAAGAGCCTAGTTGTTGAGGACCTAGTTTTGGCCTGATCCGCCCCTGCGTGACCTAGAGGCCGCCCCTGCGGTTCTGCCTGGGCCGCACCTGCGCCTCACAGGGTCCGCCCCTGTGGCTCTGTGCCGTTGCAGCCGTTTTCTTTGAATCTTGACTTGTGCTTTCGACTGGCTTCCTTTATAAGCCTCCCTATTCTTCCCGATGAGGGTTTACTTCATCTTCTTCTTCTTCTTCTTCTTCTTCTTCTTCTTCTTCTTCTTCCTCTCTTGAATCTCTTTCTTGATATTCCTTGAGTTTTGTTGAGTTTGTGAGAGTTTGAGTGTGGCTTTGAGTGTGGATGTTGATGATGATGCTTGTTGTTGCTGTTGTGCTTGTGTTTGAGCCAGCCTTGAGGTGTTGATGGTGTTTTGCTTCGATTATGTTCAGCTTGGTGAGATCTCTTTCCTTCTCCTCTTTCTTTCTTCTTTTCTTCCTTTCTATGTTCTTTCCTTTCTCTTTAGCTTAGGATCCACAAGATTGATCTTGTGGTAGCCTTGATTGGCTTCAATTGATGTATATATCTATGTATATGTGTGTGTATGGTTGTTGGATGAAGAAGGAATGAAGAAGATCGAGTGAAGAAGCAAAGGACAGCCGGAGGTGCATCTTTTGCACACCAGCCGCCCCTACGCCACCTTGGACCGCCCCAACGCCGGCTGTGAGCCGCCCTTACGGCCATCTGCACCAGCCTTACTTTGCTCTTGGTTCTACTAGTGTGTCTTGCTCCTAGGCTTGCCTATGGTTGGCATCGCCTCTTTTCTTCCTAGTATGAGAGTGTAGTATCATGCTAGGGTTAGACGAGAGTGTTTGGACGATGTTATGATCATATTATGCCTTGTACGACCTTTGAGGATTATTAGGTTGTGAGGTTAGGTTGAGGATGACCTTATGGATCCCTTGGGTCTAGGTGTGACCCCTTTGATTGATAGGAGATTTACATATCTCTATGCCTTGTTATTGGGCAGTGTACCTCTCAAGATCAGAGGTTAATCATGGTTGAGTGTTGTACGAGGTTGAGGTAAGTCCGTAGGACTTACTTAGCTACCATCCTTATATTGGGTGTTTGTATGAGTGGTGTGTGCATTATATGTTTGCTATGATAGCATGATATGTCGTTTATTACCGACCTATGTTTTATTGATTGCCCCGTATGTGTGGTTGTGATAACCTTTCCCTTTCATCCCGCCGAGGAGTCTGGGAGGTTCTTTGGCGTCAGGCCACCTAGTATACAGGAAGGATGCAATCCACTCCCATAGGGTACACGGGTTGTGTGACCGACACTACTTCCAGATGGATAGCAGGCTCAGAAGCGAGGATGTATTGGTCCTCGTGTCACATAGTTTCATCTATCTATATATACACGATTTGAGTGAATGACTATTATATAAGATGATTGATGACATGAATTATATACCATTATAATCATGCATATTATAGAGGTTTACCTCGATTTACTATGCATTTAGAGGGAACTTGTGTATGTTTTATGTTTTATTCAATTATATTTCGGAAATAGAGGTCTACACGAGTTTCGGTTGAATTGCAGGTAAATTGAGTGGATTTGGAAACAAAAGTGGAGCAAGGAGCATCTAAGGTCATTAGGGAAGCTAAAGGAGTCTTAGAGGGATCACAAAGAGCAAAGGAGTTGCATAAAAGAAGCATAAAGAAAGGAAGAAAACAAGCCATGAGACGAGCATTCTCAGTTGAAGAAAATAGTGCCATTTACTACATAAATCGGACGATTTATCACTTTGAAAATCGGACGGTTTTGTATGTAAATCGACTAGCTCGATTTTCTTTGTTTTCGGCCCAATGGTAAAGACGACTCAAAGCCCACCACTTTGAGGCTAGAGAAATGTTTTGCCAAGCGGCCCATTGGCAAGAAACTATAGGTTGGAACCCTAGGAACGGAAACAAGGATGCCGCAGCGGGAAATCTTTAGACGTTTGAGAGAGATTGAAGATCCTTGGGAGTAAGGTTGAAGAATATTGCCGGAAAGTCAATCTTGATCATAATTGTGAGATTCCTTGTTTCCATTATGACCTTTGTGGTTTTTGAACACATTACTGAGTAATTTGAGAGATATTTTGATTAGTTTTGAGATTGGTTTACAAAATTTGAAGTTATTGAGTTTTTATTCAAGATTCGGGTTTATTTGATTCATTCACTTAATCTTAATTTTGATTTGATTTTGAAAATGGTTGGCTAAAACCTTTGTGATTCTGGGGAGAATAGTTGATGATTGAGGCTTAGATGATGATAGACTGAACTCATTTAACCATTTGGACCCTGAGAGTTTAGATTTTAACTTTACGACAACAGGAAAATCGACCTTTTCTTGAGAAAATCGTCCGATTTTCTTATGGTCAGTCGATTTAATTCCCTGACGATCTTTAGTTGATTTATTCTTTAACCAAAGTTAATCCTTGCCTAAATCCCAACCTTGATTAGCCTTTTTTTTACCTCTATTTAAGTGTTTAAAGAGACTTCATCATTGATTCTACATTTAATAGATTAAAATTACTAGAATTGGGTAATAGAGAGACTCAACATCCTTTATTTAAGATTTAAAGTGTGCTTCCTATCCTCGTCTTGGAGAGTCATATCCTGGGGTTTTGGATAGTTGGTTTGAGTGTAATTCTTGTCATTATATCTTTCTATATCGCAGCCTCAACAACCCTTATAGAGAGAACCTTTGGATTGGACATATAGGTTTCAGAACTTCACCGTACGATATCTACCTTTGAAACACTTAATCTTGGCAATATGAACTCTGTCCTTTGATCTTTTGAAGTGTCTTGAATCGAAAGCCGCAGTCGGATACTTGAATCCTTGGAATCATTTTACTCATTCATTGATCACAAGAGCCTTTACATTTTGCTAGATAAATGAAATCGATTTTATTCTCACCAAATCCCTGAGTTCGACTATGGAATTTCTTGCCTTACTACAGCTGATCCGTACACTGCGGGTTCTCTTTGCTTTAAGTTCTAGATATAAATTTAAAACTTTGACGCACACACTATCGAGCGAACAATGATAAATGGGTAAATGTGTGATGTCATACTGATGTGTTTATATTTCATGATTGTGCTTGTGCTTATGCATTACCTTATATGTGTTTGGTTAGCTAATGGTTTTATACCATGTTGTAGATGCACTAAAGGATAGGCGTGTTGCGGAGTGATCTGGCAGGGTGGCAGGCCGAGGACCTCTCGTACATAGGATGGTTGTGGTTTCTGGGGTTGTTTATATTTCCCTCTTGTGTTAGGATGATCTTTTGTATACCTCCTGTATGAGGATGTTGTTTTATACTCGACTATGATATTTTTCACCTTTTGGTTGTACAGTTTATACAGTTTTATGCATTTGTTTTATATCTTTCAGTGTCATGTTGTAAGGTCCAATGAACTTGTTGTCAGGCTAGGGTCAGGATCCATTGTGAGATCCTAGCCCAATGTGACACTCCGAGTCCCACGGATTCGGGGTGTTACAGAGTTGGTATCAGAGCCTTAGGTTGACGATAATGGCACTTGCTACCTACAATGAGGTCTGATAGGTAAAATAAACAGAACCCAAAAGGGGTCTAACGTTTACAAAAGATTTTTGGTTTTAAAGTATGCTTTTGGGATAGAATGTACGAGAAGTCGCCACCTTTTCTATGGATCTCTGTAGTATAGATATGTATATATATGTATTGTGGATTATGTTTATGTATGTGTTATGTATATATATATATATATATATATATATATATATATATATATATATATATATATATATATATATATATATATACATATATATATATATACATACATACATACATACATATGGCCTATATAGAGCCTTATAAGTTAGGTGTGCATACCCCGCAGATGGCTCGGACTAGAGCTACTCCTGTTGTGGGCCGAGGTAGAGGTAGACCACCTCTTCCTCTGGGCGTGATAGTATGTTAGCATGAAATATTGTGATATTTTAGGCACGTTTTCTAGATGTATTTCATCCATATTGGTGTTCATTGATAAAGCATTGAAGCAATTGTGAGCTAGTTTATCTATATTGTCGATATAGAGGTCTACATAAGCTTTGTGTTGATTGTAGGCGAATAAGAGCTAAAACCGAACGAATTAAGAGAGAATGGAGATAAATTGAGCACATCCAAGGATTGAGGACACCACAAAGAAGCTAAGGAAGATGCTAGGATGAGGAATGGCACGAAACAAAAGGAGTTACGAGCAATCTATGCTTCCACGCTCTAAAATACGGCCGTAATGAAGATCACGCTCTAAACCACGGCCGTGGAATTCACCAACATGAGCGTGGAGCACTTCAGGGAGTTACACGCTATAAAGTACGGTCGTGGAAGTTGTGAAGAACCGTAATCCAATTCCACGCTCTAAACCACGGGCGTGGAACCCTCTATGACCGTGATTTAGGCGATCTTTTGACGTACTAATTAAAGCCACGATCTTTTACACAAGGGGCTGGACACTTATTCTATCTTTCCCTATAAAAGGACCGAAGGAGGGAGATTCAGTCACCTTCGCTTACGCTTACTTGCACGTGCCTAGGGTTCCAGTTGGACGTGTGGAGATTGCTATTTCACAACGGAGATTTGCAAAGACTTGGAGATTTGAAAGTTACGCTTTGTCTTTAGGTTTGATTAGAAGACGGATTGACATCCCGTTCTTCGTTCTTATCAAGGATTGTGATTGTTTGTGTTATTCCGAATCTGCTATATATCATTACTCTTGTTTGTGGATTTGAGATTGATTTGAAGTTTATTGAAGGTTTTCGAAGGTTTTCATCTTTCATTCTTCTAAATCTTGAATTTGATATCATGATGACTGTTGTTGGCTAAAACCTATTAGCAATTCTAAGGTGAAGGGTTGATAGTTGTGGCTTAGATGATGATAGATCCATCGTAAACAAATTGGACCCTGAGAGTTAGAGAGATTCGCCGACGCACCCAAACCACGGTCTGTTCTTGAGTTTCCACGGCCGTGGAACTCAAGATCCACCCGTAATTTGTGTCAGTTTGCGACTTTTGCTTATACTTTGATCCAAGGTTAAAGGTTAGCTTTAATCTAGTTTAGACTTGTCTTTTCTAGGTAGTAGTGAAGCCTCAACAACCTCTACTTCGATTTCGAGTGTCACAACCTTAATCGGTTTAGTTAGTCTTGATCCTTGGGTTACAAGTTTGGGTATTTGATATTAATTCTTGTCTTTAGATCCTTTCTATACTGAAGCCTCAACAACCTTTATAGAGAGTGTCTTTAGATAAGTCATATAAAGCTTTGGAACTTCACCGTACATTGCTTTACTTTAGTATACCTTTGCAACTCTTAACTTTGTTCTTAGTTCTTTAGTATATCTTGAATCGATTGCCACAATTAGATACCTGGATCTTTAGGGTTGCTGTTTTCCCCAATATTTGCAAAGCTTATTACTTTTACTTGCTTGACAATTTACAAACTGAATTTGTTCCCCCCAAATCCCTATGTTCGATACTCTGGAATACTTGCTAATCTACGCCGATCCGTACACTGCGGGTTCGCTTGCTTTTATTCTAGTTTTATAAATTTAAGACTTATTTGCACGCACGCTAAGGAGCGAACAAGTTTTTGGCGCCGTTGTCGGGGATTTGGTCTAGGCCGAATTCGGTTATCGGTTGTCAAGCTTGGGAGCTTCTCCCTTGTTATTTGATATCTCTTTCGAGTGCATGCGCAGATCTAGGAACAACGAAGAACTCTTACCTCTCGATCAAGAGCCTGAGAGGAATTTGAGGAGAAAGCTCAAGGAAAGAAAGATGGATGAAGAAAGAGAACGTGATTACCAAGCGGAGTTGGCGGAAAAAGAAGCTCAACTCCAATGGAGTGAGAAGACTCGCAGGGAGGAAATGGATCGTCATCAAGAAAAAGTTGATGATCTAACGGATATGATATTTCAAGTGAGGATGGAATTGAGCGATCTTAAGAGAAAGAAGAGCAGGAAATCCTCAAGAAGATCCTCAAGATCGGTTAGAACCCATTCATCCGGAGAGGATAGCGACTCTTCCATGCCACCATTAGAGGACATTGATCCGACGATCAATGTGAACCCATTCATTCCAAGACCGGCCGCCAACCGTCGTGCCCAAGCTGGAAGTGCGAGAGTCGATCGTGTGGATGAGGAGCCAAGAACTCTTGGCCAAAGGATGGATCCAACGCAGCAACCACGCCGTTTGGGTGTGAACTTTGATGCTGATGATGCACAAGGGTTTAACTTCAACCCGCAAGTTATTACCATTGTCCGCCAAAATCAATTTGGGGGAACAAGCACTGAATCTCCACATCAACATCTACAATATTTTGAGATCATGATGGAGACAATGAAGCCGAAGAATGCAACTACCAACAGCTATAAACTCAAGCCTTTCTTTTTCTCCTTGAAAGGGAAAGCATTGTCTTGGTATCAAGCTCTTCCAAGTGGGAAACTAGACACATGGGAAGACCTTTCTTCGGAATTCCTCACTAAGTTCTTTCCGCCATCCAAGACGGCGGAGTTGAGAGGTAAGATTAATGCATTTTCAATGAGATCTAACGAAAGTTTGTTTCAATCTTGGGAAAGATTTCAGGATTTGCTATTGGATTGCCCACATCATGGCATATCCAAATTGGCGCTATTGGAGATATACTATAAGGGGCTGGATGTGGAGACACAATTCAAGCTCCAATCCCTTTCATGTGGTACATTCATGGACATGAGGGAAGATGACGCTTGGGACTTCATTGAGAAGCAAGCGCGATTCATTGAGAAGTATTCTCATCGGAAAATGGAGGCGAATCATGTGGAGCAAGGAGCAAAGCTATCACAAGCAGCTCAAAATCAAATCTTTTCTCTCAATTCGGAGATTAAAGAGTTGAAAGAAGCCATCAAAACCAACTTTCCAAAGCAAAAGGAACAAGATGTAGGTTATTTGGGCAACAACAATAACCACAACGGGAATGAGAATACAAACCGCAATAACCGGAAAACAACCGGAATAATTGGAACAACAACAACAACAACCGGAACAACAATTGGAACAACAATAGGGGTTCAAACAACAACAATTGGCGTCCCAACCAACAAAATTCCGGTAATTCTTATTCCAATTCAGGAAATTCACTAACTCCACCTTCCTCTTCTTCCACTCCTTTGAAAAGCCAGGGGCAAACATCTAATGGTGGAAGTACTTCGGGGAAAGAGAAGCCCGATCCCATGTTGGAGACAATTTTGGGCAAGCTTCAAGGATTGGAGACTCGCATCATCAAGGTTGATGATCACATAACTAAGGTTGACAAAGCCCAAAAGGTTTTAGAAAACCAAATGTTTAGCCATGCGGAGGAAGTTCCTAGGAATCAAGGGAAACTTCCAGGATAGACGGAGGACAACCCAAAAGGAAGGGTGATGGCAATCACAACTAGGAGCGGAGTAACAACTACCGACCCGCAACCTAAGTTTGTAGAAGTCCCCGTTGAGAAGGAGAAAGAAAAGGGGAAGGAGAAGGAAGATGTCTACGTTCCTCCAGCTTACAAACCTCCCCTACCATTCCCGCAATCTAGAGCAAGAGCGCGTCTAGACAAACAATTCGGTAAGTTTATTGAACTCATGAGCAAAATGCATATTAATATACCTTTCATTGATGCAATTGTAGGTATGCCAGCTTATGGGAAGTTCTTAAAGGAGATCCTCTCTAACAAAAGAAAGCTAGAGGATTTTGGAGAGGTTAAGATGAGTTCGGATTCATCGGATCTCATCAAGACCATGAAAGAGAAGATGCCCCCAAAGCTGAAGGATCCGGGGTCATTTTGTCTTCCCATAGGAGTGGGAGATGTCACATATGATGCATTATGTGATTTAGGAGCGAGCGTGAGCATCATCCTGCTTGCCTTATGCAGGAAGATCGGTTTAGGCGATCCTAAACCGGTAAAGATGACGTTGTACATGGCGGATCGATCCATAACTCGTCCCGTCGATATAGTTGAAGACGTCCCGGTCAAGCTTGGTAAGTACTATGTTCCTATAGATTTTGTTGTGCTTGATATTCCTGCAGATAGTCCGGTCCCGATCATTCTCGGAAGACCGTTTCTTGCAACATCCGGCTGTATAGTCAATTGCAAGAATGCTAGACTCGCCTTTGACATAGGAGAAGAAAAGGTAGAGTTCGTCCTTTCCACTTTAGTGAAGGAACCAGCCTTCGATGAGGATATATTCAATATCCATGACGAAGAGCTATCTAGAGAGGAGGTAAGTTCAATTCTCTTCAAAGATCCCTTGCAAAAAGTTCTTTCTATGAGCATTATGGATATAGGGGAAGAAGAGGAGTGCAATGAGGCAATTGAAGCCTTAGAGAAACAAAAAGAAGTGTATGAAGAAGAGTTCGAGAAACTCCACGATGAGTCAGAAAACGTACGGATCCACGGTCAGACAGCCTATTCCACGGCCGTGGAATCCATCAACCTGAACGTGGAGCATTCAAGAGAGTTACACGGCCAAAACCACGGCCGTGGAGAAAGCAGAGGCACCGTAATTACTTTCCACGCCCAAAATCACGGCCGTGGAGAAGGCAGGGGTGCCGTATTTTTGGGTGAATCTGAAGGAAATTGTGTTTCTTCCACAACTTCTCTTGATTCTTCTCCAACATCTTCTACTTCCTTAGACACTTCTAAGGTTCCATCGGATACTCCTCAAGAACCATTGAAGACTCCGATAGTGATGGAATTGAAGCCACTTCCTACACATCTAAGGTACGCATTTCTAGGACCTAATTCTACCTTTCCGGTAATTGTTAGTTCCGATTTGAGTATTGATGAACATAGTAAAGTCATGGTTGTTCTTAAGAAACATAGGAAAGCCCTAGGGTATACTATAGAGGATCTAGTAGGAATCAAACCTTCATTATGCATGTAAGATCCTAATGGAGGAAGACTTTAGAACTTCAGACAACCTCAAAGGCGGTTAAATCCGACCATGAAGGAGGTTGTCAAGAAGGAAATTCTTAAACTACTTGATGCAGGTATCATCTACCCTATCTCCGATAGCAAGTGGGTGAGTCCCGTACAGGTAGTTCCGAAGAAGGGAGGAATGACGGTCATCACCAACAAAAACAATGAACTCATTCCTACACGAACCGTAACAGGATGGCGGATGTGTATAGACTACCGCAAGCTAAACAACGCGACGAGGAAGGATCACTTCCCACTACTCTTCATCGATCAAATGCTTGAGAGGTTAGCACAACACTCACATTTCTGTTATCTTGACGGTTATAGTGGTTTCTTTCAGATCCCGATACACCCGGATGATCAAGAGGAGACCACTTTCACGTGCCCGTGGGGTACGTTTGCCTATAGGAGGATGCCGTTCGGGCTTTGCAACGCCCCAACCACCTTTCAAAGGTGCATGATGGCCATCTTCTCGGAATATATAGAGGAAATCATGGAGGTTTTTATGGATGACTTCTCCGTTTATGGTTCCTCTTTTGACAATTGTCTTTCTAACCTTGCTCTTGTGTTACAAAGGTGTGACGATACTAACCTAGTTCTTAATTGGGAAAAGTGTCAATTTATGGTGAAAGAGGGCATTGTATTAGGACACTTAATCTCTAGTAGAGGGATTGAGGTGGATAAAGCTAAGATAGAGACAATAGAAAAGCTTCCTCCCCCAACTTCGGTGAAAGGGATAAGAAGTTTTCTAGGACATGCTGGATTTTATAGACGCTTTATAAAGGATTTATCTAAGATATCAAAGCCGCTTACTAATCTATTGATGAAGGATGCAGTTTTTGATTTTTCACAGGAATGTCTAGATGCGTTCAATAAGATTCGGGAAGCTCTAATCTCAGCCCCGATTATCCAACCTCCGGATTGGAGTCTCCCCTTTGAGGTTATGTGTGACGCAAGTGACGTAGCTATAGGAGCTGTCCTTGGGCAAAAGAAGGAAGGACGAACCCACGCTATCTACTACGCTAGCAAGACGCTAGATGAAGCGCAGCTCAACTACGCCACTACAGAAAAAGAATTCTTAGCAATCGTATATGCAATTGACAAATTTCGCTCTTATCTTGTAGGTGCAAAGGTGATTGTATACACGGATCATGCTGCGATCCGGTATCTACTGGCAAAGAAGGATGCGAAGCCAAGGCTAATTAGATGGATTCTTCTCCTACAAGAATTCGATCTAGAGATCCGCGACAAGAAGGGTTCGGAAAATTCTGTTGCGGATCATTTGAGTCGTCTAACACATCTAGAGGACGACCATCTACCTATAGATGACTCCTTTCCGGACGAGCATTTACATATCATAGAGGAGTGCATCGACGTGATCACCAAAGGTAACAAACCATGGTTTGCTGATTTTGTTAACTTTTTGGTTTGTCAGGAACTACCACCCGGATTATCCTACGCACAAAAAAAGAAGTTCTTTAAAGATGTTCGGGAATACTTTTGGAATGAACCTCTCATCTTTAAGAGAGGTCCGGACGGCATTATTCGGCGATGTGTGCCGGAAGATGAGATGCAAAGTGTCATCCGTCATTGTCATTCACTACCTTGTGGAGGACACGCTAGTTCGAACAAGACTAGCGCTAAGGTATTGCAATCTGGATTCTTTTGGCCTAGTCTATTTAAAGATGTGCAAACCTTTGTTTCCTGCTGCGATGCTTGTCAAAGAACAGGGAATATATCTAGGAGGAACGAGATGCCTCTTAACAACATCCAAGAAGTGGAGATCTTTGACGTTTGGGGAGTAGACTTCATGGGACCTTTCCCATCATCTTGTGGAAACCAATACATACTTTTAGCCGTTAATTATGTTTCGAGATGGGTTGAAACAATTGCCTCTCCCACTAATGATGCCATGGTTGTGGTTAAGTTCTTCAACAAGACCATTTTCCCACGATTTGGGACACCACGGACTATCATTAGTGATGGAGGTTGTCACTTCATTGCCCGACGATTTGAAGCTCTATTGGCTAAGTATGGGGTGACTCACAAGATGACCACCCATTATCATCCACAAACTAGTGGACAAGTGGAGATCTCTAACCGGGAGATTAAGGGAATCTTAGAGAAGACGGTTTCAAGGACAAGGAAGGATTGGTCTTTGAAGCTAGATGACGCATTATGGGCGTACCGGACTGCATATAAGACTCCCATCGGAACAACACCATACAACCTTGTGTATGGGAAGTCTTGTCACTTGCCGGTAGAATTGGAGCACAAGGCGTATTGGGCAATAAAGTGGTTGAACTTCAGCATGAAGGAAGCGGGAGAGAAGCGTCTCTTGGACCTCAATGAGCTTGAAGAACTTCGCTTGTACGCCTACGAAAACGCCAAGATCTATAAAGAAAGAGCGAAACGTTGGCATGATAAGCATATCATCCCAAAGGACCTCAAAGAGGGAGATCAAGTCCTCCTCTTCAATTCAAGGCTTCGTCTCTTTCCAGGTAAGCTTAAATCTCGTTGGACTGGACCTTATCTAATCAAACGTGTTTTTCCCCATGGTGCAGTTGAAGTATGGGGTGAAAAGGGCGGAAGCTTTAAGGTGAACGGTCAACGACTCAAGAAGTATTCGCCGGAACTCCAAGCTGAAGAGTTCGCGCCTACCGCACTCGAATAAGTGCGAATATGGTCTAGCTACAGACCTTAAACAAAGCGCTTCTTGGGAGGCAACCCAAGGTATTGCATTTACATTTTTGTTTTTGATTCATAGCTTAGAGTAGTTTAGACATTTTTGTTTTGTTTTGCCTTCGATGCCTTCCTGTATGTTCGTGTTTTTGGATGTAGGATCAGTGGAAAAGAAAGGGGGAAGGAAAAGTTTGAAGAAAATTGACGAAACTTGGACTTTGACACATTACAAAGAGTTCCACGGCCAAAACCACGGCCGTGACAGCTACAGTGACCGTAATTTTCAAAAGCCTGAGAAAAAAATCACCAAAACCACGGTTCCGTACAAAACCACGGCCGTGGAAACCCCCGATAGACCGTGATTTTCAAAAATTTTTACGGCCACTATATAAACCACATTTCTTCACAAAACACACAAAAAAATTCCCAAAATCCACGCCCTATTTCGCCGTAATCTTCCCCCTCTACCAAATTCTCGTTCGTTAATCGTTTCGAACGATTCTTTGGCCAAAGCTGAAGCAAATCCAATCACCTACAAGATCCAAGCAACGATTCGAGCGGCAAATCACCGGAGAAGACAGAATTCGGATTTCAAAATCCGAAAACCTAGGTTTTTCATTCCTTCTTTCTCGTTGTCGATTCGGCTTCGTTTTTGCTAGAATTTTTAGGAGAACTGATTGGAATTGGACTGAAATTAGTCTAGGGCTGCTTGCTGTTGAGTTTGGTGTGATTCTGCTGAGTTTTGAGAAATTACGAACCGAACCACGGTCTCTGGGCATTCCACGGCCGTGGAACCTGAAGAACAGACCGTGGTTTTTGACATAAATGGATTTCGTAAGGAGAATGTCTGAGAGAAATAAAAAGAGGAAAGGCAATACTTCTTCCACTTCTAGAGCACCACCTGCTGAGCCCCCATCACCCCCATCACCACCATCACCACCTTCCCCTAGGATCCCTACTATCCATGAGGATCATCTCGATGCCTTACAGAGGATCCATAAGAGGGCGGTCATAGGACCTAGGTATTTGCTGCTTGAGGAGTTAGAGCCTTTGCATGTGGTAGGGGATCTCACTTGGCTACTAGATAGAGCCGGATTGATCATCTTCTCCGCTATTCGGGAAGATGTATATGAGGAGATCACTAGGGAGTTCGTGGTATCGTTTGAGCATAGCCACATTGACAGGACCGTTTCTTTCCGGCTGATGGAGAGAAACTATGAGTTTTATATTAGAGAGTTTGGAGCCTTCTTTGGGTTCCATGAGACCTTCAATGGTCGATTCCCTAGTGGCGTGTACGCCAAGGATTTCTGGGCGGAGATAGCTATGATAGACGCCAGCGAGGACCGCTGGCAACCGGCTGATACCAAGGCTAGGTTGATCTATCACTTAGCCTTGAAGATTGCCCATAGAGTGCTTTCTGAGTGTCTCTTCCCTAGGACGGAGACACCTCAGAAGATTAAGACGGATGAGTTGTTTTTGCTCTACTGTATGTTGTACGGTAGGCACGCTGACTATGCCACCCTCTTACTTCTACTATGAGCAAGCTAAAGAACAAAAGGGCTGGCAACATTGGATACGGTGGGATGGTCACCCACCTTGCTAGGCAGTTAGGGATAGACTTCTCCGCGTGCACCCGCATTGCAGCTAGGCCTCTAGGACTCCAGAGCCTCATGACTAGAGGCATTCTCTTCCCTAGACATAGAGGTCCACCTACAGCTGCCATGCCTTGGGAGAGTAGGACAGGTAGAGGGATTGAGTGGCTTCCTGAGTATTCCATTATGGCCGGACGCCATAACTGGAAGGAGACATTCGCTGCTATGCATGCGAATAGACTAGTAGCACTGCCCTACGTTCCCCCTGAGCCACCAGTTGTAGAGGAGAGGAGATGAGAGGAGGTGATGAGTATGAGGGAGGAGGAGGAGAGCATGACTTTGGTACCTTTCCGGATCAGCCGGACGCAGTTCCTGACCTTCCCTAGACACTCTCCCCGCCCCGCAATAGCTTCTAGTTCTTCCTCTCGCCGCGCCAGCGTGAGCGAGAGGCCGACATGGATGACGGATCCTCCTTCATGGTATAACACTCAGCCGGAGTGGATGGGAGCTCCACCACCTTGGCATGCCCAGCCACCACCCGGACCAACACCTTCAGACTCACCGGCATGGTACAGCCAGCCGCCCGGATGGTATGAGCAGCTGCCGGAGTGGGCCACCGATCTTTCCAGCAGGGTCGGAGCCTTGGAGATCCGTGCAGATGCTAGGGATGCACGAGCCGACGATCATGACCGCATGATGAGAGACATTTACCGCCAGCAGTTTGGGCGGAACTATGATCCCGGCTTCTTCCCGTTTCCACCTCCACCGACCCCTCAGTGAGGATGTTTGATGATCCACCGCTTTAGCCGCTCCACCACCGTTTTGTGAGTTCTTTTTCTTTCTTTCTTTTCTTTATTTTCTTTTTGAACATTAGGGACAATGTTTGTTCCAAGTATGGGGTGGGGTGTGACTAATCGTTTGTAATAACTCTTACTCACTTTGTATGCTTTGATCGAGAACACCTTGCATGTTTCATTCTATTGTTACACGTTTCATTATCGCATTGCATGAAAAAGCTTTTGAAAACCCATAAAAATTGAAAAATTTTGAAAATTTTGTGCTTCTAAGGATAGAGATGACTTCTATGATAATCACTACTTGTGAATTGAGTTTTGATGACAATCGCATGCTTAAACAAATAGTGAATTGAAAAGAAATTGAATGAGTTGATTATTCCTCTTTTGCAAGTTTCATAATGTGAAGAATGTTACCTAAATCATATTGAGAAATCAAGGTTGAAATCACATGATAAGTTCTTATACTTCTTGTTGAAATGATTAAGGCAATTCGATTTTCTTTCTTCATTCTTTGATCATTTAGCCCCTCAATGAAATAATGGCCTCCTTTACCTATCCGGGAATTTGGAGGAGTTGATATTTGGCATGTTTGATGTGGGAGGGCCATGAAAGCAAAATTTTGCATTCAAAGAATAGAAAGAACTTATAGGTTTGGGGAAGTCAATCATGACGATGAGTAACTCGGCACCATTCACATAGCCGGGTGTTTGTGTCTTGCCAAAGTCGGATTGAGCGATATTCCTAGCGGATTATGGTATGTGCATCAAGGGTTTGAGGCATCTCGCAAAATTGAGAAACGCCAATCTCCTAGGCTTCGGTTTTTGTGCACCTCTGTCCATAACTCCAAAAGTAAAGTCGAAAAATTATGTGAAAAGAAGAGAGCAAAGCTCTAAGTTGAAAGTGTTGCGGAAACCACAAGAGAAAAAGAAAAGAGTTAGTTATCCACTTTCCCGGATTCATGCACCACATTCCTTAAAGTTTTCCTTCCCTTTCCACATTCTAGACCTTGTTTGAAAGTCCTTAAGATCAAGAGAATGATATATGACTTGGTGATAAAAATTGAAGTTTCTTATGATTGATTTTGATAATGTTTGAAGGTTATGATGTTTACATGGAAGTTTGATCAATTCATGAGTTTTCTTTACTCTTTACTCTTTGATTATGTATATGAGAGTCTTATGAACGAATGAAGCAAGATTTGAGAATGATCTATTGACTAGGAAGCACATTCACCTAAAAGATGTTTTGTTTTAAAGATTGCATACATATTTCATCCTAACTTGAGTTCTAAAGCTTTTGAAAGACCTTGCTCGGGGACAAGAAAGTGGCAAGTATGGGGTATTTTGTTAGCATGAAATATTGTGATATTTTAGGCACGTTTTCTAGATGTATTTCATCCATATTGGTGTTTATTGATAAAGCATTGAAGCAATTGTGAGCTAGTTTATCTATATTGTCGATATAGAGATCTACATAAGCTTTGTGTTGATTGTAGGCGAATAAGAGCTAAAACTGAACGAATTAAGAGAGAATGGAGATGAATTGAGCACATCCAAGGAGTGAGGACACAACAAAGAAGCTAAGAAAGATGCTAGGATGAGGAATGGCACGAAACAAAAGGAGTTACGAGCAATCTATGCTTCCACGCTCTAAAATACGGCTGTAATGAAGATCACGCTCTAAACCACGGCCGTGGAATTCACCAACATGAGCGTGGAGCACTCTAGGGAGTTACACGGTTTAAAGTACGGTCGTGGAAGTTGAGAAGAACCGTAATCCAATTCCACGCTCTAAACCACGGGCGTGGAACCCTCTATGAAGAAGAGGAAGAAAACAAGCCAAAAGACAAGCACTTTCTGTTGAAGAAAATCGTGCCATTATACATATAAATCGGACGATTTTCTTCATTCAAAATCAAACGGTTTCATGTATAAATCGGTCAGTCCGATTTCCTTTGCTTTTCGGCCAAATGATAAAAATGACACAAGCCCATTTATTTTGGGCTCGAGAAGGGTTTTGCCAAACGGCCCATTAGCAAGAAATGATAGTGGGGAACCCTAGGAACGAAAACAAGGAGGCGACAGCAGGAAATCTTTACAGGTTGGAGAGAGATTGAGGATTCAAGGAGAAGGATTGAAGCACTTTTACCGGGAAGTCAATCTTGATCATATTTGTGAGATTTCTGTATTCCATTGAAGTCTTTGTGGTTTTTGAACACGATATTGAGTTGATTGAGAGATACATTGATTACATTTGAGATTGGTTTACAGATTTGAAGGTTATTGAGTTTTTATTCAAGATTCGGGTTTAATTGCATTATTTCACTAAATCTTTAGTTTGATTTGATTTTGAAAATGGTTGGCTAAAACCATTGTGATTCTGGGGAGAATAGTTGATGATTGAGGCTTAGATGATGATAGACTGAACTCATTCAAACATTTGGACCCTGAGAGTTTAGATTTTAACTTTGCAACTAACAGGAAAATCGCCCTGTTCTTGAATAAATCGTCCGATTTATTTAAGGTAGATCGATTTAATTCCCTGTCGAGCTTTAATTGATTTATTCTTTAATCAAAGTTAATCCTTGCCTAAATCCTAACCTTGTTTAACCTTTTTAACCTCTATTTGAGTGTGTGAAGAGACTTCAACCTTGATTCTACATTTAATAGATTAAGATTACAAGATTTGGGTAATAGAGAGACTTAACATCCTCTATTTCGGTTTAAGTGTGCTTTCTATCTTACCTTGGAGAGTCACGTCCTGGGGTTTTGGATAGTTAGTTTGAGTGTGATTCTTGTCCTTAGATCTTTCTATATCGCATCCTCAACAACCCTTATAGAGAGAACCTTTGGATTTGATATATATAGGTTTCGGAACTTCACCGTACGATACTAATCTTTGAAACACATAACCTTGGCAATATAAACTCTGTCCTTTGATCTTTAGAAGTGTCTTGAATCGAAAGCCGCAGTCGGATACTTGAATCCTTGGAATCATTTGTCTCTTTATTAATCACAAAAGCTTTTGCATTTTGCTAGATAATTGAAATCGATTTTTATTCTCACCAAATCCCTGAGTTCGACTCTGGAATTCTTACCATACTACAGCTGATCCGTACACTGCGGGTTCGCTTTGCCTTGAGTTCTAGATATAAATTTAAAACTAGTGACGCACACTTTCGGGCGAACAAGTTTTTGGCGCCGTTGCCGGGGATTTGGTCTAGACCCAATCCGGTTTTTGGTTGTCTAGCTTGAGAGCTCTTGCTCTTGTGATTTGATTAGTCTACTTGAGTGATATTTGCAGGTTCTTTAGGTATATGCGAAAGACTAGATCCACCAAAGATCTAATTCCTTTCGATCCCGAATTGGAGAAGACTTTAAGAAGAAAGTTGAAAGAAAAGAAAATGGCTGAAAATAACGAGAGAAACACCCAGGCTGAGTTGGTTGAAGCTCAACGTCAACTAAAGTTGAGTGAGAAAGCTCGTCTAGATGCTGAAACGAGTCATCAATTCCAAATTGATGAACTCAGGGTTATGATGTTGGACATGAAGTTGGAATTGAACGAATCCAGGAAGAAAAAGAAAGACAAGACACCAACTAAGTCCATTAGGAATGATTCATCCGATGATGAAGAACTTGACCCGGACATGCCGGCACTTGAGGAGATCGATCCACCGATTCATTCTGCTCGAAACACCCCAAAACCACGGGTTGTTCCTTGCTTCCCAGCTAGGGATGTGAGAGTTGCTAATGAAGGTGATAGACCCCGAACTTTGGGGCAACGGATGGACCCAATTCAGCAACCACGCCGTCTAGGTGTGGATTTCGGAGATGAAGACATCCAGGAGTTTAGCTTCTCACCACAAGTTATAACAATGGTTCGCCAAAGTCAATATGGCGGAGCAAGTGCTGAATCTCCACATCAACACTTGCAGAATTTCGAGATTCTCATGGAGACTATGAAGCCAAAGAAGGCTACTACAAGCAATTACAAGATCAAACCGTTCTTCTTTTCTTTGAAGGACAAGGCTCTAGCTTGGTACCAAACACTTCCAGCTGCAAAGCTAGCTACATGGGAGGAATTGTCTTCGGAATTCCTCACCAAGTTCTTCCCGCCATCCAAAACGGCAGAATTGAGAGGTAAGATAAATGCTTTTTCTATGAAACCTAACGAAAGTTTCTTTCAATCTTGGGAAAGGTTTCAGGATCTCTTTTTGGATTGCCCACACCATGGCATTTCAAAACTGGAATTATTGGAGATCTACTATAAAGGATTGGATGTGGAAACACAATTCAACCTCCAATCTCTCTCTTGTGGCACATTCATGGACATGAGAGAGGATGACGCTTGGGACTTCATTGAGAAGCAAGCCCAAGTGATTGAGAAGTATTCCACCGGAAGGTGGAACCAAATAGCCGGAATCAAGGTGATCCAGGAGCTAAATTGAACCATGCTTCTCAAACACAAATATTCTCCCTCAACAATGAGATCAAAGAGTTGAAGGAAGTAATCAAAACGAGTCTCCAAAGGACTAAGGAGCAGGAAGCCAACTATATGGGAAGGGATAACAATCAAAGGAATGACTACCGGAATAACAACCGGAACTCTAACTGGAATAACAACAATAGAAACTCTAATAGTAAAAATTGGAGGTCAAATCAACAAAATCCAGGTAATCCTTATTCTCATGCTGAAAAAGCTCTAACATCTCCATCTTCTCCTACTCCTTTGAAAATCCAGGGACAGTCATCAAATGGATCGAACAAACCCGATCCCATGTTGGAAACGATCCTAGGGAAACTACAAGGATTGAAGAGCTATATAACTTCGGTTGATAAATCTCACAAAGCTTTGGAAAGCCAAGTATCTAACAAAGCTGGAGAAGTTCCAAGAGACCAAGGGAAACTTCCCGGGAAGACGGAGGATAACCCAAAGGGAAGGGTTATGGCAATCACTACTAGGAGTGGTGTAACAACCACCGATCCTCAACCTAAAGTAGTTGAAACCACCACCAAAGAAGGAGAGGGAAAAGAAGGGGAAGATGTCTATGTTCCTCCTCCCGTCTACAAACCACCTCTACCTTTTCCTCAATCTAGAGCGCGTGCGCGCCTAGATAAACACTTCGGTAAGTTTATTGAAGTTATGAGTAAGCTGCATATTAATATACCTTTTATGGATGCAATTTTAGGTATGCCAGCTTATTGGAAATTCCTCAAAGAGATCCACTCTAACAAGAGGAAATTAGAAGACATCAGAAAAGTCAAGATGAGTATGGAGTCATCCGAACTCATCAAGACTATGACAGAGAATATGCCACCTAAATTACGTGATCCAGGATCCTTTTGCATACCCATCACTTTGGGAGAGGCTACTTATGATGCACTTTGCGACCTTGGAGCGAGTGTGAGCATCATACCACTTGCTTTATGCAAAGCAGTTGGTCTAGGAGAGCCTAGACCGGTGAAGATCACACTCTACATGGTTAGTTGAAACCACCACCAAAGAAGGAGAGGGAAAAGAAGGGGAAGATGTCTATGTTCCTCCTCCCGCCTACAAACCACCTCTACCTTTTCCTCAATCTAGAGCGCGTGCGCGCCTAGATAAACACTTCGGTAAGTTTATTGAAGTTATGAGTAAGCTGCATATTAATATACCTTTTATGGATGCAATTTTAGGTATGCCAGCTTATTGGAAATTCCTCAAAGAGATCCACTCTAACAAGAGGAAATTAGAAGACATCAGAAAAGTCAAGATGAGTATGGAGTCATCCGAACTCATCAAGACTATGACAGAGAATATGCCACCTAAATTACGTGATCCAGGATCCTTTTGCATACCCATCACTTTGGGAGAGGCTACTTATGATGCACTTTGCGACCTTGGAGCGAGTGTGAGCATCATACCACTTGCTTTATACAAAGCAGTTGGTCTAGGAGAGCCTAGACCGGTGAAGATCACACTCTACATGGCTGATCGTTCCACCACTAAGCCAGTTGGGATATTAGAAGACATTCCTGTAAAACTCGGTAAGTTTTACATCCCTATAGATTTTGTCGTTCTTGACATCCCTGCAGATTATCCAGTTCCCATCATTCTTGGGAGACCATTCCTTGCAACATCCGGATGCATGGTGGATTGCAAGAATGGCCAGCTATCCTTCAATATAGGTGAAGAGAAAGTGGAGTTCATACTCCCCTCTTTGATCAAGGAGCCAGCCTTGAGAGAAGATGTCCTTGACATCTTTGATGAAGAAGAATCTAGAGAGGTAGTAAGTTCAATCTTAATGAAAGATCCTCTTCAAAAGGTTCTTAGTATGAGCATCATGGAGGAAGGAGTAGAACATGACTGTGACGATGATGTGAAAGCATTAGAAGATGGAGAGGAAGAATCTGGAACAAGATTTAAAGAGCGGAAATCGACCCAGAGAACTGTGGAAAAAATCGGCTGTCACGAATTAAATCGTTCGATCTCTGAAGAGGTAAGGTGATTTTTGACAACAGAATGAAAAATCGACCCACAGATCGTCCGATTTACTTCAGGGGAGGTCGATTTATCGAAGAATTCTCCGGATCCTACAAACTTGACTGCAGCTGCTCGCAACTCTAATGATACACCCTCCCCACCTTCAGAGGCTTCTCCCATGGCATTGGAAGGTCATGAATCATCGGTCAAAGCACCTCCATCATTGGAACTAAAGCCCCTCCCTACACACCTAAGGTACGCATTCCTTGGCACTAATTCTACATATCCAGTTATAGTTAATGCGAATCTAGACGATGCTGAGCTAGAGAAGCTCATGAATGTTTTAAGGCAACATAGGAGAGCATTAGGCTATACTATTGATGATCTGGTAGGTATAAAACCTTTCATATGTATGCATAAAATTTTAATGGAGGATGACTACAAACCTTCACGTCAACCTCAAAGACGGTTAAATCCGGCAATGAAGGATGTCGTGAAGAAAGAAATCCTTAAGCTACTTGATGCAGGTATCATCTTCCCTATTTCCGATAGCAAATGGGTGAGCCCAGTACAGGTAGCACCAAAGAAAGGGAGGCATTACCGTTGTTGCCAACAACAACAACAAACTTATTCCCACAAGGACGGTTACGGGGTGGCGAATGTGCATCGACTACCGTAAGCTGAACGTAGCTACTAGGAAGGACCAATTTCCCCTACCTTTCATTGATCAAATGTTGGAAAGGTTAGCCCAACACTCTTACTTTTGTTATCTAGATGGATATAGCGGTTTCTTTCAGATTCCCATTCACCCGGATGATCAAGAGAAGACGACGTTCACATGCCCTTGGGGTACGTTCGCCTATAGAAGAATGCCATTTGGTCTATGCAACGCTCCAACAACATTTCAAAGATGTATTATGACAATCTTCTCCGAATACGTAGAGAATATCATGGAAGTCTTTATGGACGACTTTTCGGTATGCGGTTCTTCCTTTGATAACTGTCTCTCTAACCTTTCACTAGTTCTTAAGAGATGTGAGGATACTAACTTAGTTTTAAATTGGGAAAAGTGTCACTTCATGGTCACCGAAGGGATTGTGTTAGGTCACCTAGTATCACAAAGAGGAATAGAGGTTGATAGAGCTAAGATAGAAACTATTGAGAAGCTACCTCCTCCCTCTTCTGTAAAAGGAATAAGAAGCTTCCTAGGACATACAGGCTTCTATAGGAGATTCATAAAGGATTTTTCTAAGATTTCAAAACCCTTAACTAATCTTTTAATGAAAGACGCAACTTTCGAATTCTCGAAAGATTGTTTAGATGCTTTTTGCAGGATCAAGGAAGCTTTGATTTCAGCACCAATCATCCAACCGCCCGATTGGACTCTTCCTTTCAAGGTCATGTGCGATGCAAGCGATGTCGCTATAGGAGCCGTACTTGGACAAAAGAAAGATGGTCGCACTCATGCCATCTACTATGCTAGCAAGACGCTAGACGAGGCTCAATCCAACTATGCCACCACGGAAAAGGAACTCTTAGCTGTAGTTTACGCTTTTAAAAAATTTCGTTCCTATCTTGTAGGTGCAAAGGTGATTGTCTATACAGATCATTCAGCAATACGCTACTTAGTCACGAAGAAGGATTCGAAGCCAAGGCTTATAAGATGGATCTTACTCTTACAAGAGTTTGATTTAGAAATTCGTGATAAGAAAGGGTCGGAAAACTCCGTTGCCGACCATCTTAGTCATCTTCCACACCTCACCGACGAGACAGATGAACTTCCTATAGACGACTCATTCCCCGACGAGCAACTACATGAGATTGAAGAGTGTCTTCAACACATTTCAAAAGGTAATGATCCATGGTTTGCTGACATTGTAAATTACCTTGTTTGTCAGGAGATGCCCCCCGGACTTTCGTATGCTCAAAGAAAGAAGTTCTTCAAGGACGTCCGGCACTTCTATTGGAATGAACCTCTTCTATTCAAAAGAGATCCCGATGGCATATACAGGAGATGTATCCCAGAAGATGAGGTGGAAAGTGTCATCCGCCATTGCCATTCCCTTCCATGTGGAGGACATGCTAGTTCCCACAAGACTTGTGCAAAGGTACTTCGTTCCGGTTTCTTTTGGCCTACACTATTCAAAGATGTGCAAAACTATGTTGTTGCTTGTGATGCATGTCAAAGGACAGGTAATATATCTTGAAGGAATGAGATGCCTCTCAACAACATACAAGAAGTAGAGATCTTCGATGTATGGAGAGTAGACTTTATGGGACCTTTCCCATCTTCATGCGGAAACCAATATATACTTCTTGCCGTAGACTATGTCTCGAGATGGGTTGAAGCAATCGCTTCTCCCACTAATGATGCAATGGTAGTGGTAAAGTTCTTCAATAGAATGATCATTCCAAGGTTCGGAACTCCCCGAACCATCATTAGTGACGGAGGAACGCATTTCACAACCCGTCGATTTGGGACTCTATTGGCTAAGTATGGGGTGACCCATAAGATAACTACACCATATCATCCGCAAACTAGCGGACAAGTTGAGATATCCAACAGAGAGATCAAGGGAATTTTAGAGAAAACTGTCTCTAAAACAAGGAAGGATTGGTCAATGAAGCTTGACGATGCATTGTGGGCGTACAGAACTGCCTTTAAGACACCGATAGGTACGACTCCATATAATCTAGTTTATGGTAAATCTTGTCATCTTCCTGTAGAGCTAGAGCATAAAGCATATTGGGCAATCAAGTGGCTCAACTTTGACATGAAAGAAGCCGGAGAGAAGCGGCTCTTAGACATCAACGAGCTGGATGAGATCCGGCTAAATGCGTATGAGAACGCAAAGATCTACAAGGAAAGGACAAAGCGTTGGCATGATAAGCATATGATTCCAAAAGATCTGAAAGAGGGAGATCAAGTCCTTCTATTCAACTCGAGGCTTCGTCTATTTCCAAGTAAGCTTAAATCCCGTTGGACAGGACCTTATGTAATTAAACGAATTTTCCCCCATGGTGCAGTTGAAGTATGGGGTGAACAAAGCGGAAATTTCAAAGTTAATGGCCAACGGTTGAAGAAATACACACCGGAAGCTCCGGTCGAGGAGATAGCTCCTATCCTCCTCCATTGAACACAAACCATACACCGTCCAGCTAAGGACGATAAACCAAGCGCTTCTTGGGAGGCAACCCATGATAGTATATTTCCCCCCTTCTTTCATCACCTAGTTAGATTAGATTAGTTGTTTTGTTTCTTTTATTTTCGCTTTTTGTTTGTTCCTCGATGCACTCTTGGTTTGTCGTGTCATTAATCGTAGGAAATTAGGTCCAATTTGAGAGATCCATGGAGTAAGGGAGCATAAATTAGTTCAAATCTCAATTTCCAAGAAGTACAAGGAAGGAAATCGAGGTACACAAAGTAAATTGTTCGATTCAGGAACAGAGCAAGTCGATTTCTTACAACAGAAAGAAAAATCGTCCGATTTTCCTTGTTTTTAGAGGAAATGAAAGAAAAATCGCCCCGACGATTAAATCGACCATAAAGATCGTCCGATTTTCTTCATTAATTCTCAAGCCTTTATAAAGACCTAAACACTCGATTCCCTCATTCCATAACACCTCCACTCTCGATTTCTCTCTCTCAAAAGCTCCGAAAATCGCACACCTCCTAAATTCCTCATTCCTTAATCGTTTTGAACGATTCTTGGCTCCAAACTGAAGCATTTTCAACAAGGAACAAGGATCTAGCAACAACAAACTCGGCAATCGACTCTTCCATCAGGAATTCAGGTTTTTCATTCCGAAACCTAAGTTTCTCATTCGAATTTGAATCTTGCTTAGAAAGTGTTTGTTCGCTGAGATTGATTGAGGGGTTTGCTTAGGAATTACTATAGGAGACTGTGTGTGGTGATTGTTGATTCAGAACTTTACAGAATTGTGAGAAACGTAGAAATCGACAGAAAAATTTCCTAACCTAGAAAAATCGTCCGATTTTTATCAAGAACAGGTCGATTTTTAGCTGCAGAAATGGATATTGTGAAGAGAATAACTAGAAATACGGGGAAGAAGAAGGGATCTTCTTCCAAAGCCCCTCCCCCACCTCCACCACCCTCTCAAACCATTCCCAAACTTCCACCTTCCGCATCCAAACACAAGAAAAGATATGAACGTATCTTAGATCGCCCATTCACCCCTCCTAGATACATTGTGCTAGATGACTTAAACTCCTTATTTGTTCGAGAGGATGGGGACATGATGTTAGATAAAGCTGGGCTTAGTCAATTTGCTATGATAAGATAAGATGCTTACACTGAGATCACCTTAGAATTCCTTAGCACCTTCGAGCATGACCCTAGAGAGAGAGAGCGGTCTCCTTCCGTCTCATGAACCGCAACCATGCTATGAGTATAGATGACTTTGGGGAATTGTTTGGTTTCTCTCACTCTAATGCAGGCACATTTGAAAGAGGAGTAAGCGCTAACGCCTTTTGGGAATCCATTTCGGTGGGAGAATATGGGGGAGATAAATGGAGACCCGGGAATTCGAAGGAGGCTAGTATGTACAACCTCTCCTTTAAGGTAGTACATAGGATCCTTAGTGAGAGCTTATTTTCTCGTACGGAGACCCCACAGAAGCTCAAGGCTGATGAGCTCTTCATCCTATATTGTATGACATGTACTACCGTCCCCGACATCACCTCCATGCTTGCTGACTATCTAGGAAAGATAGCCAACAAGGCAAAAGGTGACATTTGTGCTGGCGGCCTTGTCACTCATGTGGCTAAGGCATTGGAGTTAGACTTCTCGGGTGGCACTCTAGTTGAGAATGCCCTTCCATTAGGTTCACAGAGATTGGTTGTCCGACAGGTTTTGATTCCTCGAGGGAGAGGAACCCTTCATGTGCCCATGCCGTGGGCAAAGGATCCAAAGAAGAAGCCATCCGAAATTATTTGGAAGTCCGAATACACTATTCGGAATAGGAGGAATTGGAAGGAAACATTTGAGTCGATGCTTAAGGAGATGTCTCCTCCTATGTATTATGATGATGATGCAGGTGACGATGAGGACGAGGAGGATGATGAGGATGGAGCACACCAAAGGAACATGCTTGAGTTCGAGAGTGACACTGTTCGCTCCAAACGGTGTGTGCAAGCTTTAAATTTATAACCCTAGACTTAAGCTTAAAACAAGGATGCGAACCCGCAGTGTACCGGTCAATCGTAGTAAAAGCAAGAAAATTCCAGGGGTCGATCACAAGGACTCGGTGAAACAGAGTCAATACGGTATGCTAATGTCAATACTAACCACAAGAGCAATTTAACACAATCAAAGATGAATAAGAAGTCAATAAAGCAAACATGCAATTCTAGGGATTAAAGCGTCTAGTTGTGGTTCCAACTCAAGATCTATAGATAAGCGGACAAAGCTGAGATTTTTGCATGGGGAAGGTGTTACTAAAGTGGAGTAGATCACCGGGTAAGTCTCACTACACACTAATCCTATACCGTAACTCCTATTACCGGGTAAGTCTCAAGGAATCAAGATAAAGAACTATAACCTCAAACTAACACACCATCTAAGGGAATAGAATCAACCTTTACCGGGTAAGTCTCAGGCTAACTCACAAAGATGGGATGGAAGCACACTCAAACCCCAATAAAGGATAAACCTTTATTACCTACACTTATGATCTTAGGTACACAAACTAAGGAATTACCGGGTAAGTCTCATCCTAAGCTTGCATTGAACCAGGAAGGTGTAATAAGAATAGGATTTAGCAAACTCTAACACTTAACTTTCTGTTTAGGTTCGGATAAGTCACCTCGGTCAGAAGAATTCCACCCCGGCCGAGATGTTCAGCAACCGAACGAGATGCTTAGGGTTAAGGTTAAAGACTCGAACTTTCAGGATCCTACTGGAATCTAAGATTATTCTATCATTGTTTTTCCCACAACCTTCAGCCAATCACCCTAGAATCACACAAGGAAATTAGCCACTCATCATCATAATGAAAGTATTAAAATATATGGGAAGAAGGTGAATATTTGAACAAAGAAGAATTTAATGAAAAGACTTCAATAACTGAATCAAATATCACAACAAAGCGTTCCTTGGATAATAATCCAAATAGACAATACAACAATTGAGGAATTGAAGACAATCTTACAAAACCCTTCAATAAAGCTATAAAAGCTATGGACTTCAATCTTCCTTCAACCTTCAAAAAGGTTCTTCGAAAACTCCCAAATTGGAGTATGCTGCGGCTGCTGCGTATGCTGCGTATTTCCGGTGTAAGCGGGGATATGGAATTGTGGAAATCCAACCCTTTTTATAGGAAAATAAACCTCCAAAGATAATAAATCTTAAGAAGATATTATCCCATAAATATAGGTAAAATATATATTCTGCATATCTCCTTCCCTCCAGGAGCCAAGCCCAAAAATATAAGATCACTTTCCAAATTTAAAAGATCTCTTCCAAGAATAAAATATTCTCGCCGCATCCTAGGTGTTCGCCTCGGTCGAGTCGGCGTCTCTGGATCACCTCGGTCGAGGTGAATCAATGGTCAACCGAGGTGAGTCACAACAGAATGTGAAATCTCTCAAAACTGATCCAAAGTGAATCTTTAATCCATGGCTATGCTCCCTGGATGTAGCTCCAAATGACTCATGACTCCTTTTGCTCCTTTTTGATGCAAAACGTACCATATTACCTGCAATTACAACGAAACTAGGTGTAGACCTCGATTCTTGCAAAGGTAGATGAAATGGTAGTAAAATCACATAATGTACATACAAACATGCAGATTATGAAGGATAAAACGTCCAAACAAACCCCAAAATATAGACTATAATTCATGCTATCAAAATACCCCATACTTAGCCCTTGCTTGTCCCCAAGCAAGTTCCTCATATAGAAGACAAGATAGAATGGATTATAAGTCAAGAAAATCAATGAAAAAGTCTTTCAAAAACATTTTATGGTGTGCAACTATCATAGATCACTCTAAGAGAATACTTCCTGGAATTAAAAACTTAATATGATCAAAACATTTTATAAATATAAGAAAGTTGTTCATCTTTGCATAAACAAGCTCAAAATTATCAAAACATTTTATAAAATCATAGAATGCATAATAAATCATAATTATCAAAATTAATCATGTATAATCCAATTTAAACCGCTAAGTCAATCAACAAGCTCAAGGTCTCAAGGGCTTCCCAAAAGAAAAGGTCAAGAAACGTGTAGGGTAGGGATGTATGTAAGGTAATGTGGTGCTAGAATCCGGGAAAAGGATGAACTTCACTTTCACTTTGACTTGCAACACCTTCCACCAATAAACTTTGCTTATTTCACACTTTTTCCTTTTTTACTTTACTTTTTGGGATGCATGGACAGAGGTGCACAATAACCGAAGCCTATGAAATCTGCAATCATCAATTTCTCGAGATGCATCAAACCCTTGATGAACATACCATGACCCGTTAGGAATATCGCTCAATCCGACTTTGGCAAGACACAAACACCCGGCTATGTGAATGGTGCCGAGTTACTCATCTTCATGATTGACTTCCCCAAACCTATTATTGCTTTCTAACACTTCACTTCCAGCCCACTCTTCAACTTTAACTTGCTTTCACCACTTCGCTTGCTTCCAAATTCCCGGATAGGTAAAGGGAGGCAAAATGTATATGAGGGGCTAAGCATGATCAAGAAGAAGAAGAAGAAGAAAATGAATTGCCTTGGTCTTTCCAAGAAGAAAGTGAGAGAACTTAACCTGCGGTGTCAACCTTCAAATTCAACATAATTTGGATAAAAATAAAGTATTAAACATGCCAAAAATTTCAAACAAAGCGTTTAGCAACTTAAACATATTATAAAACCTTTCAAACACACTAAGAATTTAAAATCAGTAAGTAAACAAAATCTTCACTGAGATCATATCCAGATAAGTAACACAAAATTGTTTTCGAAAACTTTTGTTACGCCACCTCGGTCGAGATGTTCTTGGTTCAACCGAGGTGAAACACCTCGTTTCGCCAGAATCTCCCCGGTCGAGGTCAAATTTTTTTTTTAAAACCAATTTTTTTATTTTTTCGGTTCGGTTTCGACGTTTTTCTCAGTCAAATAACCTGTAGGTATGCATGTAATATCAGATAATCATATAAAGGCAAATGAAGCATAAATACGAAAATATCCGATAAATAAAATACATCAAAGGTATCAAATACATCAAAGGTAGCCACATAGTCAAATAACAAGCACCCCATACTTGAGACACACTGTCCCAGTGGTTATAATAAAAGTCTAAACAAGAGAACTCACCGGATAAAAGCCGAACTGCATAAAAGTATAATAATAAAACCCTGCAGCTCCTCAGTAGTCCTGATCCGGCGGTGGTGGTGGTGGTACATAAGGATACTAGGTCGGATCAAACGGATAGCCCATAGTCTGCTGGAACTGTAGCTCCATCATCCTACGCTGATAGTGCTGCCCCTCCAACATCTGCTGAGTCCAGCTGTCAAGGTGTCGGTGCTGGGCGGCAAATCTCTCATGCATGTCCACTGTAAGGGCAGCATATGAGTCTATCATCTGATCTGTCAAGTCGTCGATCCGACGATGAGCCTCTGCATCTCTATGACGGCGTGTCCGACGCCTAGCAGATCTAGCGGGAGGTGCAGCAGGTGCAGGCTCAGTATCCTCCTCATCATCTAAGTCTATAATGGGTGGCGCGCTCGTCCCAGCTGTATCTGTCCCTGTATCCATCGGGACGCCACCCTCTCTCTCATCTACTGTCTCGTCGTCGTCGTCATCCTCCTCCTCAGCCTCAACAGGGGCAGCTGCTCCCTCTCTGTAATCCTCCATAAGTGGACCCCAAGCGGTCTGCCAGAAATGTGGATCGAAGACAGAGAACTGTGCAGACCATCTGATGCCCTGAGGTGCAGTCAACTCCCATGGCATAGCGACGTAGGGTGTAGTCAGTCCTCGGGGAACCAGAATCCTCCGAGTAATCATCTCCTGAAGTCCGAGCGGCTTGGCAGCCGCCACCATGGTACACCTACTCAGATCCATATCTTGATACCTAGCGATATGGGTCACTATCCCTCCGCAACATATATCTCCCTTCCCTTTGGCCTTGATCCTGTGCAGATCCTCTGCCAGCATCAATCCAAAGTCAGGGTATCCACCTGTGACCATGCAGTATAAAGCAAACAGCTCCCCCTGTCGGACCTTCTGGGGCGTCTCAGTACGCACCAGAAGCGTCTCGCTGAAGATCCTGTGTACCAATCGAAAGGCTAGATGAAAAATAAGCTTCGCCCTGGAATCACCAGGGCGCCACCTATCTGCGTGCTCTGTGATGTGGGCGATCTGACCCCAGAACTCTCTAGCTACAGCTCGGGTCGGGAAATCTACAGCAGTGGGGGCAGGGAAGCCAAAAATGTCTCTCCAGTGGTCTAGAGGTACTAAGTAGTTCCGGTTCATCAACCGGTACTTCATAGCCCTCTTTGTGGGGAGGTAAGTGAAGGAACTGACAAACTCGAGGGTCGGCTCTAGGTAGGCTGGGGCTCGGATCTCAGTAAACTGATCCAGCCCGACGGTGGTGATCATCCTCCTAAGATCTCCATCTACGTGGAGACAATCAAAGGCAGAAATGTCCAGAAATCTAGGAGCGATAACTGGACGACTAGCAATACGATCATAATCTACCCGGTGTCTCTCGTGGATCACTGGGATAGAAGGTCGGGATGAGGAAGAAGAAGGGGAAGGAGAGGATCTATCTCTAAGGGCTAACACTCTGTCAGAACTCATCTTCGATCAACACTGTCAGACTACCTCGGTCGATTGACAAACTCCAAGAATCACCTCGACCGATGTGCAGATCGACTGGACCGAGGCGAAGACAGTCGCGATTTCAACTCTCAAAAATCCAGTTCTTTTCCCCCAAAAATCACTACCGATGCTTCCTAAGGGGTACTTAAGGTTTTCCTCAACAGAATCAAGGGCAACCAAAGCCCAAATTGCAGTAAACGAACGAGTTAGGGTTTTCGATCGTTTTTACCTCGTTCCGGCCGATTCACTCGAATTTCTTGCAGATTTGTTGTTGCAATCGATTCCTCTACACTTCAATCTCGGTTTGGAAGCAGAAAACGTCGAAAACGAGCAAGAATTGAGAGGAGCGAAGTGGATCTGTCGCCGCGGTCGAGGTGGGTAAAAAAAAATGTGAAAAGTAATTTTTCCCCCTTTTATACTGTTACTGGATCTGCTGTCACCTCGGTCGAGATGGTCTCGACTGGACCGAGGTGGTATGGACCGAGATGGTTCTGCAGAAACCCTAGTCGCCTCGGTTGCTCAAGAATCAACTCGGTCGAGGTGCTCTGACAATAACCGAGGTGCTTCTGTCTTCTCAGAATCTCGAACTTCCGTCCTTCCAGTTGTGCTCCTTCCTAGATATTCCCTGTTGTCTGTCCAGAACGCCAAAAACAAAGCAAAGCAAAGCAAAAACAAAAGTTGTCTAAGCTAGACTAGAAAACGGGAAAAGAAAGCAATACCTTGGGTTGCCTCCCAAGAAGCGCTTGATTTAAGGTCGCTAGCTGGACCAGGATGCGTCTCAAAGGAGGTGGGAGGTTCCCTCACCCCATACTTCACCTCCATCGTGGGGTGAAGTAAGTAGCTCCATCAAACGCTCCAACAAGTGTAAGTGCTCATCGGGGAATGAATCGTCTATAGGTGGGTTATTCGTCTCGCGGGAAGATTCCGGTAGCCGGCTGAGGTGATCCGCAACGGAGTTCTCGGATCCCTTCTTATCGCGGATCTCTAGATCAAACTCTTGAAGCAAGAGAATCCATCGAATAAGGCGCGGCTTGGCATCCTTCTTAGCCAACAAGTAACGAATGGCCGCATGGTCGGTGTAGACAATGACTTTCGCCCCTACTAGATAGGAACGAAACTTCTCGAAAGCATATACAACCGCCAATAACTCCTTCTCGGTGGTCGCGTAGTTGCGTTGTGCTTCATCTAGCGTCTTGCTAGCATAGTAGATGGCGGTGGTCCGTCCATCCTTCTTCTTTCCAAGCACCGCTCCTACGGCTACATCACTAGCGTCACACATGACCTCAAAGGGCAAGGTCCAATCAGGAGGCTGGATAATGGGAGCGGAGATCAACGCTTCCTTAATCCTGTAAAAAGCATCAAGACACTCCTGCGAAAACTCAAAAACAACATCTTTATTCAAGAGGTTAGTTAGAGGTTTAGAAATCTTGGAGAAGTCCTTGATGAATCTCCTGTAGAAACCTGCATGCCCGAGAAAACTCCTCACACCTTTAACAGAACAAGGAGGAGGGAGTTTCTCAATAGTCTCGATCTTAGCTCGATCGACCTCAATGCCTCGATTAGAAACGAGGTGTCCTAGCACAATGCCTTCATTAACCATAAAATGACACTTCTCCCAATTCAAAACAAGGTTAGTGTCTTCACATCTTTTAAGCACTAGAGAAAGGTTAGATAGGCAATCATCAAAAGAGGAACCATATACAGAAAAATCATCCATGAATACCTCCATGCAGAAAAACTTGTTCGCTCCAAACGGTGTGTGCAAGCTTTAAATTTATAACCCTAGACTTAAGCTTAAAACAAGGATGCGAACCCGCAGTGTACGGGTCAATCGTAGTAAAAGCAAGAAAATTCCAGGGGTCGATCACAGGGACTCGGTGAAACAGAGTCAATACGGTATGCTAATGTCAATTCTAACCACAAGAGCAATTTAACACAATCAAAGATGAATAAGAAGTCAATAAAGCAAACATGCAATTCTAGGGATTAAAGCATCAAGTTGTGGTTCCAACTCAAGATCTATAGATAAGCGGACAAAGCTGAGATTTTTGCGTGGGGAAGGTGTTACTAAAGTGGAGTAGATCACCGGGTAAGTCTCACTACACACTAATCCTAAACCGTAACTCCTATTACCGGGTAAGTCTCAAGGAATCAAGATAAAGAACTATAACCTCAAACTAACACACCATCTAAGGGAATAGAATCAACCTTTACCGGGTAAGTCTCAGGCTAACTCACAAAGATGGGATGGAAGCACACTCAAACCCCAATAAAGGATAAACCTTTATTACCTACACTTATGATCGTTGGTACACAAACTAAGGAATTACCGGGTAAGTCTCATCCTAAGCTTGCATTGAACCAGGAAGGTGTAATAAGAATAGGATTTAGCAAACTCTAACACTTAACTTTCTGTTTTAGGTCGGATAAGTCACCTCGGTCAGAAGAATTCCACCCCGGCCGAGATGTTCATCAACCGAACGAGATGCTTAGGGTTAAGGTTAAAGACTCGAACTTTCAGGATCCTACTGGAATTAAGGTTATTCTATCATTGTTTTTCCCACAACCTTCAGCCAATCACCCTAGAATCACACAAGGAAATTAGCCACTCATCATCATAATGAAAGTATTAAATATATGGGAAGAAGGTGAATATTTGAACAAAGAAGAATTTAATGAAAACACTTCAATAACTGAATCAAATATCACACAAAATCGTTCCTTGGATAATAATCCAACAAGACAAGACAATCAAGGAAAGGAATTGAAGACAATCTTACAAAACCCTCCAAAAAGCTATAAAGCTATAGTCTTCAAATCTTCCTTCAACCTTCAAAAAGGTTCTTCAACTCTCTCCCAAATTGGAGTATGATGCGGCTGCTGCGCTGATAGCGTGATGTTCTAACAGTAAGCGGATGTTTGCAGCCTCTAAGCATGATCGGATTTGTGGAAAATCCAATCCTTTTTATAGGAAAAATAAACCTCCAAAGATAATAAATCTTAAGAAGATATATTCCCATAAAAATAGGTAAAATATATGATTCTGCATATCTCCTTCCTTCTAGAAGCTCAGCCCAAAAATATAAGATCACTTTCCAATTTTAAAAGATCTCAGCCAAGAATAAAATATTCTCGCCGCGTCCTAGGTGTTCGCCTCGGTCGAGTCGGCGTCTCTGGATCGCCTCGGTCGAGATGAATCTCTGGGCAACCGAGGTGATCATAACTGAGTGTAGAATCTCTCAAAACTGGTCCAAAGTAAATCTTTAATCCATGGTTGTGCTTCCTGAATGTAGCTCCAAATGACTCTTGACTCCTTTTGCTCCTTTTTGATGCAAAACGTACCATATTACCTGCAATTACAACGAAACTAGGTGTAGACCTCGATTCTCGCAAAGGTAGATGAAATGGTAGTAAAATCACATAATGTACATACAAACATGCAGATTATGAAAGATAAAACGTCCAAACAAACCCCAAAATATAGACTATAATTCATGCTATCAAAATACCCCATACTTAGCCCTTGCTTGTCCCTAAGCAAGTTCCTCATATAGAAATCAAGATAGAATGGATTATAAGTCATGAAAATCAATGAAAAGTCTTTCAAAAACATATTTTTATGGTGTGCAACTATCATAGATCACTCTAAGAGAGTACTTCCTGGAAATTAAAAACTCAATATGATCAAAACATTTTATAAATATAAGAAAGTTGTTCATCTTTGCATAAAATCATAGAATGCATAATAAATCATAATTATCAAAATTAATCATGTATAATCCGATTTAAACCGCTAAGTCAATCAACAAGCTCAAGGTCTCAAGGGCTTCCCAAAAGAAAAGGTCAAGAAACGTGTATGGTAGGGATGCATGTAAGGTAATGTGGTGCTAGAATCCGGGAAAAGGATGAACTTCACTTTCACTTTGACTTGCAACACCTTCCACCAATAAGCTTTGCTTATCTCACACTTTTTCTTTTACTTTACTTTTGGGATGCATGGACAGAGGTGCACAATAACCGAAGCCTAGGAAATCCGCAATCATCAATTTCTTGAGATGCATCAAACCCTTGATGCACATACCATGACCCGTTAGGAATATCGCTCAATCCGACTTTGGCAAGACACAAACACCCGGCTATGTGAATGGTGCCGAGTTACTCATCTTCATGATTGACTTCCCCAAACCTATTATTGCTTTCTAACACTTTCACTTTCAGCCACTTCTCAACTTTTGACTTGCTTTCACCACTTCGCTTGCTTCCAAATTCCCGGATAGGTAAAGGGAGGCAATATGTATATGAGGGGCTAAGCATGATCAAGAAGAAGAAGAAGAAGAAGAATGAATTGCCTTGGTCTTTCCAAGAAGAACGTGAGAGAACTTAACCTGCGGTGTCAACCTTCAAATTCAACATAATTTGGATAAAAATAAAGTATTAAACATGCCAATAATTTCAAACAAAGCATTTAGCAACTTAAACATATCATAAAACATTTCAAACATATAAAGAATTTAAATCCAGTCGGTAAACAAAATCTTCACTGAGATCATATCCAGATAAGTAACACAAAAGTCGTTTTCGAAAACTCTCAGTTAACCCACCTCGGTCGAGATGTTCTTGGTTCAACCGAGGTGAAACACCTCGTTTTGCCAGAACTGTCCCGGTCGAGGTCAAAAAATTTTTTTAAAAAAAACATTTTTTTTTCGGTTTCGACGTTTTTCTCAATCAAATAACCTGTAAGTATGCATGCAATCTCAGATAATCATATAAATGCAAGTGAAGCATAAATATGAAATATCCGAATGTAATACATCAAAAGTATCGAATACATCAAGTAGTCACGTAGTCAAATAATACAGACAAATACCCCATACTTGAGACACACTGTCCCAGTGGGTCAGAATAAGTCTAAGGACAGGATACTCACCGAACATAGCTAAACTGCATGAAGAAGTAAGAAACAGCTCCCAGATAAGACCATCTCGGTTGGCGAAGCACATATCGGTCGAGGTGTTCTGACAGTACCCGAGATGTATCTCAGTAAAGCTTGTTTCCTCAACTTCTCGAAATTTTGTTCTTCCAGTGTAGCTCCTGAACTGTGATCCTTCCTTTTGGAATACCTGGTTGTTGTCTAGAGGAAAACAAAAACAAAGCAACTATCTAAACTAAACTAGAAAAGGGAGAAGAAAGCAATACCTTGGGTTGCCTCCCAAGAAGCGCTTGGTTTAAGGTCGCTAGCTGGACCATAGTGCGTCTCAAAGGAGGTAGGAGGTTCCCTCACCCCATACTTCACCTCCATCGTGGGGTGAAGTAAGTAAGTCCATCAAACGCTCCAGAACGTGCAGGTGCTCGTCGGGGAATGAATCGTCTATGGGTGGGCTATCCGTCTCGCGGGAGGATTCCGGTAGCCGGCTGAGGTGGTCCGCAACTGAATTCTCGGATCCCTTCTTATCGCGGATCTCTAGGTCAAACTCCTGGAGCAAGAGAATCCATCGAATAAGGCGCGGCTTTGCATCTTTTTTAGCCAACAAGTAACGAATGGCTGCGTGGTCGGTGTAGACAATGACTTTCGCCCCTACTAGATAGGAACGAAACTTCTCGAAAGCATATACAACCGCCAATAACTCCTTCTCAGTGGTAGCGTAGTTGCGTTGTGCTACATCTAGCGTCTTGCTAGCATAATAAATGGCGGTGGTCCGTCCATCTTTCTTCTGTCCAAGCACCGCTCCTACGGCTACATCACTAGCGTCACACATGACCTCAAAGGGCAAGGTCCAATCAGGAGGCTGGATAATGGGAGCGGAGATCAACGCTTCCTTAATCCTGTAAAAAGCATCAAGACACTCCTGCGAAAACTCAAAAACAACATCTTTATTCAAGAGGTTAGTTAGAGGTTTAGAAATCTTGGAGAAGTCCTTGATGAATCTCCTGTAGAAACCTGCATGCCCGAGAAAACTCCTCACACCTTTAACAGAACAAGGAGGAGGGAGTTTCTCAATAGTCTCGATCTTAGCTCGATCGACCTCAATGCCTCGATTAGAAACGAGGTGTCCTAGCACAATGCCTTCATTAACCATAAAATGACACTTCTCCCAATTCAAAACAAGGTTAGTGTCTTCACATCTTTTAAGCACTAGAGAAAGGTTAGATAGGCAATCATCAAAAGAGGAACCATATACAGAAAAATCATCCATGAATACCTCCATGATCTCCTCTATGTACTCGGAAAAGATAGCCATCATGCATCGTTGGAAGGTAGCGGGTGCATTGCACAATCCAAATGGCATCCTCCGATAGGCAAACGTCCCCCAAGGACAAGTGAAAGTGGTCTTTTCCTGATCATCCGGATGGATAGGAATCTGGAAGAATCCACTATAGCCGTCCAAATAGCAAAAGTGTGAATGCTGGGCCAACCGTTCGAGCATTTGATCAATGAAGGGAAGCGGAAAATGATCCTTCCGAGTCGCCGTGTTCAGCTTCCTATAATCGATGCAAACTCTCCAGCCCGTAACGGTCCTTGTTGGGATCAACTCGTTGTTCTTATTCGTCACAACGGTCATCCCTCCTTTCTTCGGAACGACATGCACCGGGCTAACCCACTTGCTGTCCGAGATAGGATAAATAATACCTGCATCCAACAACTTAAGAACTTTCTTCTTCACAACATCTTTCATGATCGGATTTAACCGTCTTTGAGGTTCCCGTGAAGTCTTATGATTATCTTCCATTAGAATTCTATGCATGCAGAAAGAAGGTTTAATGCCAATAAGATCATCCGTGGTGTAACCTATGGCTTTTCGATGCTTTCTCAGGACATGCATTAGCTTAGATAATTCAGAATCGGAGAGGGAAGCACTAGCAATAACGGGATAGGTAGAATCCGGCCCAAGAAAGATATACCTCAAGTGACTAGGGAGCTGTTTAAGCTCCACGACTGGGGGTGCTTTCTGAGAGGGATCTCTGCTTCCTCTTTCCAGTGGAGTGGTGTCAAAAACTGGATTCGATGCAATCTCAGTTTGAATCGTCTCGCTGTCGACCTCGGTCGAGGCGCAAAGGCGTTGACCGAGATGTTCTTCGGTCGCCTCGCTCTGTCCAGAAAGTGCCTCGGTCGAGGTACTGCTACTGGAACCGAGACTGGAGATCTTCGTCTCCTGGACTAGCTTCTCAGTTTTAGCTCCTGGATCCTCTTCCAGTGCCTTCAAGCTCCGTATATCTGCATCACAAGAAGCATCTATACCTTCCTCCATTAAACTGAAGCTAATAACTCTTTCGAGTGGGTCGTTAATAAGGATAGAGCTCACCAATTCCCTTGATTCTTCTTCATCGTAGATGTTGAAGATATCATCAGTAAGTTGCTCCCCTTTCATGGCCGCAAGTAGTGCGAACTCCACCTCATCACCACCAACATTGAATTTCAACTTGGCGTTCTTGCAATCCACGTTGCAACCCGAAGTTGCTAGAAATGGCCTCCCGAGAATAATAGGAACAGGATAATCTGCGGGAATGTCAAGTACGACAAAATCTATAGGTAGATAGAAGTTACCTAACTTGACCGGAACGTCTTCCAAAATGCCCACGGGATGGGTAATGGAGCGATCCGCCATGTAAAGTCGAATCTTGACCGGCTTGGGCTCTCCAAGACCGATCTTAGTGCATAGCTCCAGCGGAATGATGCTCACGCTGGCTCCTAGATCACAAAGGGCTTCACAAGTGACATCCCCAACTTGAATGGGAATGCAAAATGAGCCGGGATCTCTCAATTTAGGTGGCATCTTTTCCTTCATGATTTTGATTAGCTCCGAGGATTTAGACGTCATCCTAACTTCACCAACATCCTCCAGCTTCCTCTTCCTTGATAAGATTTCTTTTAAGAACTTCCCATAGGCGGGCATACCTAAAATAGCATCAAGGAAAGGAATATTAATATGTAGCTTATTCATCAAGTCAAGAAACTTACCGAAGTGCTTGTCTAGATGTGCTCTGGCTCTGGATTGAGGGAATGGAAGTGGTGGCTTATATGCAGGAGGTGGAACATAAGTTTCTGTTGTTCCTCCTACTTTCTGTTGCTCCGCCTCGGTTGGCATCTCGGTCGAGGTGTTCTTCGACTGGATCTGGACCGAGGTGGTCTGCGTCGAGCGAGGTACTGGGTCTGCAGTTTTGAGTCCACTCCTCATCGTTATGGCCATGCACTGGCCCTTAGGGTTAGTTTCCGTCTTTGCTGGAAGCTTCCCTGGATCTCTTGGCGCTTCATTCGCCCTATTAGCAAGTTGTTGTTCAAGGAACTTTTGGGCCCTCGAAAATGAAGTCATAGAATTCTCCATAGCGCTAAGCTTGATCAAGATTGCCTCCAAAACTGCGTCTTTCTTTTCCGGTTGAGATGAACTTGATCCTTGCCCTTGGCTTTTCAATGGAGTAGAAGAAGAAGAAGGGGGAGAGAGAAAAGGATTAGAGGAATCATTAGAGTTGGAGTTTGAATAATTGTTACCGTGGTTTTGGTTATTCGCCCTCCAGTTGTTGCTATTGGATCCTCTATTGTTGTTGTTGTAGTTGTTGTTTCGGGGTCCGTTGTTGTTGTTACGGTACCCGTTATTGTTCTTGTTGTTGTTTCTTTGCCCTTGCTCTTCCTTCTTAGTTTGAGCCATCAAGAGCTCCTTCAGTTGCTTCACGTCATTCTTCAATGATGTGAGTTGATTGTTGTTTGGTTGAGTCTCTTGAAAGTTGACTCTTTTTACTCCACCTTCGGCTCCTTGGTGGGTATACTTCTCCATGTGCAAGGCTTGCTTCTCAATGAAGTCCCAAGCATCATCAATCGCCATGTCCATGAAGGTACCGGCGGAGAGTAGTTGGAGATTGAACTGGGTGCTTCCGTCCAGCCCTTTGAAGTAGATCTCCAACAACTCGATCTTTGGAATCCCATGATGTGGGCAATCCAAAAGGATATCCTTGAACCGCTCCCAAGATTTGGACAAGCTCTCCTTGTCCTTCATGATGAAAGCATTGATCTTCCCTCTCATTTCAGCAGTCTTTGAGGGGGGAAAGAATTTGGTTAAGAATTCCGTAGTCATCTCCTCCCATGTGCTAATTTTTCCTGGAGGAAGAGATTGATACCAAGTAAGAGCTCTATCTTTTAAAGAAAAGTAAAAAGGTCTTAGCTTATAGTTGTTATTTTCAATTCTGGAGGGTCGCAAGGTTTCCATCAAGATCTCGTAGTTTTGAAGATGTTGATGCGGCGACTCCTTCTCTAGCCCTCCGAATTGACATTGGCGAATCATGGATAGAATTTGCGGTCGAAGTTCGTAGTCATGATCCGCTGGATCTCCTAGGTTCACCCCTGGACGCCTCAGCTGTTGATTAGGGTCCATCCTTTGACCTAGGGTTTGTGGGATTCCTGCAAGAAGAACATCTCGGACTGGCATCCGAGGTGGAAGTATATCGCCCGGGGCGTCAGGTACTGGAATCTGCCTCGGTCGAGGATCTACTACTAGATTCTGCATCGGTCGAGGATCAACAGGAGGATCTTCCCTCGGTCGAAGTAGAATCTGATCTCGTATGACTGCAATCTCAGCTTCGATTGCTGCAGTCTTGGCACGATTCTCTTCTTTCTCTTGCCTTAGCTCTTCTCTACTGAGACGTAGCAGCTCCTGCGTCTCTCTCAATTGGGCCGCAAGATCGTGATCGTCTTGTTGGGCCATCTTCGCTTCTCTTAAGCGTCGCTTGTATGTCTTTTCTGGTTCGGGATCGTAAGGAACGATTTCCTTCCCAGCGCGGGTTCTTCGCATATACCTAAGAAAGAACCTGCAAAAATCGTCACTCAAGTAGAGTGCTTAGATGAAACGGGGCAAGCGCCCCAAGAGCAAACCGTACCGGCTCGGTCTAGACCAAGTCCCCGGCAACGGCGCCAAAAACTTGTTCGCTCCAAACGGTGTGTGCAAGCTTTAAATTTATAACCCTAGACTTAAGCTTAAAACAAGGATGCGAACCCGCAGTGTACGGGTCAATCGTAGTAAAAGCAAGAAAATTCCAGGGGTCGATCACAGGGACTCGGTGAAATAGAGTCAATACGGTATGCTAATGTCAATACTAACCACAAGAGCAATTTAACACAATCAAAGATGAATAAGAAGTCAATAAAGCAAACATGCAATTCTAGGGATTAAAGCGTCTAGTTGTGGTTCCAACTCAAGATCTATAGATAAGCGGACAAAGCTGAGATTTTTGCGTGGGGAAGGTGTTACTAAAGTGGAGTAGATCACCGGGTAAGTCTCACTACACACTAATCCTAAACCGTAACTCCTATTACCGGGTAAGTCTCAAGGAATCAAGATAAAGAACTATAACCTCAAACTAACACACCATCTAAGGGAATAGAATCAACCTTTACCGGGTAAGTCTCAGGCTAACTCACAAAGATGGGATGGAAGCACACTCAAACCCCAATAAAGGATAAACCTTTATTACCTACACTTATGATCTTAGGTACACAAACTAAGGAATTACCGGGTAAGTCTCATCCTAAGCTTGCATTGAACCAGGAAGGTGTAATAAGAATAGGATTTAGCAAACTCTAACACTTAACTTTCTGTTTAGGTTCGGATAAGTCACCTCGGTCAGAAGAATTCCACCCCGGCCGAGATGTGCATCAACCGAACGAGATGCTTAGGGTTAAGGTTAAAGACTCGAACTTTCAGGATCCTACTGGAATCTAAGATTATTCTATCATTGTTTTTCCCACAACCTTCAGCCAATCACCCTAGAATCACACAAGGAAATTAGCCACTCATCATCATAATGAAAGTATTAAAATATATGGGAAGAAGGTGAATATTTGAACAAAGAAGAATTTAATGAAAAGACTTCAATAACTGAATCAAATATCACAACAAAGCGTTCCTTGGATAATAATCCAAATAGACAATACAACAATTGAGGAATTGAAGACAATCTTACAAAACCCTTCAATAAAGCTATAAAAGCTATGGACTTCAATCTTCCTTCAACCTTCAAAAAGGTTCTTCGAAAACTCCCAAATTGGAGTATGCTGCGGCTGCTGCGTATGCTGCGTATTTCCGGTGTAAGCGGGGATATGGAATTGTGGAAATCCAACCCTTTTTATAGGAAAATAAACCTCCAAAGATAATAAATCTTAAGAAGATATTATCCCATAAATATAGGTAAAATATATATTCTACATATCTCCTTCCCTCCAGGAGCCAAGCCCAAAAATATAAGATCACTTTCCAAATTTAAAAGATCTCTTCCAAGAATAAAATATTCTCGCCGCATCCTAGGTGTTCGCCTCGGTCGAGTCGGCGTCTCTGGATCACCTCGGTCGAGGTGAATCAATGGTCAACCGAGGTGAGTCACAACAGAATGTGAAATCTCTCAAAACTGATCCAAAGTGAATCTTTAATCCATGGCTATGCTCCCTGGATGTAGCTCCAAATGACTCATGACTCCTTTTGCTCCTTTTTGATGCAAAACGTACCATATTACCTGCAATTACAACGAAACTAGGTGTAGACCTCGATTCTTGCAAAGGTAGATGAAATGGTAGTAAAATCACATAATGTACATACAAACATGCAGATTATGAAGGATAAAACGTCCAAACAAACCCCAAAATATAGACTATAATTCATGCTATCAAAATACCCCATACTTAGCCCTTGCTTGTCCCCAAGCAAGTTCCTCATATAGAAGACAAGATAGAATGGATTATAAGTCAAGAAAATCAATGAAAAAGTCTTTCAAAAACATTTTATGGTGTGCAACTATCATAGATCACTCTAAGAGAATACTTCCTGGAATTAAAAACTTAATATGATCAAAACATTTTATAAATATAAGAAAGTTGTTCATCTTTGCATAAACAAGCTCAAAATTATCAAAACATTTTATAAAATCATAGAATGCATAATAAATCATAATTATCAAAATTAATCATGTATAATCCAATTTAAACCGCTAAGTCAATCAACAAGCTCAAGGTCTCAAGGGCTTCCCAAAAGAAAAGGTCAAGAAACGTGTAGGGTAGGGATGTATGTAAGGTAATGTGGTGCTAGAATCCGGGAAAAGGATGAACTTCACTTTCACTTTGACTT
>BSUD01000002.1:138395212-138497731 GCA_033239045.1 Fagopyrum esculentum | reverse complement strand
AAACTGGATTCGATGCAATCTCAGTTTGAATCGTCTCGCTGTCGACCTCGGTCGAGGCGCAAAGGCGTTGACCGAGATGTTCTTCGGTCGCCTCGCTCTGTCCAGAAAGTGCCTCGGTCGAGGTACTGCTACTGGAACCGAGACTGGAGATCTTCGTCTCCTGGACTAGCTTCTCAGTTTTAGCTCCTGGATCCTCTTCCAGTGCCTTCAAGCTCCGTATATCTGCATCACAAGAAGCATCTATACCTTCCTCCATTAAACTGAAGCTAATAACTCTTTCGAGTGGGTCGTTAATAAGGATAGAGCTCACCAATTCCCTTGATTCTTCTTCATCGTAGATGTTGAAGATATCATCAGTAAGTTGCTCCCCTTTCATGGCCGCAAGTAGTGCGAACTCCACCTCATCGCCACCAACGTTGAATTTCAACTTGGCGTTCTTGCAATCCACGTTGCAACCCGAAGTTGCTAGAAATGGCCTCCCGAGAATAATAGGAACAGGATAATCTGCGGGAATGTCAAGTACGACAAAATCTATAGGTAGATAGAAGTTACCTAACTTGACCGGAACGTCTTCCAAAATGCCCACGGGATGGGTAATGGAGCGATCCGCCATGTAAAGTCGAATCTTGACCGGCTTGGGCTCTCCAAGACCGATCTTAGTGCATAGCTCCAGCGGAATGATGCTCACGCTGGCTCCTAGATCACAAAGGGCTTCACAAGTGACATCCCCAACTTGAATGGGAATGCAAAATGAGCCGGGATCTCTCAATTTAGGTGGCATCTTTTCCTTCATGATTTTGATTAGCTCCGAGGATTTAGACGTCATCCTAACTTCACCAACATCCTCCAGCTTCCTCTTCCTTGATAAGATTTCTTTTAAGAACTTCCCATAGGCGGGCATACCTAAAATAGCATCAAGGAAAGGAATATTAATATGTAGCTTATTCATCAAGTCAAGGAACTTACCAAAGTGCTTGTCTAGATGTGCTCTGGCTCTGGACTGAGGGAATGGAAGTGGTGGCTTATATGCAGGAGGTGGAACATAAGTTTCTGTCGTTCCTCCTACTTTCTGTTGCTCCGCCTCGGTTGGCATCTCGGTCGAGGTGTTCTTCGACTGGATCTGGACCGAGGTGGTCTGCGTCGAGCGAGGTACTGGATCTGCAGTTTTGAGTCCACTCCTCGTCGTTATGGCCATGCACTGGCCCTTAGGGTTAGTTTCCGTCTTTGCTGGAAGCTTCCCTGGATCTCTTGGCGCTTCATTCGCCCTATTAGCAAGTTGTTGTTCGAAGGACTTTTGGGCCCTCGAAAATGAAGTCATAGAATTCTCCATAGCGCTAAGCTTGATCAAGATTGCCTCCAGAACTGCGTCTTTCTTTTCCGGCTGAGATGAACTTGATCCTTGCCCTTGGCTTTTCAATGGAGTAGAAGAAGAAGAAGGAGAAGAGAGAAAAGGATTAGAGGAATCATTAGAGTTGGAGTTTGAATGATTGTTACCGTTGTTTTGGTTATTCGCCCTCCAATTGTTGCTATTGGATCCTCTATTGTCGTTGTAGTATAGTGGTAAGTATTCCCGCCTGTCACGCGGGTGACCCGGGTTCGATCCCCGGCAACGGCGCCAAAAACTTGTTCGCTCCAAACGGTGTGTGCAAGCTTTAAATTTATAACCCTAGACTTAAGCTTAAAACAAGGATGCGAACCCGCAGTGTACGGGTCAATCGTAGTAAAAGCAAGAAAATTCCAGGGGTCGATCACAGGGACTCGGTGAAACAGAGTCAATACGGTATGCTAATGTCAATACTAACCACAAGAGCAATTTAACACAATCAAAGATGAATAAGAAGTCAATAAAGCAAACATGCAATTCTAGGGATTAAAGCATCAAGTTGTGGTTCCAACTCAAGATCTATAGATAAGCGGACAAAGCTGAGATTTTTGCGTGGGGAAGGTGTTACTAAAGTGGAGTAGATCACCGGGTAAGTCTCACTACACACTAATCCTAAACCGTAACTCCTATTACCGGGTAAGTCTCAAGGAATCAAGATAAAGAACTATAACCTCAAACTAACACACCATCTAAGGGAATAGAATCAACCTTTACCGGGTAAGTCTCAGGCTAACTCACAAAGATGGGATGGAAGCACACTCAAACCCCAATAAAGGATAAACCTTTATTACCTACACTTATGATCTTAGGTACACAAACTAAGGAATTACCGGGTAAGTCTCATCCTAAGCTTGCATTGAACCAGAAAGGTGAAATAAGAATAGGATTTAGCAAACTCTAACACTTAACTTTCTGTTTTAGGTCGGATAAGTCACCTCGGTCAGAAGAATTCCACCCCGGCCGAGATGTTCATCAACCGAACGAGATGCTTAGGGTTAAGGTTAAAGACTCGAACTTTCAGGATCCTACTGGAATCTAAGATTATTCTATCATTGTTTTTCCCACAACCTTCAGCCAATCACCCTAGAATCACACAAGGAAATTAGCCACTCATCATCATAATGAAAGTATTAAAATATATGGGAAGAAGGTGAATATTTGAACAAAGAAGAATTTAATGAAAAGACTTCAATAACTGAATCAAATATCACAACAAAGCGTTCCTTGGATAATAATCCAAATAGACAAGACAACAATTGAGGAATTGAAGACAATCTTACAAAACCCTTCAATAAAGCTATAAAAGCTATGGACTTCAATCTTCCTTCAACCTTCAAAAAGGTTCTTCGAAAACTCCCAAATTGGAGTATGCTGCGGCTGCTGCGTATGCTGCGTATTTCCGGTGTAAGCGGGGATATGGAATTGTGGAAATCCAACCCTTTTTATAGGAAAATAAACCTCCAAAGATAATAAATCTTAAGAAGATATTATCCCATAAATATAGGTAAAATATATATTCTGCATATCTCCTTCCCTCCAGGAGCCAAGCCCAAAAATATAAGATCACTTTCCAAATTTAAAAGATCTCTTCCAAGAATAAAATATTCTCGCCGCATCCTAGGTGTTCGCCTCGGTCGAGTCGGCGTCTCTGGATCACCTCGGTCGAGGTGAATCAATGGTCAACCGAGGTGAGTCACAACAGAATGTGAAATCTCTCAAAACTGATCCAAAGTGAATCTTTAATCCATGGCTATGCTCCCTGGATGTAGCTCCAAATGACTCATGACTCCTTTTGCTCCTTTTTGATGCAAAACGTACCATATTACCTGCAATTACAACGAAACTAGGTGTAGACCTCGATTCTTGCAAAGGTAGATGAAATGGTAGTAAAATCACATAATGTACATACAAACATGCAGATTATGAAGGATAAAACGTCCAAACAAACCCCAAAATATAGACTATAATTCATGCTATCAAAATACCCCATACTTAGCCCTTGCTTGTCCCCAAGCAAGTTCCTCATATAGAAGACAAGATAGAATGGATTATAAGTCAAGAAAATCAATGAAAAAGTCTTTCAAAAACATTTTATGGTGTGCAACTATCATAGATCACTCTAAGAGAATACTTCCTGGAATTAAAAACTTAATATGATCAAAACATTTTATAAATATAAGAAAGTTGTTCATCTTTGCATAAAATCATAGAATGCATAATAAATCATAATTATCAAAATTAATCATGTATAATCCAATTTAAACCGCTAAGTCAATCAACAAGCTCAAGGTCTCAAGGGCTTCCCAAAAGAAAAGGTCAAGAAACGTGTAGGGTAGGGATGTATGTAAGGTAATGTGGTGCTAGAATCCGGGAAAAGGATGAACTTCACTTTCACTTTGACTTGCAACACCTTCCACCAATAAACTTTGCTTATTTCACACTTTTTCCTTTTTTACTTTACTTTTTGGGATGCATGGACAGAGGTGCACAATAACCGAAGCCTATGAAATCTGCAATCATCAATTTCTCGAGATGCATCAAACCCTTGATGAACATACCATGACCCGTTAGGAATATCGCTCAATCCGACTTTGGCAAGACACAAACACCCGGCTATGTGAATGGTGCCGAGTTACTCATCTTCATGATTGACTTCCCCAAACCTATTATTGCTTTCTAACACTTCACTTCCAGCCCACTCTTCAACTTTAACTTGCTTTCACCACTTCGCTTGCTTCCAAATTCCCGGATAGGTAAAGGGAGGCAAAATGTATATGAGGGGCTAAGCATGATCAAGAAGAAGAAGAAGAAGAAAATGAATTGCCTTGGTCTTTCCAAGAAGAAAGTGAGAGAACTTAACCTGCGGTGTCAACCTTCAAATTCAACATAATTTGGATAAAAATAAAGTATTAAACATGCCAAAAATTTCAAACAAAGCGTTTAGCAACTTAAACATATTATAAAACCTTTCAAACACACTAAGAATTTAAAATCAGTAAGTAAACAAAATCTTCACTGAGATCATATCCAGATAAGTAACACAAAATTGTTTTCGAAAACTTTTGTTACGCCACCTCGGTCGAGATGTTCTTGGTTCAACCGAGGTGAAACACCTCGTTTCGCCAGAATCTCCCCGGTCGAGGTCAAATTTTTTTTTTAAAACCAATTTTTTTATTTTTTCGGTTCGGTTTCGACGTTTTTCTCAGTCAAATAACCTGTAGGTATGCATGTAATATCAGATAATCATATAAAGGCAAATGAAGCATAAATACGAAAATATCCGATAAATAAAATACATCCAAGGTATCAAATACATCAAAGGTAGCCACATAGTCAAATAACAAGCACCCCATACTTGAGACACACTGTCCCAGTAGTTATAATAAAAGTCTAAACAAGAGAACTCACCGGATAAAAGCCGAACTGCATAAAAGTATAATAATAAAACCCTGCAGCTCCTCAGTAGTCCTGATCCGGCGGTGGTGGTGGTGGTACATAAGGATACTAGGTCGGATCAAACGGATAGCCCATAGTCTGCTGGAACTGTAGCTCCATCATCCTACGCTGATAGTGCTGCCCCTCCAACATCTGCTGAGTCCAGCTGTCAAGGTGTCGGTGCTGGGCGGCAAATCTCTCATGCATGTCCACTGTAAGGGCAGCATATGAGTCTATCATCTGATCTGTCAAGTCGTCGATCCGACGATGAGCCTCTGCATCTCTATGACGGCGTGTCCGACGCCTAGCAGATCTAGCGGGAGGTGCAGCAGGTGCAGGCTCAGTATCCTCCTCATCATCTAAGTCTATAATGGGTGGCGCGCTCGTCCCAGCTGTATCTGTCCCTGTATCCATCGGGACGCCACCCTCTCTCTCATCTACTGTCTCGTCGTCGTCGTCATCCTCCTACTCAGCCTCAGCAGGGGCAGCTGCTCCCTCTCTGTAATCCTCCATAAGTGGACCCCAAGCGGTCTGCCAGAAATGTGGATCGAAGACAGAGAACTGTGCAGACCATCTGATGCCCTGAGGTGCAGTCAACTCCCATGGCATAGCGACGTAGGGTGTAGTCAGTCCTCGAGGAACCAGAATTCTCCGAGTAATCATCTCCTGAAGTCCGAGCGGCTTGGCAGCCGCCACCATGGTACACCTACTCAGATCCATATCTTGATACCTAGCGATATGGGTCACTATCCCTCCGCAACATATATCTCCCTTCCCTTTGGCCTTGATCCTGTGCAGATCCTCTGCCAGCATCAATCCAAAGTCAGGGTATCCACCTGTGACCATGTAGTATAAAGCAAACAGCTCCCCCTGTCGGACCTTCTAGGGCGTCTCAGTACGCGCCAGAAGTGTCTCGCTGAAGATCCTGTGTACCAATCGAAAGGCTAGATGAAAAATAAGCTTCGCCCTGGAATCACCAGGGCGCCACCTATCTGCGTGCTCTGTGATGTGGGCGATCTGACCCCAGAACTCTCTAGCTACAGCTCGGGTCGGGAAATCTACAGCAGTGGGGGCAGGGAAGCCAAAAATGTCTCTCCAGTGGTCTAGAGGTACTAAGTAGTTCCGGTTCATCAACCGGTACTTCACAGCCCTCTCTGTGGGGAGGTAAGTGAAGGAACTGACAAACTCGAGGGTCGGCTCTAGGTAGGCTGGGGCTCGGATCTCAGTAAACTGATCCAGCCCGACGGTGGTGATCATCCTCCTAAGATCTCCATCTACGTGGAGACAATCAAAGGCAGAAATGTCCAGAAATCTAGGAGCGATAACTGGACGACTAGCAATACGATCATAATCTACCCGGTGTCTCTCGTGGATCACTGGGATAGAAGGTCGGGATGAGGAAGAAGAAGGGGAAGGAGAGGATCTATCTCTAAGGGCTAACACTCTGTCAGAACTCATCTTCGATCAACACTGTCAGACTACCTCGGTCGATTGACAAACTCCAAGAATCACCTCGACCGATGTGCAGATCGACTGGACCGAGGCGAAGACAGTCGCGATTTCAACTCTCAAAAATCCAGTTCTTTTCCCCCAAAAATCACTACCGATGCTTCCTAAGGGGTACTTAAGGTTTTCCTCAACAGAATCAAGGGCAACCAAAGCCCAAATTGCAGTAAACGAACGAGTTAGGGTTTTCGATCGTTTTTACCTCGTTCCGGCCGATTCACTCGAATTTCTTGCAGATTTTTTGTTGCAATCGATTCCTCTACACTTCAATCTCGGTTTGGAAGCAGAAAACGTCGAAAACGAGCAAGAATTGAGAGGAGCGAAGTGGATCTGTCGCCGCGGTCGAGGTGGGTAAAAAAAAATGTGAAAAGTAATTTTTCCCCCTTTTATACTGTTACTGGATCTGCTGTCACCTCGGTCGAGATGGTCTCGACTGGACCGAGGTGGTATGGACCGAGATGGTTCTGCAGAAACCCTAGTCGCCTCGGTTGCTCAAGAATCAACTCGGTCGAGGTGCTCTGACAATAACCGAGGTGCTTCTGTCTTCTCAGAATCTCGAACTTCCGTCCTTCCAGTTGTGCTCCTTCCTAGATATTCCCTGTTGTCTGTCCAGAACGCCAAAAACAAAGCAAAGCAAAGCAAAAACAAAAGCTGTCTAAGCTAGACTAGAAAACGGGAAAAGAAAGCAATACCTTGGGTTGCCTCCCAAGAAGCGCTTGATTTAAGGTCGCTAGCTGGACCAGGATGCGTCTCAAAGGAGGTGGGAGGTTCCCTCACCCCATACTTCACCTCCATCGTGGGGTGAAGTAAGTAGCTCCATCAAACGCTCCAACAAGTGTAAGTGCTCATCGGGGAATGAATCGTCTATAGGTGGGTTATTCGTCTCGCGGGAAGATTCCGGTAGCCGGCTGAGGTGATCCGCAACGGAGTTCTCGGATCCCTTCTTATCGCGGATCTCTAGATCAAACTCTTGAAGCAAGAGAATCCATCGAATAAGGCGCGGCTTGGCATCCTTCTTAGCCAACAAGTAACGAATGGCCGCATGGTCGGTGTAGACAATGACTTTCGCCCCTACTAGATAGGAACGAAACTTCTCGAAAGCATATACAACCGCCAATAACTCCTTCTCGGTGGTCGCGTAGTTGCGTTGTGCTTCATCTAGCGTCTTGCTAGCATAGTAGATGGCGGTGGTCCGTCCATCCTTCTTCTTTCCAAGCACCGCTCCTACGGCTACATCACTAGCGTCACACATGACCTCAAAGGGCAAGGTCCAATCAGGAGGCTGGATAATGGGAGCGGAGATCAACGCTTCCTTAATCCTGTAAAAAGCATCAAGACACTCCTGCGAAAACTCAAAAACAACATCTTTATTCAAGAGGTTAGTTAGAGGTTTAGAAATCTTGGAGAAGTCCTTGATGAATCTCCTGTAGAAACCTGCATGCCCGAGAAAACTCCTCACACCTTTAACAGAACAAGGAGGAGGGAGTTTCTCAATAGTCTCGATCTTAGCTCGATCGACCTCAATGCCTCGATTAGAAACGAGGTGTCCTAGCACAATGCCTTCATTAACCATAAAATGACACTTCTCCCAATTCAAAACAAGGTTAGTGTCTTCACATCTTTTAAGCACTAGAGAAAGGTTAGATAGGCAATCATCAAAAGAGGAACCATATACAGAAAAATCATCCATGAATACCTCCATGCAGAAAAACTTGTTCGCTCCAAACGGTGTGTGCAAGCTTTAAATTTATAACCCTAGACTTAAGCTTAAAACAAGGATGCGAACCCGCAGTGTACGGGTCAATCGTAGTAAAAGCAAGAAAATTCCAGGGGTCGATCACAGGGACTCGGTGAAACAGAGTCAATACGGTATGCTAATGTCAATTCTAACCACAAGAGCAATTTAACACAATCAAAGATGAATAAGAAGTCAATAAAGCAAACATGCAATTCTAGGGATTAAAGCATCTAGTTGTGGTTCCAACTCAAGATCTATAGATAAGCGGACAAAGCTGAGATTTTTGCGTGGGGAAGGTGTTACTAAAGTGGAGTAGATCACCGGGTAAGTCTCACTACACACTAATCCTAAACCGTAACTCCTATTACCGGGTAAGTCTCAAGGAATCAAGATAAAGAACTATAACCTCAAACTAACACACCATCTAAGGGAATAGAATCAACCTTTACCGGGTAAGTCTCAGGCTAACTCACAAAGATGGGATGGAAGCACACTCAAACCCCAATAAAGGATAAACCTTTATTACCTACACTTATGATCGTTAGTACACAAACTAAGGAATTACCGGGTAAGTCTCATCCTAAGCTTGCATTGAACCAGGAAGGTGTAATAAGAATAGGATTTAGCAAACTCTAACACTTAACTTTCTGTTTAGGTTCGGATAAGTCACCTCGGTCAGAAGAATTCCACCCCGGCCGAGATGTTCATCAACCGAACGAGATGCTTAGGGTTAAGGTTAAAGACTCGAACTTTCAGGATCCTACTGGAATCTAAGATTATTCTATCATTGTTTTTCCCACAACCTTCAGCCAATCACCCTAGAATCACACAAGGAAATTAGCCACTCATCATCATAATGAAAGTATTAAAATATATGGGAAGAAGGTGAATATTTGAACAAAGAAGAATTTAATGAAAAGACTTCAATAACTGAATCAAATATCACAACAAAGCGTTCCTTGGATAATAATCCAAAAAGACAAGACAACAATTGAGGGAATTGAAGACAATCTTACAAAACCCTTCAAAAAGCTATAAAAGCTATGGACTTCAATCTTCCTTCAACCTTCAAAAAGGTTCTTCGAAAACTCCCAAATTGGAGTATGCTGCGGCTGCTGCGTATTTCCGGTGTAAGCGGGGCTGTGCTGCGTCGTATGCGAGATGTTGGATTTGTGGAAATCCAACCCTTTTTATAGGAAAATAAACCTCCAAAGATAATAAATCTTAAGAAGATATTATCCCATAAATATAGGTAAAATATATATTCTGCATATCTCCTTCCTTCCAGAAGCCAAGCCCAAAAATATAAGATCACTTTCCAATTTTAAAAGATCTCAGCCAAGAATAAAATATTCTCGCCGCGTCCTAGGTATTCGCCTCGGTCGAGTCGGCGTCTCTGGATCGCCTCGGTCGAGATGAATCTCTGGTCAACCGAGGTGACTCATAACTGAATGTAGAATCTCTCAAAACTGGTCCAAAGTAAATCTTTAATCCATGGCTATGCTTCCTGGATGTAGCTCCAAATGACTCTTGACTCCTTTTGCTCCTTTTTGATGCAAAACGTACCATATTACCTGCAATTACAACGAAACTAGGTGTAGACCTCGATTCTTGCAAAGGTAGATGAAATGGTAGTAAAATCACATAATGTACATACAAACATGCAGATTATGAAAGATAAAACGTCCAAACAAACCCCAAAATATAGACTATAATTCATGCTATCAAAATACCCCATACTTAGCCCTTGCTTGTCCCCAAGCAAGTTCCTCATATAAAAGACAAGATAGAATGGATTATAAGTCAAGAAAATCAATGAAAAAGTCTTTCAAAAACATTTTATGGTGTGCAACTATCATAGATCACTCTAAGAGAGTACTTCCTGGAATTTAAAAACTCAATATGCTCAAAACATTTTATAAATATAGGAAAGTTGTTCATCTTTGCATAAAATCATAGAATGCATAATAAATCATAATTATCAAAATTAATCATGTATAATCCAGTTTAAACCACTAAGTCAATCAACAAGCTCAAGGTCTCAAGGGCTTCCCAAAAGAAAAGGTCAAGAAACGTGTAGGGTAGGGATGTATGTAAGGTAATGTGGTGCTAGAATCCGGGAAAAGGATGAACTTCACTTTCACTTTGACTTGCAACACCTTCCACCAATAAGCTTTGCTTATTTCACACTTTTTCTTTTTACTTTACTTTTTGGGATGCATGGACAGAGGTGCACAATAACCGAAGCCTAGGAAATCTGCAATCATCAATTTCTCGAGATGCATCAAACCCTTGATGCACATACCATGACCCGTTAGGAATATCGCTCAATCCGACTTTGGCAAGACACAAACACCCGGCTATGTGAATGGTGCCGAGTTACTCATCTTCATGATTGACTTCCCCAAACCTATTATTGCTTTCTAACACTTTCACTTCCAATCACTTCTCAACTTTAACTCCACTTGCTTTCACCACTTCGCTTGCTTCCAAATTCCCGGATAGGTAAAGGGAGGCAAAATGTATATGAGGGGCTAAGCATGATCAAGAAGAAGAAGAAGAAGAGAATGAATTGCCTTGGTCTTTCCAAGAAGAAAGTGAGAGAACTTAACCTGCGGTGTCAACCTTCAAATTCAACATAATTTGGATAAAAACAAAGTATTAAACATGCCAATAATTTCAAACAAAGCATTTAGCAACTTAATCATATCATAAAACATTTCAAACATATAAAGAATTTAAAACCAGTCAGTAAACAAGATCTTCACTGAGATCATATCCAGATAAGTAACGCAAAAATCGTTTTCGAAAACTTTCAGTTAACCCACCTCGGTCGAGATGTTCTTGGTTCAACCGAGGTGAAACACCTCGTTTTGCCAGAATCTTCCCGGTCGAGGTTAAAAATTTTTTTTTTTTTTTTTTTAAAACCATTTTTTTTTTCGGTTTCGACGTTTTTCTCAATCAAATAACCTGTAAGTATGCATGAAATCTCAGATAAACATGTAGAAGCAACTGAAGCATAAAATATCAAATATTACATAAACACCCCACACTTGGGACACACTGTCCCAGTGGGTCGAAATAAGTCTAAGGACAGGATACGCACCGAACATAGCTAAACTGCATGAAGAAGTAAGAAACAGCTCCCAGATAAGACCATCTCGGTTGGCGAAGTACATCTCGGTCGAGGTGTTCTGACAGTCCCCGAGATGTATCTCAGTAAAGCTCGTTTCCTCAACTTCTCGAAACTTCGTTCTTCTAGTGTAGCTCCTGAACTGTGATCCTTCCTTTTGGAATACCTGGTTGTTGTCTAGAGGAAAACAAAAACAAAGCAACTATCTAAACTAAACTAGAAAACGGGAAAAGAAAGCAATACCTTGGGTTGCCTCCCAAGAAGCGCTTGATTTAAGGTCGCTAGCTGGACCAGGATGCGTCTCAAAGGAGGTGGGAGGTTCCCTCACCCCATACTTCACCTCCATCGTGGGGTGAAGTAAGTAGCTCCATCAAACGCTCCAACAAGTGTAAGTGCTCATCGGGGAATGAATCGTCTATAGGTGGGTTATTCGTCTCGCGGGAAGATTCCGGTAGCCGGCTGAGGTGATCCGCAACGGAGTTCTCGGATCCCTTCTTATCGCGGATCTCTAGATCAAACTCTTGAAGCAAGAGAATCCATCGAATAAGGCGCGGCTTGGCATCCTTCTTAGCCAACAAGTAACGAATGGCCGCATGGTCGGTGTAGACAATGACTTTCGCCCCTACTAGATAGGAACGAAACTTCTCGAAAGCATATACAACCGCCAATAACTCCTTTTCTGTGGTAGCGTAGTGGCGTTGTGCTTCATCTAGCGTCTTGCTAGCATAGTAAATGGCGGTGGTCCGTCCATCCTTCTTTTGCCCAAGCACCGCTCCTACGGCTACATCACTAGCGTCACACATGACCTCAAAGGGCAAGGTCCAATCAGGAGGTTGGATAATGGGAGCGGAGATCAACGCTTCCTTAATCCTGTAAAAAGCATCAAGACACTCCTGCGAAAACTCAAAAACAACATCTTTATTCAAGAGGTTAGTTAGAGGTTTAGAAATCTTGGAGAAGTCCTTGATGAATCTCCTGTAGAAACCTGCATGCCCGAGAAAACTCCTCACACCTTTAACAGAACAAGGAGGAGGGAGTTTCTCAATAGTCTCGATCTTAGCTCGATCGACCTCAATGCCTCGATTAGAAACGAGGTGTCCTAGCACAATGCCTTCATTAACCATAAAATGACACTTCTCCCAATTCAAAACAAGGTTAGTGTCTTCACATCTTTTAAGCACTAGAGAAAGGTTAGATAGGCAATCATCAAAAGAGGAACCATATACAGAAAAATCATCCATGAATACCTCCATGATCTCCTCTATGTACTCGGAAAAGATAGCCATCATGCATCGTTGGAAGGTAGCGGGTGCATTGCACAATCCAAATGGCATCCTCCGATAGGCAAACGTCCCCCAAGGACAAGTGAAAGTGGTCTTTTCCTGATCATCCGGATGGATAGGAATCTGGAAGAATCCACTATAGCCGTCCAAATAGCAAAAGTGTGAATGCTGGGCCAACCGTTCGAGCATTTGATCAATGAAGGGAAGCGGAAAATGATCCTTCCGAGTCGCCGTGTTCAGCTTCCTATAATCGATGCAAACTCTCCAGCCCGTAACGGTCCTTGTTGGGATCAACTCGTTGTTCTTATTCGTCACAACGGTCATCCCTCCTTTCTTCGGAACGACATGCACCGGGCTAACCCACTTGCTGTCCGAGATAGGATAAATAATACCTGCATCCAACAACTTAAGAACTTTCTTCTTCACAACATCTTTCTTGATCGGATTTAACCGTCTTTGAGGTTCCCGTGAAGTCTTATGATTATCTTCCATTAGAATTCTATGCATGCAGAAAGAAGGTTTAATGCCAATAAGATCATCCGTGGTGTAACCTATGGCTTTTCGATGCTTTCTCAGGACATGCATTAGCTTAGATAATTCAGAATCGGAGAGGGAAGCACTAGCAATAACGGGATAGGTAGAATCCGGCCCAAGAAAGATATACCTCAAGTGACTAGGGAGCTGTTTAAGCTCCACGACTGGGGGTGCTTTCTGAGAGGGATCTCTGCTTCCTCTTTCCAGTGGAGTGGTGTCAGAAACTGGATTCGATGCAATCTCAGTTTGAATCGTCTCGCTGTCGACCTCGGTCGAGGCGCAAAGGCGTTGACCGAGATGTTCTTCGGTCGCCTCGCTCTGTCCAGAAAGTGCCTCGGTCGAGGTACTGCTACTGGAACCGAGACTGGAGATCTTCGTCTCCTGGACTAGCTTCTCAGTTTTAGCTCCTGGATCCTCTTCCAGTGCCTTCAAGCTCCGTATATCTGCATCACAAGAAGCATCTATACCTTCCTCCATTAAACTGAAGCTAATAACTCTTTCGAGTGGGTCTTGTTCGCTCCAAACGGTGTGTGCAAGCTTTAAATTTATAACCCTAGACTTAAGCTTAAAACAAGGATGCGAACCCGCAGTGTACGGGTCAATCGTAGTAAAAGCAAGAAAATTCCAGGGGTCGATCACAGGGACTTGGTGAAACAAAGTCAACACGGTATGCTACGTTAATTCTAACCACAAAAGCAATTAACACAATCAAAGATGAATAAGATGTCAAATAAGCAAACATGCAATTCTAGGGATTAAAGCATCTAGTTGTGGTTCCAACTCAAGATCTATAGATAAGCGGACAAAGCTGAGATTTTTGCGTGGGGAAGGTGTTGCTAAAGTAGAGTAGATCACCGGGTAAGTCTCACTACACACTAATCCTAAACCGTAACTCCTATTACCGGGTAAGTCTCAAGGAATCAAGATAAAGAACTATAACCTCAAACTAACACACCATCTAAGGGAATAGAATCAACCTTTACCGGGTAAGTCTCAGGCTAACTCACAAAGATGGGATGGAAGCACACTCAAACCCCAATAAAGGATAAACCTTTATTACCTACACTTATGATCGTTGGTACACAAACTAAGAAATTACCGGGTAAGTCTCATCCTAAGCTTGTATTGAACCAGGAAGGTGAAATAAGAATAGGATTTAGCAAACTCTAACACTTAACTTTCTGTTTTAGGTCGGATAAGTCACCTCGGTCAGAAGAATTCCACCCCGGCCGAGATGTTCATCAACCGAACGAGATGCTTAGGGTTAAGGTTAAAGACTCAAACTTTCAGGATCCTACTGGAATCTAAGATTATTCTATCATTGTTTTTCCCACAACCTTCAGCCAATCACCCTAGAATCACACAAGGAAATTAGCCACTCATCATCATAATGAAAGTATTAAAATATATGGGAAGAAGGTGAATATTTGAACAAAGAAGAATTTAATGAAAAGACTTCAATAACTGAATCAAATATCACAACAAAAGCGTTCCTTGGATAGCAATCCAACAAGACAAGACAATCAATGAGGGAATTGAAGACAATCTTACAAAACCCTTCAAAAAGCTATAAAAAGCTATGATCTTCAACCCTCCTTCAACCTTCAAAAAGGTTCTTCGAAAACTCCCAAATTGGAGTATGCTGCGGCTGCTGCGTGTGTAAACCCTGATCGACGGTATAGCGTGATTTCCAACTGTAAGCGGATGTCGGAATTATGGGAAATCCGACCCTTTTTATAGGAAAAATAAACCTCCAAAGATAATAAATCTTAAGAAGATATATTCCCATAAAAATAGGTAAAATATATGATTCTGCATATCTCCTTCCTTCCAGAAGCTCAGCCCAAAAATATAAGATCACTTTCCAAATTTAAAAGATCTCTTCCAAGAATAAAATATTCTCGCCGCGTCCTAGGTATTCGCCTCGGTCGAGTCGGTGTCTCTGGATCGCCTCGGTCGAGGTGAACCTCTGGTCAACCGAGGTGACTCACGACAGAATGTGAAATCTCTCGAATCAGCTCCAAAGTGAATCTTCAATCCATGGCTATGCTTCCTGGATGTAGCTCCAAATGACTCTTGGCTCCTTTTGCTCCTTTTTGATGCAAAACGTACCAAATTACCTGCAATTACAACGAAACTAGGTGTAGACCTCGATTCTCGCAAAGGTAGATAAAATGGTAGTAAAATCACATAATGTACATACAAACATGCAGAAAATTAAAAGATAAAACGTCCAAACAAACCCCAAAATATAGACTATAATTCATGCTATCAAAATACCCCATACTTAGCCCTTGCTTGTCCCCAAGCAAGTTCCTCATATAAAAGATAAGATAGAATGGATTATAAGTCAAGAAAATCAATGAAAAAGTCTTTCAAAAATTATTTTATGGTGTGCAACTATCATAGATCACTCTAAGAGAATACTTCCTGGAATTAAAAACTTAATATGCTCAAAACATTTTATAAATATAAGAAAGTTGTTCATCTTTGCATAAAATCATAGAATGCATAATAAATCATAATTATCAAAATTAATCATGTATAATCCGATTTAAACCGCTAAGTCAATCAACAAGCTCAAGGTCTCAAGGGCTTCCCAAGAGAAAAGGTCAAGAAACGTGTAGGGTAGGGATGTATGTAAGGTAATGTGGTGCTAGAATCCGGGAAAAGGATGAACTTCACTTCCACTTCAACTTGCAACACCTTCCACCAATAAGCTTTGCTTATCTCACACTTTTCCTTTTTTCTTTTTTTTTTTGGGATGCATGGACAGAGGTGCACAATAACCGAAGCCTAGGAAATCTGCAATCATCAATTTCTCGAGATGCATAAAACCCTTGATGCACATACCATGACCCGTTAGGAATATCGCTCAATCCGACTTTGGCAAGACACAAACACCCGGCTATGTGAATGGTGCCGAGTTACTCATCTTCATGATTGACTTCCCCAAACCTATTATTGCTTTCTAACACTTCACTTCCAGCCCACTCTTCAACTTTAACTTGCTTTCACCACTTCGCTTGCTTCCAAATTCCCGGATAGGTAAAGGGAGGCAAAATGTATATGAGGGGCTAAGCATGATCAAGAAGAAGAAGAAGAAGAGAATGAATTGCCTTGGTCTTTCCAAGAAGAATGTGAGAGAACTTAACCTGCGGTGTCAACCTTCAAATTCAACATAATTTGGATAAAAACAAAGTATTAAACATGCTAATAATTTCAAACAAAGCATTTAGCAACTTAAACATATTATAAAACCTTTCAAACACACAAAGAATTTAAAAACAGTAAGTAAACAAGATCTTCACTGAGATCATATCCAGATAAGTAACACAAAAATCGTTTTCGAAAACTTTCTGTTACGTCACCTCGGTCGAGATGTTCTTGGTTCAACCGAGGTGAAACACCTCGTTTTGCCAGAATCTCCCCGGTCGAGGTTAAAAATTTTTTTTTTTTTTTTTTTAAAACCAATTTTTTTTTATTCTTTTCGGTCCGGTTTCGACGTTTTTCTCAATCAAATAATCTGTAGGTATGCATGTAAGATCAGATAATCATATAAAGGCAAGTGAAGCATAAATATGAAAGTATCCGAATATAATACATCAAAAGTATCGAATACATCAAGTAGTCACGTAGTCAAATAATACAGACAAATACCCCATACTTGAGACACACTGTCCCAGTGGGTATAATAAAAGTCTAAATGAAAGAGGACTCACCGGATAAAGAGCCGAACTGCATAAAAATATAATAAATAAAACCCTGCAGCTCCTCAGTAGTCCTGATCCGGTGGTGGTGGTGGTATGTAGGGGAACTGAGTCGGATCATAGGGATAGCCCATGATATGCTAGAACTGTAGCTGAGCCATCATGTGCTGATGATGCTGCCGCTCCTGCATCTCGCGGATATCCAATGAAAGTGCAGCATATGAGTCGATAACCTGATCCGTCAGGTCATCGATCCGTCGGTGTGCAGCTCTGTCCCTAACTCCCCGCCTCCTGCGCCTAGTGGGCCTGACCGGAGAAGTCTCAGCTGGCGCCGGCTCAGATCAATAATGGGAGGCGCGCTCATCCCTGCTGTATCTGTACCTGTGTCCATCGGGACGCCGCCTCCTCTCTCATCAACTGTCTCATCGTCGTCATCCTCATCCTCAGCCTCCTCAGCCTCCTCTGCAGGGGCAGCTGCTCCCTCTCTGTAGTCCTCCATAAGTGTAGCCCATGCTGTCTGCCAGAAATGCGGATCGGAGACAGAGAACTGCGCAGACCATCTGATGCCCTGAGGTGCAGTCCGCTCCCAAGGCATGGCAACGTAGGGTGTAGTCAGCCCACGGGGAACTAGGATCCTCCGTGTAATCATCTCCTGCAATCCCAGCGGCTTCGGAGCCGCCGCCAATGTGCATATGCTGAGGTCCATCCCGTGGTAAGTGGCGATGTGGGTGACTAGACCTCCACAGCAAATATCTCCCTTCGCCTTGGCCTTGATCCTATGTAGATCCTCTGCTAGGAGCAAGCCAAAGTCTGGGAAGCCTCCTGTAACCATGCAATAGAGGCTGAAGAGCTCACCCTGTCTGATCTTCTGGGGCGTCTCAGTACGCGCCAGAAGTGTCTCACTGAAGATCCTGTGGGCAAGTCTGAAGGATGGGTGAAAGATGACCTTCTCCCTGGAATCTCCAGGGCGCCATCTGTCTGCATGAGTAGTAATGTGGGCTATCTGTCCCCAGAACTCCCTAGCTACGGATCGGGAGGGGAAGTCTACAGCAGTGGGGGTAGGAAAGCCAAAGATCTCTCTCCAAATCTCTAAAGGAACTATGAAGTTCCGGCTCATCAACCGGTACTTCACAGATCGCTCTGTGGGAAGGTAGGAGAAGGAGCTAACAAACTCGAGTGTCGGCTCTATGTAAGCTGGGGCTCGGATCTCAGTAAACTGATCCAGCCCGACGGTAGCAATCATCCTCCTAAGGTCAGCATCTAACCCTAGGCAGTCAAAAGCTGATACATCCAGAAATCGCGGTGCGATGACTGGACGCCCAGCTATCCTCTCATAGTCTACCCGGCATCTCTCGTGGATAACCGGGCGGTAGGGACGGGACGAGGAAGGAGAAGGGGAAGGGGAGGACCTATCTCTAAGAGCTAAACGGCGATCTGAACTCATTCTCAAAACACACTGTCAGACTACCTCGGTCGACTGACAACTCCAAGAATCACCTCGACCGAGGTGCAGAACGACCGGACCGAGGCAAAGACAGTTCGATTTCCACTCTCTGATTTTCAGTTCTTTTCCCCCTAAAATCACTATCGATGCTTCCTAAGGGGTACTTATAGATTTCCTCAACAGAATCAAGGGCAACCAAAGCCCAAATTGCAGAAAACGAACGAGTTAGGTTTTTCGAACGTTTTTACCTCGTTTCGGTCGAAACACTCGAATTTCTTGCAGATCTGTAGTTGCAATCGATTCCTCTACCCCTCAATTGCAGTTTGGAAGCAGAAATCTTCGAAAACGAGCGAGAAACGAAGGAAACGAGATGGATCTGTCTCCGCGGTCGAAATGGGTAAAAAAAAGTGAAAAGTAATTTTTCCCCTTTTTATACCGTTCCTGGATCTGCTGTCACCTCGGTCGAGATGGTCTCGACTGGACCGAGGTGATGTGGACCGAGGCGGTTCTGCAGATACCCTAGTCGCCTCGGTTGCTTCAAGAATCAACTCGGTCGAGGTGTTCTGACAGTGACCGAGGTGCTTCTGTCTTCTCAGATTCTCGGACTTCTGTCCTTCCAGATGTGCTCCTTCCTGTTGTCTGTCCAGAATGCCAAAAACAAAGCAAAGCAAAGCAAAAACAAAAACTATCTAAGCTAGACTAGAAAACGGGAAAGAAGAGCAATACCTTGGGTTGCCTCCCAAGAAGCGCTTGATTTAAGGTCGCTAGCTGGACCATAATGCGTCTCAAAGGAGGTAGATCGGCGCAACCTCTTCAACCGGCGTTTCCGGTTGGTACTTCTTAAGTCTATGACCGTTGACCTTGAAGTTTCCACTAGTTTCGCCCCATATCTCAACTGCACCATGAGGGAAAACATGTTTCACAACGTAAGGTCCGGTCCATCTAGATTTCAACTTACCTGGAAAAAGACGGAGGCGGGAGTTGAAGAGTAGAACTAAATCTCCCTCGTTAAGCTCCTTTGGAACGATACGCTTGTCATGCCATCTCTTCGTCCTTTCCTTGTAGATTTTGGCATTCTCATAGGCGTTCAAACGCAGCTCTTCCAGCTCGTTAAGTTCCAATAGTCGCTTCTCGCCAGCATCTTTAATGTCAAAGTTCAACCATTTGATAGCCCAATACGCTTTGTGCTCCAACTCAACGGGCAAGTGGCAAGACTTCCCATATACCAAATTATAAGGAGTGGTACCTATGGGAGTCTTGAATGCGGTCCTGTACGCCCAAAGAGCATCGTCTAATTTCATGGACCAATCCTTCCTCGTTCTAGAGACGGTCTTCTCCAAAATTGCCTTGATTTCTCTGTTCGAGATCTCGACCTGTCCACTAGTTTGAGGATGATAGGCGGTTGATACCTTGTGGGTTACCCCATACTTCGATAGAAGTGCTTTAAACTTCCGGTTGATGAAATGCGTTCCTCCATCGCTGATGATGATGCGTGGAGTTCCAAATCGTGGAAAGATAGTTCTATTCAAGAACTTCACAACCACCTTGGCGTCGTTAGTGGGAGAAGCAATGGCTTCAACCCATCTAGAGACGTAATCAACTGCAAGGAGAATGTAGAGGTTTCCTCCGGAGGATGGAAAAGGTCCCATGAAGTCAATCCCCCATACATCAAAGATTTCCACTTCTTGGATGTTGTTAAGTGGCATTTCGTTCCTCCTTGATAAGTTCCCTGTTCTTTGGCATGCATCACAAGAAACAACAAAAGATTGCACATCCTTAAATAATGTAGGCCAAAAGAAACCGGAACGCAATACCTTAGCGCATGTTTTATCGGTGCTAGCATGCCCTCCGCAAGGAAGTGAATGGCAATGCCTTATGACGCTATTAACTTCATCTTCCGGAATGCATCTTCGAAGCATCCCATCCGGTCCGCGCTTGAACAACAGCGGTTCATCCGAGTAGTAATGTCGTACTTCCTTGAAGAATCTCTTCTTTTGAGAGTACGTCAATCCGGGTGGTATTTCCTGGCAAACAAGATAATTCACAATATCAGCATACCAAGGACCTTTATTATCAGAAAGTTGGTGGAGGGAATGATCCGCCAACTGTGGGTGAATGTCAGAGAAAGGAGTAGAAAAATTGTTATTCTCGGCAATCTCAGTTTGAATCGTCTCGCTGTCGACCTCGGTCGAGGCGCAAAGGCGTTGACCGAGGTGTTCTTCAGACGCCTCGCTCTGTCCAGAAGGTGCCTCGGTCGAGGTACTGCTACTGGATCCGAGGCTGGAATTCGTCGTTTCCTGGACTAGCTTCTCAGTTTTAGCTCCTGGATCCTCTTCCAGTGCCCTCAAGCTCTGTATATCTGCAACACAAGAAGCATCTATACCTTCCTCCGTTAAACTGAAGCTAATAACTCTTTCGAGTGGATCGTTAGTAAGGATAGAGCTCACCAATTCTCTTGATTCTTCTTCATCGTAGATGTTGAAGATATCATCAGTTAGTTGCTCCCCTTTCATGGCTGCAAGTAGTGCGAACTCCACCTCATCGCCACCAACGTTGAATTTCAACTTGGCGTTCTTGCAATCCACATTGCAACCCGAAGTTGCTAGAAATGGCCTCCCGTGAATGATAGGAACAGGATAATCTGCGGGAATGTCAAGTACGACAAAATCTATAGGTAGATAGAAGTTACCTAACTTGACCGGAACGTCCTCCAAAATGCCCACGGGATGGGTGATGGAGCGATCCGCCATGTAGAGTCGAATCTTGACCGGCTTGGGCTCCCCAAGACCGATCTTAGTGCATAGCTCCAGCGGGATGATGCTCACGCTGGCTCCTAGATCGCAAAGGGCTTCACAAGTGACATCCCCAACTTGAATGGGAATGCAAAATGAGCCGGGATCTCTCAATTTAGGTGGCATCTTCTCCTTCATGATCTTTATGAGTTCCGAAGATTTAGATGTCATCCTAACTTCACCAACATCCTCCAGCTTCCTCTTCCTTGATAAGATTTCTTTTAAGAACTTCCCATAGGCGGGCATACCTAGAATAGCATCAAGGAAAGGAATGTTAATATGTAGCTTATTCATCAAGTCAAGGAACTTACCAAAGTGCTTGTCTAGATGTGCTCTGGCTCTGGACTGAGGGAATGGAAGTGGTGGTTTATATGCAGGAGGTAGAGCATAAGTTTCTGTCGTTCCTCCTGCTTTCTGTTGCTCTGCCTCGGCTGGCATCTCGGTCGAGGTGTTCTTCGACTGGATCTGGACCGAGGTGGTCTGCGTCGAGCGAGGTACTAGATCAGCAGTTTTGAGTCCACTCCTCGTCGTTATGGCCATACACTGGCCCTTAAGGTTAGTTTCCGTCTTTGCTGGAAGCTTCCCTGGATCTCTTGGCGCTTCATTCGCCCTATTAGCAAGTTGTTGTTCAAGGGACTTTTGGGCCCTCGAAAATGAAGTCATAGAATTCTCCATAGCGCCAAGCTTGATCAAGATTGCCTCCAGAACTGCGTCCTTCTTTTCCGGCTGAGATGAACTTGATCCTTGCCCTTGGCTTTTCAATGGAGTGGAAGTAGAAGAAGGAGAAGAGAGGAAAGGATTAGAGGAATCATTAGAATTGGAGTTTGAATAATTGTTACCGTGGTTTTGATTATTCGCCCTCCAGTTGTTGCTATTGGATCCTCTATTGTTGTTGTAGTTGTTGTTTCGGGGGCCGTTATTGTTGTTACGGTACCCGTTGTTGTTGTTGTTCCTTTGCCCTTGCTCTTCCTTCTTAGTTTGAGCCATCAAGAGCTCTTTTAATTCCTTCACGTCATTCTTCAATGATGAGAGTTGATTGTTGTTGGGTTGAGTCTCTTGAAAGTTGACTCTTTTAACTCCATCTTCGGCTCCTTGGTGGGTGTACTTCTCCATGTGCAAGGCTTGCTTCTCAATGAAGTCCCATGCATCATCAACCGCCATGTCCATGAAGGTACCGGCGGAGAGTAGTTGGAGATTGAACTGAGTGTTTCCGTCCAGCCCTTTGAAGTAGATCTCCAACAACTCGATTTTTGGAATCCCATGATGTGGGCAATCCAAAAGAATATCCTTGAACCGCTCCCAAGATTTGGACAAGCTCTCCTTGTCCTTCATGTTGAAAGCATTGATCTTCCCTCTCATTTCAGCAGTCTTTGAGGGGGGAAAGAATTTGGTCAGGAATTCTGTAGTCATCTCCTCCCATGTGCTAATTTTTCCTGGAGGAAGAGATTGATACCAAGTAAGAGCTCTATCTTTTAAAGAAAAGTAAAAAGGTCTTAGCTTGTAGTTGTTATTTTCAATTCTAGAAGGCCGCAAGGTCTCCATCAAGATCTCGTAGTTTTGAAGATGTTGATGCGGTGACTCCTTCTCTAGCCCTCCGAATTGACATTGGCGAATCATGGCTAGAACTTGCGGTCGAAGTTCGTAGTCATGATCCGCTGGATCTCCTAGGTTCACCCCTGGACGCCTCAGCTGCTGATTAGGGTCCATCCTTTGACCTAGGGTTTGCGGGATTCCTGCAAGAAGAACATCTCGGACTGGTATCCGAGGTGGATGTACATCGACCGGGGCGTCTGGTACTGGAACCTGCCTCGGTCGAGGATCAACTACTGGATCCTGCATCGGTCGAAGTAGAATCTGGTTCCGAATGGCTGCGATCTCAGCTTCGATTGCTGCAGTCCTGGCATGATTCTCTTATTTCTCTTGCCTTAGCTCTTCTTTACTGAGACGTAGCAGCTCCTGCGTCTCTCTCAATTGGGCCGCAAGATCGTGATCGTCTTGTTGGGCCATTTTCGCTTCTCTTAAGCGTCGCTTGTATGTCTTTTCTGGTTCGGGATCGTAAGGAACGATTTCCTTCCCAGCGCGGGTTCTTCGCATATACCTAAGAAAGAACCTGCAAAAGTCACTCAAGTAGAGTGGTTAGATGAAACGGGGCAAATGCCCCAAGGGCAAACCGTACCGGCTCGGTCTAGACCAAGTCCCCGGCAACGGCGCCAAAAACTTGTTCGCTCCAAACGGTGTGTGCAAGCTTTAAATTTATAACCCTAGACTTAAGCTTAAAACAAGGATGCGAACCCGCAGTGTACGGGTCAATCGTAGTAAAAGCAAGAAAATTCCAGGGGTCGATCACAGGGACTTGGTGAAACAAAGTCAACACGGTATGCTACGTTAATTCTAACTACAAAAGCAATTAACACAATCAAAGATGAATAAGATGTCAAATAAGCAAACATGCAATTCTAGGGATTAAAGCATCTAGTTGTGGTTCCAACTCAAGATCTATAGATAAGCGGACAAAGCTGAGATTTTTGCGTGGGGAAGGTGTTGCTAAAGTAGAGTAGATCACCGGGTAAGTCTCACTACACACTAATCCTAAACCGTAACTCCTATTACCGGGTAAGTCTCAAGGAATCAAGATAAAGAACTATAACCTCAAACTAACACACCATCTAAGGGAATAGAATCAACCTTTACCGGGTAAGTCTCAGGCTAACTCACAAAGATGGGATGGAAGCACACTCAAACCCCAATAAAGGATAAACCTTTATTACCTACACTTATGATCGTTGGTACACAAACTAAGGAATTACCGGGTAAGTCTCATCCTAAGCTTGCATTGAACCAGGAAGGTGAAATAAGAATAGGATTTAGCAAACTCTAACACTTAACTTTCAGTTACGGATCAAATAAGTCACCTCGGTCAGAAGAATTCCACCCCGGCCGAGATGTTCATCAACCGAACGAGATGCTTAGGGTTAAGGTTAAAGACTCGAACTTTCAGGATCCTACTGGAATCTAAGATTATTCTATCATTGTTTTTCCCACAACCTTCAGCCAATCACCCTAGAATCACACAAGGAAATTAGCCACTCATCATCATAATGAAAGTATTAAAATATATGGGAAGAAGGTGAATATTTGAACAAAGAAGAATTTAATGAAAAGACTTCAATAACTGAATCAAATATCACAACAAAGCGTTCCTTGGATAATAATCCAAAAAGACAAGACAACAATTGAGGGAATTGAAGACAATCTTACAAAACCCTTCAAAAAGCTATAAAAGCTATGGACTTCAATCTTCCTTCAACCTTCAAAAAGGTTCTTCGAAAACTCCCAAATTGGAGTATGCTGCGGCTGCTGCGTATTTCCGGTGTAAGCGGGGATGTGCTGCGTCGTATGCGAGATGTTGGATTTGTGGAAATCCAACCCTTTTTATAGGAAAATAAACCTCCAAAGATAATAAATCTTAAGAAGATATTATCCCATAAATATAGGTAAAATATATATTCTGCATATCTCCTTCCTTCCAGAAGCCAAGCTCAAAAATATAAGATCACTTTCCAAATTTAAAAGATCTCTTCCAAGAATAAAATATTCTCGCCGCGTCCTAGGTGTTCGCCTCGGTCGAGTCGGCGTCTCTGGATCACCTCGGTCGAGTCGGATCAATGGTCAACCGAGGTGACTCACGACAGAATGTGAAATCTCTCGAATCTGCTCCAAAGTGAATCTTCAATCCATGGCTATGCTCCCTGGATGTAGCTCCAAATGACTCATGACTCCTTTCTGCTCCTTTTTGATGCAAAACGTACCATATTACCTGCAATTACAACGAAACTAGGTGTAGACCTCGATTCTCGCAAAGGTAGATGAAATGGTAGTAAAATCACATAATGTACATACAAACATGCAGAATATGAAAGATAAAACGTCCAAACAAACCCCAAAAACTAGACTATAATTCATGCTATCAAAATACCCCATACTTAGCCCTTGCTTGTCCCCAAGCAAGTTCCTCATATAGAAGACAAGATAGAATGGATTATAAGTCAAGAAAATCAATGAAAAAGTCTTTCAAAAATTATTTTATGGTGTGCAACTATCATAGATCACTCTAAGAGTGTACTTCCTGGAATTAAAAACTCAATATGCTCAAAACATTTTATAAATATAAGAAAGTTGTTCATCTTTGCATAAAATCATAGAATGCATAATAAATCATAATTATCAAAATTAATCATGTATAATCCGATTTAAACCGCTAAGTCAATCAACAAGCTCAAGGTCTCAAGGTCTTCTCAAAAGAAAAGGTCAAGAAACGTGTAGGGTAGGGATGTATGTAAGGTAATGTGGTGCTAGAATCCGGGAAAAGGATGAACTTCACTTTCACAATGACTTGCAACATCTTCCACCAATAAGCTTTGCTTATTTCGCACTTTTTCTTTTTACTTTACTTTTTGGGATGCATGGATAGAGGTGCACAATAACCGAAGCCTAGGAAATCTGCAATCATCAATTTCTCGAGATGCATCAAACCCTTGATGCACATACCATGACCCGTTAGGAATATCGCTCAATCCGACTTTGGCAAGACACAAACACCCGGCTATGTGAATGGTGCCGAGTTACTCATCTTCATGATTGACTTCCCCAAACCTATTATTGCTTTCTAACACTTCACTTCCAGCCCACTCTTCAACTTTAACTTGCTTTCACCACTTCGCTTGCTTCCAAATTCCCGGATAGGTAAAGGGAGGCAAAATGTATATGAGGGGCTAAGCATGATCAAGAAGAAGAAGAAGAAGAGAATGAATTGCCTTGGTCTTTCCAAGAAGAATGTGAGAGAACTTAACCTGCGGTGTCAACCTTCAAATTCAACATAATTTGGATAAAAACAAAGTATTAAACATGCTAATAATTTCAAACAAAGCACTTAGCAACTTAAACATATTATAAAACCTTTCAAACACATAAAGAATTTAAAACCAGTAGGTAAACAAGATCTTCACCGAGATCATATCCAGATAAGTAATACAAAATTGTTTTCGAAAACTTTCTGTTACGCACCTCGGTCGAGATGTTCTTGGTTCAACCGAGGTGGAATGCCTCGTTTCGCCAGAACTGTCCCGGTCGAGGTCAAAAAAAATTTTTTAAATACCAAATTTTTTTTTCTTTTCGGTTTGGTTTTGACGTTTTTCTCAATCAAATAATCTGTAGGTATGCATGTAATATCAGATAATCATATAAAGGCAAGTGAAGCATAAATATGAAAATATCCGATGAATATAATACATCAAAAGTATCGAATACATCAAGTAGTCACGTAGTCAAATAATACAGACAAATACCCCATACTTGAGACACACTGTCCCAGTGGGTATAATAAAAGTCTAAGGACAGGATACTCACCGAACATAGCTAAGCTGCATGAAGAAGTAAGAAACAGCTCCAAGATAAGACCATCTCGGTTGGCGAAGCACATATCGGTCGAGGTGTTCTGACAGTCCCCGAGATGTATCTCAGTAAAGCTCGTTTCCTCAACTTCTCGAAATTTTGTTCTTCCAGTGTAGCTCCTGAACTGTGATCCTTCCTTTTTGGAATACCTGGTTGTTGTCTAGAGGAAAACAAAAACAAAGCAACTATCTAAACTGAACTAGAAAAGGGAGAAGAAAGCAATACCTTGGGTTGCCTCCCAAGAAGCGCTTGGTTTAAGGTCGCTAGCTGGACCCTTCTCCATAGAATTACTCAATGCACTTCGAACGTTGTGGAGTGCTCATCACATCCATCATAAGAGTCTTCCAAAAAGGTTCCGGTTCCTAATTTCACCGGCAAATGGTAAGATCTCCCACGTACAAGCTTGTACGGTTTGATTCTCACCGGAATTCTTCTAGATTTCCTGCACTTCAATGGGACATAATCTACCCTCGTGTCCCATCCTTTCCTGGATCGAGAAAACAGTTTCTCGAGAATCATAGCAGCTTCCCCATCTAGAACTTGGGGATGGTACAAGGTCCTGAGCATGCGAGGGACCCCATACTTGAACAAGAAACACTTCATCGCCTTAACGGTGTAGTGCTTGCGAACTTCACTCCTTATAATCCAAGGAGTATCTTCCTCCAACAGTTTCAAGGGAGGTTTCATCTTGATCTTAGGAGGTTCTTTCGGAAGAGACCTCCAACTCTCCGGTGTCTTCCTGAAAAATTCAGAAATATTAATAGGGAATTCAAATGAAGTAGGAGAACGTACCTTGCAAAGTTCTCCAAAGCTTGAGGCAAGTTTCGTGTTGGGTTGATAATCCACCCACGAAATCTCTCTCAGTTCAGCTGGTCTTTCTTCCACCTTGACCACAATCTCAGTAATTTGGCCAAAGTCTTCTGCATCTGCCTCTTCCGGTTCTGCAGGTTCTTCTTTCATCTCGACCGAGGTTACTTCCACCTCGACCGAGGTCTCAACAGTCAGATCGAGATCTTCCACATCTTCTCCCTCTAAAGCTTCAGGAGAAACTTCTGGTTTGACTGGATGTATGCTCGAAACGTGCAACACTTCCTTATGCTCCTCTTCCGGCTTAGCATAGGATAGGGTGCTTTCCTTGAGCTCCGTCACCTTCTTCATCAACTTCTCCAATCTTGATTCGAGAGAGTCTTCGAAAGGTTGCTCATAAATGTTTTTAGGGACATTCTTCTCATCCCATATCGCAAGTTCATGTTGAATGGCCTCTTCTCTTTCCCATTCATTGTTGAACCAATAGAAGGAGTACTTCTCCTCCAAGTATTCATAATGATCCGCCCTAGCACTTTGTCTTGCTATCCAGGCTGGATCAAACATAGCCATCAGAAATCCTGAAAACTACAAAACTCATAGAAAGAGTAGTTAGTAGCAACAGGGGCAAGTGCCCCGAAAGCAAACCGTACCGGCTCGGTCTAGACCAAGTCCCCGGCAACGGCGCCAAAAACTTGTTCTTTGGCGAAACTATGTTCCGTTGCCGGAACAAGAACTTCGTATGTACCTAAGAACACAAACCTGCAAGAACACTCAAAAGAGATATCAAATAACAAGAGCAAAGCTCCCAAGCTTGACAACCGATAACCGAATTCGGCCTAAACCGATCCCCGGCAACGGCGCCAAAAACTTGTTCGCTCCAAACGGTGTGTGCAAGCTTTAAATTTATAACCCTAGACTTAAGCTTAAAACAAGGATGCGAACCCGCAGTGTACGGGTCAATCGTAGTAAAAGCAAGAAAATTCCAGGGGTCGATCACAGGGACTTGGTGAAACAAAGTCAACACGGTATGCTACGTTAATTCTAACTACAAAAGCAATTAACACAATCAAAGATGAATAAGATGTCAAATAAGCAAACATGCAATTCTAGGGATTAAAGCATCTAGTTGTGGTTCCAACTCAAGATCTATAGATAAGCGGACAAAGCTGAGATTTTTGCGTGGGGAAGGTGTTACTAAAGTGGAGTAGATCACCGGGTAAGTCTCACTACACACTAATCCTAAACCGTAACTCCTATTACCGGGTAAGTCTCAAGGAATCAAGATAAAGAACTATAACCTCAAACTAACACACCATCTAAGGGAATAGAATCAACCTTTACCGGGTAAGTCTCAGGCTAACTCACAAAGATGGGATGGAAGCACACTCAAACCCCAATAAAGGATAAACCTTTATTACCTACACTTATGATCGTTGGTACACAAACTAAGGAATTACCGGGTAAGTCTCATCCTAAGCTTGCATTGAACCAGGAAGGTGAAATAAGAATAGGATTTAGCAAACTCTAACACTTAACTTTCTGTTTTAGGTCGGATAAGTCACCTCGGTCAGAAGAATTCCACCCCGGCCGAGATGTTCATCAACCGAACGAGATGCTTAGGGTTAAGGTTAAAGACTCGAACTTTCAGGATCCTACTGGAATCTAAGATTATTCTATCATTGTTTTTCCCACAACCTTCAGCCAATCACCCTAGAATCACACAAGGAAATTAGCCACTCATCATCATAATGAAAGTATTAAAATATATGGGAAGAAGGTGAATATTTGAACAAAGAAGAATTTAATGAAAAGACTTCAATAAATGAATCAAATATCACAACAAGCGTTTCTTTGGATAGCAATCCAACAAGACAAGACAATCAATGAGGGAATTGAAGACAATCTTACAAAACCCTTCAAAAAGCTATAAAAAGCTAATCTTCAACTTCCTTCAACCTTCAAAAAGGTTCTTCGAAAACTCCCAAATTGGAGTATGCTGCGGCTGCTGCGTCGTATGCGAGATGTTCAGCTGTAAGCGGATGTCGGAATTATGGGAAATCCGACCCTTTTTATAGGAAAATAAACCTCCAAAGATAATAAATCTTAGAAAGATATATTCCCATAAAAATAGGTAAAATATATGATTCTGCATATCTCCTTCCTTCCAGAAGCTCAGCCCAAAAATATAAGATCACTTTCCAAATTTAAAAGATTTCTTCCAAGAATAAAATATTCTCGCCGCGTCCTAGGTATTCGCCTCGGTCGAGTCGGCGTCTCTGGATCGCCTCGGTCGAGGTGAACCTCTGGTCAACCGAGGTGAATCACTACAGAATGTGAAATCTCTCGAATCAGCTCCAAAGTGAATCTTCAATCCATGGCTATGCTTCCTGGATGTAGCTCCAAATGACTCTTGACTCCTTTTGCTTCTTTTTGATGCAAAACGTACCATATTACCTGCAATTACAACGAAACTAGGTGTAGACCTCGATTCTCGCAAAGGTAGATGAAATGGTAGTAAAATCACATAATGTACATACAAACATGCAGAATATGAAAGATAAAACGTCCAAACAAACCCCAAAATATAGACTATAATTCATGCTATCAGGTCGTTAATAAGGATAGAGCTCACCAATTCCCTTGATTCTTCTTCATCGTAGATGTTGAAGATATCATCAGTAAGTTGCTCCCCTTTCATGGCCGCAAGTAGTGCGAACTCCACCTCATCACCACCAACATTGAATTTCAACTTGGCGTTCTTGCAATCCACGTTGCAACCCGAAGTTGCTAGAAATGGCCTCCCGAGAATAATAGGAACAGGATAATCTGCGGGAATGTCAAGTACGACAAAATCTATAGGTAGATAGAAGTTACCTAACTTGACCGGAACGTCTTCCAAAATGCCCACGGGATGGGTAATGGAGCGATCCGCCATGTAAAGTCGAATCTTGACCGGCTTGGGCTCTGCAAGACCAATCTTAGTGCATAGCTCCAGCGGAATGATGCTCACGCTGGCTCCTAGATCACAAAGGGCTTCACAAGTGACATCCCCAACTTGAATGGGAATGCAAAATGAGCCGGGATCTCTCAATTTAGGTGGCATCTTTTCCTTCATGATTTTGATTAGCTCCGAGGATTTAGACGTCATCCTAACTTCACCAACATCCTCCAGCTTCCTCTTCCTTGATAAGATTTCTTTTAAGAACTTCCCATAGGCGGGCATACCTAAAATAGCATCAAGGAAAGGAATATTAATATGTAGCTTATTCATCAAGTCAAGAAACTTACCGAAGTGCTTGTCTAGATGTGCTCTGGCTCTGGATTGAGGGAATGGAAGTGGTGGCTTATATGCAGGAGGTGGAACATAAGTTTCTGTTGTTCCTCCTACTTTTTGTTGCTCCGCCTCGGTTGGCATCTCGGTCGAGGTGTTCTTCGACTGGATCTGGACCGAGGTGGTCTGCGTCGAGCGAGGTACTGGGTCTGCAGTTTTGAGTCCACTCCTCGTCGTTATGGCCATGCACTGGCCCTTAGGGTTAGTTTCCGTCTTTGCTGGAAGCTTCCCTGGATCTCTTGGCGCTTCATTCGCCCTATTAGCAAGTTGTTGTTCAAGGAACTTTTGGGCCCTCGAAAATGAAGTCATAGAATTCTCCATAGCGCTAAGCTTGATCAAGATTGCCTCCAGAACTGCGTCTTTCTTTTCCGGTTGAGATGAACTTGATCCATGCCCTTGGCTTTTCAATGGAGTAGAAGAAGAAGAAGGGGGAGAGAGAAAAGGATTAGAGGAATCATTAGAGTTGGAGTTTGAATAATTGTTACCGTGGTTTTGGTTATTCGCCCTCCAGTTGTTGCTATTGGATCCTCTATTGTTGTTGTTGTAGTTGTTGTTTCGGGGTCCGTTGTTGTTGTTACGGTACCCGTTATTGTTCTTGTTGTTGTTTCTTTGCCCTTGCTCTTCCTTCTTAGTTTGAGCCATCAAGAGCTCCTTCAGTTGCTTCACGTCATTCTTCAATGATGTGAGTTGATTGTTGTTTGGTTGAGTCTCTTGAAAGTTGACTCTTTTTACTCCACCTTCGGCTCCTTGGTGGGTATACTTCTCCATGTGCAAGGCTTGCTTCTCAATGAAGTCCCAAGCATCATCAATCGCCATGTCCATGAAGGTACCGGCGGAGAGTAGTTGGAGATTGAACTGGGTGCTTCCGTCCAGCCCTTTGAAGTAGATCTCCAACAACTCGATCTTTGGAATCCCATGATGTGGGCAATCCAAAAGGATATCCTTGAACCGCTCCCAAGATTTGGACAAGCTCTCCTTGTCCTTCATGATGAAAGCATTGATCTTCCCTCTCATTTCAGCAGTCTTTGAGGGGGGAAAGAATTTGGTTAAGAATTCCGTAGTCATCTCCTCCCATGTGCTAATTTTTCCTGGAGGAAGAGATTGATACCAAGTAAGAGCTCTATCTTTTAAAGAAAAGTAAAAAGGTCTTAGCTTGTAGTTGTTATTTTCAATTCTAGAGGGTCGCAAGGTTTCCATCAAGATCTCGTAGTTTTGAAGATGTTGATGCGGAGACTCCTTCTCTAGCCCTCCGAATTGACATTGGCGAATCATGGATAGAACTTGCGGTCGAAGTTCGTAGTCATGATCCGCTGGATCTCCTAGGTTCACCCCTGGACGCCTCAGCTGTTGATTAGGGTCCATCCTTTGACCTAGGGTTTGTGGGATTCCTGCAAGAAGAACATCTCGGACTGGCATCCGAGGTGGAAGTATATCGCCCGGGGCGTCAGGTACTGGAATCTGCCTCGGTCGAGGATCTACTACTGGATTCTGCATCGGTCGAGGATCAACAGGAGGATCTTCCCTCGGTCGAAGTAGAATCTGATCTCGTATGACTGCAATCTCAGCTTCGATTGCTGCAGTCTTGGCACGATTCTCTTCTTTCTCTTGCCTTAGCTCTTCTTTACTGAGACGTAGCAGCTCCTGCGTCTCTCTCAATTGGGCCGCAAGATCGTGATCGTCTTGTTGGGCCATCTTCGCTTCTCTTAAGCGTCGCTTGTATGTCTTTTCTGGTTCGGGATCGTAAGGAACGATTTCCTTCCCAGCGCGGGTTCTTCGCATATACCTAAGAAAGAACCTGCAAAAATCGTCACTCAAGTAGAGTGGTTAGATGAAACGGGGCAAGCGCCCCAAGAGCAAACCGTACCGGCTCGGTCTAGACCAAGTCCCCGGCAACGGCGCCAAAAACTTGTTCGCTCCAAACGGTGTGTGCAAGCTTTAAATTTATAACCCTAGACTTAAGCTTAAAACAAGGATGTGAACCCGCAGTGTACGGGTCAATCGTAGTAAAAGCAAGAAAATTCCAGGGGTCGATCACAGGGACTCGGTGAAACAGAGTCAATACGGTATGCTAATGTCAATACTAACCACAAGAGCAATTTAACACAATCAAAGATGAATAAGAAGTCAATAAAGCAAACATGCAATTCTAGGGATTAAAGCGTCTAGTTGTGGTTCCAACTCAAGATCTATAGATAAGCGGACAAAGCTGAGATTTTTGCGTGGGGAAGGTGTTACTAAAGTGGAGTAGATCACCGGGTAAGTCTCACTACACACTAATCCTAAACCGTAACTCCTATTACCGGGTAAGTCTCAAGGAATCAAGATAAAGAACTATAACCTCAAACTAACACACCATCTAAGGGAATAGAATCAACCTTTACCGGGTAAGTCTCAGGCTAACTCACAAAGATGGGATGGAAGCACACTCAAACCCCAATAAAGGATAAACCTTTATTACCTACACTTATGATCTTAGGTACACAAACTAAGGAATTACCGGGTAAGTCTCATCCTAAGCTTGCATTGAACCAGGAAGGTGTAATAAGAATAGGATTTAGCAAACTCTAACACTTAACTTTCTGTTTAGGTTCGGATAAGTCACCTCGGTCAGAAGAATTCCACCCCGGCCGAGATGTTCATCAACCGAACGAGATGCTTAGGGTTAAGGTTAAAGACTCGAACTTTCAGGATCCTACTGGAATCTAAGATTATTCTATCATTGTTTTTCCCACAACCTTCAGCCAATCACCCTAGAATCACACAAGGAAATTAGCCACTCATCATCATAATGAAAGTATTAAAATATATGGGAAGAAGGTGAATATTTGAACAAAGAAGAATTTAATGAAAAGACTTCAATAACTGAATCAAATATCACAACAAAGCGTTCCTTGGATAATAATCCAAATAGACAAGACAACAATTGAGGAATTGAAGACAATCTTACAAAACCCTTCAATAAAGCTATAAAAGCTATGGACTTCAATCTTCCTTCAACCTTCAAAAAGGTTCTTCGAAAACTCCCAAATTGGAGTATGCTGCGGCTGCTGCGTATGCTGCGTATTTCCGGTGTAAGCGGGGATATGGAATTGTGGAAATCCAACCCTTTTTATAGGAAAATAAACCTCCAAAGATAATAAATCTTAAGAAGATATTATCCCATAAATATAGGTAAAATATATATTCTGCATATCTCCTTCCCTCCAGGAGCCAAGCCCAAAAATATAAGATCACTTTCCAAATTTAAAAGATCTCTTCCAAGAATAAAATATTCTCGCCGCATCCTAGGTGTTCGCCTCGGTCGAGTCGGCGTCTCTGGATCACCTCGGTCGAGGTGAATCAATGGTCAACCGAGGTGAGTCACAACAGAATGTGAAATCTCTCAAAACTGATCCAAAGTGAATCTTTAATCTATGGCTATGCTCCCTGGATGTAGCTCCAAATGACTCATGACTCCTTTTGCTCCTTTTTGATGCAAAACGTACCATATTACCTGCAATTACAACGAAACTAGGTGTAGACCTCGATTCTTGCAAAGGTAGATGAAATGGTAGTAAAATCACATAATGTACATACAAACATGCAGATTATGAAGGATAAAACGTCCAAACAAACCCCAAAATATAGACTATAATTCATGCTATCAGACACTTATAGTGGTCACGCCACGGATGCCATGGACACCGACACTCATGGTGCAGGACCTAGCAGGACTAGTAGAGGCTCGTAGGAGACAAAGGATGACATGCAGCCACCTCGCCACTCTTTTGCCCATGCCACGAGCCATGGACGAGGACGTCGACTTCCCCGCCACTATAGAGACTTAGTCTCTAGCTTCCAGAGTCTCTGCACCGACTATCACGCTCTCCACACCGACTATGACACCTTGAACACTGAGTTCAGGGAGTACCGGCAGGAGACGGACGCTAGGCATTCCTCCTACGACGGCCAGATGAGATACTTATACTACCATCAGTTCGGCCACTTCTACGATCCTAGTGCACCGATGTATCCGTATCCTCCACCTCCACCACCGACCGAGGATTGAACTCCATTTTAGCACTCTATGTACTTTACACTACTTTTGATGATTTGACTTGTAATAACTCTTACACTACTTGCTTTCCACTATGACATTTGCATTTGCATGATCTTTTTTGGAACTCATGACTTTTCAAAAATTTTTATGCTTCTTATGATGGAAATGACCTATATGATGAGAATCGTGATGTGGATAGGCAAAAAGATGACTTGGTTGTGTTGAAATTTTAATTATAGCATGAATGAGCTTACTTTTGTTGCTTGAACACATCAATAAATTATATGATCTAGATGTTTTGTTAAGAGAATGAAATAATAGTCGAAGCTATATTGCAAATTCTTTTACATCATATAAGGATGACCAAGGCAATTCACTTCTTTTCTCTTCTCATATCTTGATCATGCTAGCCCCTCAATGAAATATGTGACCCTCCTTTTACCATCCGGGAATTAGGATAGGTGATTGAAAAAGGCATGTTTGATGTGGGAGGGCCATGAAAGCAAAAATTTTGCATTCAAAAAAAACAATCAGAAAGAAATTCGTAGTTTTGGGGAAGTCGATCATGATGATGAGTAACTCGGCACCATTCACATAGCCTGGTGTTTGTGTCTTGCCAAAGTCGGATTGAGCGATGTTCCTAACGGGATATGGTATGTGCATCAAGGGTTTGAAGCATCTCAAATTTGAGAAACGCCGATTTCCTAGGCTTCGGTTATTGTGCACCTCTATCCATACTCTCAAAAGAAAAAAAAATTAAGTATAAAGAAAGCAAAGCTTTCACATGCAAAGCATGTACAAAAGGAAAAAAAGAGGTGAAAAGAGTAAAATTCTTGAAGGTATTATGTTGTTCCTCTTTCCCGGATTAGCACCACAATTGCCTACAAGAATTCCCTCCCTTAACACGTTTCTTAGACCTTATCCTTGATTAGAAGACCTTGAGACTTTTATGCATGTATTTAAGACTTCATAGCTTAGACTTGTTTGATTTTAATTATGTCTATATTTTTATCATGTCCTTTATTTGTGTTTTCAAGAAAGAAAAGAGAGTTAGTCCATGTATTGTTATCATTGATACATACTTTGCCTTCCTATGCCTTGAAACATCACTTTGAGGGTGATCCAATAAGAAGAAGCACTATCAATTAAAAGATTTTTGAGTTTTCATACATATATAATCCATGACATCTTGTATTTTAAATTTAAGTCTTGCTTAGGGACAAGCAAGGGGCAAGTATGGGGTATTTTGATGACATGAATTATATACCATTATAATCATGCATATTGGAGAGGTTTGCCTCAATTCACCTAGCATTTAGAGAGAAATTATGTACCTTTTATGCTCTAGTCAATAATATTTCAGAAATAGAGGTCTATACGAGTTTTGGTTGAATTATAGGTAATTGGAGTGGATTTGAAAGCAAAAGTGGAGCAAGGAGCATCTAAGGTCATTAAGGAAGCTAAAGGAGTCTTAGAGGAGTCACAAGGAGCAAAGGAGTTGCATAAAAGAAGCATGAAGAAGAGGAAGAAAATAAGCCAAAAGACAAGCACTTTCTGTTGAAGAAAATCGTGCCATTATACATATAAATCGGACGATTTTCTTCATTCAAAATCGAACGGTTTCATGTATAAATCGGTCAGTCCGATTTCCTTTGCTTTTTGGCCAAATGATAAAAACGACACAAGCCCATTTATTTTGGGCTCGAGAAGGGTTTTGCCAAACGGCCCATTATCAAGAAATGATAGTGGGGAACCCTAGGAACGAAAACGAGGAGGCGACAACGGGAAATCTTTACAGGTTGGAGAGAGATTGAGGATTCAAGGAGAAGGATTGAAGCACTTTTACCGGGAAGTCAATCTTGATCATATTTGTGAGATTTATGTATTCCATTGAAGTCTTTGTGGTTTTTGAACACGATATTGAGTTGATTGAGAGATACATTGATTACATTTGAGATTGGTTTACAGATTTGAAGGTTATTGAGTTTTTATTCAAGATTCGGGTTTAATTGCATTATTTCACTCAATCTTTAATTTGATTTGATTTTGAAAATGGTTGGCTAAAACCATTGTGATTCTGGGGAGAATAGTTGATGATTGAGGCTTAGATGATGATAGACTGAACTCATTCAAACATTTGGACCCTGAGAGTTTAGATTTTAACTTTGCGAAAAACAGGAAAATCGCCCTGTTCTTGAATAAATCGTCCGATTTATTTAAGGTAGATCGATTTAATTCCCTGTCGAGTTTTAATTGATTTATTCTTTAATCAAAGTTAATCCTTGCCTAAATCCTAACCTTGTTTAACCTTTTTAACCTCTATTTGAGTGTGTGAAGAGACTTCAACCTTGATTCTACATTTAATAGATTAAGATTACAAGATTTGGGTAATAGAGAGACTTAACATCCTCTATTTCGGTTTAAGTGTGCTTTCTATCTTACCTTGGAGAGTCACATCCTGGGGTTTTGGATAATTAGTTTGAGTGTGATTCTTGTCCTTAGATCTTTCAATATCGCAGCCTCAACAACCCTTATAGAGAGAACCTTTGGATTTGATATATATAGGTTACGGAACTTCACCGTACGTTACCAATCTTTGAAACACATAACCTTGGCAATATAAACTCTGTCCTTTGATCTTTAGAAGTGTCTTGAATCAAAAGCCGCAGTCGGATACTTGAATCCTTGGAATCATTTGTCTCTTTATTAATCACAAAAGCTTTTGCATTTTTCTAGATAATTGAAATCGATTTTTATTCTCACCAAATCCCTGAGTTCGACTTTGGAATTCTTACCTTACTACAGCTGATCCGTACACTGCGGGTTCGCTTTGGCTTGAGTTCTAGATATAAATTTAAAACTAGTGACGCACACTTTCGGGCGAACAGTCTTCCTAGAGACGAGAAGTGGTGGATCTAGGAGACAACATTCACATCGAGTCCAGTCAGATAACTCGGATTGTGTCTCCATGAGAGGGCCAAAGTTTAGAGAGTATATCAGACGTATTGAGGAGGCTGCTAGAGCCTCCTCAATACGTCTATCATCATCTAAGCCTGAGTGGCTCCTCAATACGTCTGATATATTTTGAGCGCCTATCCTTCATGCACTGGTATTTGGTCGAGGCCCTCTGGTCCCCAAATCTACCAGTGCATGAAGGATCTTCTGAGATGTCTCAGGGAGCCACTCAGGTGCCAGCTATGCCAGCACATGCTGCTGAGACTATTCGAGTTCCAAAGGAGACTAGAGGGCCTCGACCAAATACCTAGTTGAACAGAGAGCAGTTATTTCCTGCCTCACTGAGGTGGGAGAAGCTGTAGGATTTAGTGGAAGCCGGCTTTGAGGATGTGCCGATTGTAGACGCCATCAACCTCTTCCAAAGTGAGTTAGCTTTGCTAGGTCTAGCTGCGCCATCTGAGGACCAGTATGTGTACCTATTCTCCCGTCGACTGAGGGAGAGCACACATTCTTATATGGCGGGATTCCATTGTGAGTCCTTGGTTTAGTATCAAGACCAGGCTTCTTCTTATGAGAGAGAGCGAGCCAGTCAGAGGAGGACTTCTCAGATGGGACGGTCTGAGAAGAAGCAGCACACTGGGCAGACCAGTGGTGTTGGAGGAGCATTTGGTTCTAGATTGAGTCAGAGACGTCAGAGTTTCCCCTCGTTTGCATTGACTGTAGATAAGGGACGATAGTGTTATAACTGTGGTGATCTTGGACATTTGAGGCCAGAGTGTACCAAACCATTTGTGACTTATTTCCTTGTGGTAGACCAGTTCATAGAGCTGCCTTCTGTAGGCAAGGTGGAGTTGCATCACATAAGGGTTCTTCTCCTGCTAGTGTGATGGGAGGTATCAGAGGACAGCTCAACAGTAGACACAAGGACAGCAGAGAGTCCCAGATCGTCCTTCTACTCAGGGATCTGCTCCCGGGCAGAGTAGAGGTAGATTTCGTAGTGGGAGTACCACCGATACTAGAAGAGCTCAGGGTAGAGCCTTTGAGCTGAGGAGTGCAGAGGAGCCGCCTGAACCGGATGCTACAGGTACCATTCTGCTTCATGGTTTACCTGTTAGAGTTTTGTTTGATACAGGTGCTACGCATTCCTTTATATCTGATGTATGTGTTGAGCGCTTGAGTTTAGCTACTATAGAGGGGATACCCTTTACTATAGGGTTACTTGATGGTAGCCGGGTCAGAGGTACCCGTGAGATACATTGTTGTCCCATTCGTTTAGGGACTCGTATGTTGCTTGTGGATTTCTTAGTCATGCCTTTAATGCATGAAGAAGTCATATTAGGTATGGATTGGATGCGTAGACACCGTGCGGTTTTAGATGTTGGTAGGAGGATTGTTATAGTATCTACCGAGGTAGGTTAGATGGAGGTCTTCCAAGGCTAGGACCTTGGAAAGACGGAATTTGTCATTAGTGATGTACGAGCATCAAGGGTTGATATCACAGGGATGTGACGCCTTCTGGTGTTATGACATGAAGGATGGAGAGAGTCCAGTGGTAGAGGATATTCCAGTGGTCTACGAGTTTGCAGATGTAATTGCTGAGCCGTCGAGCTTGCCGCCTCAAAGGAGTGTGGATTTCAATATCAAGTTGGAGCTTGTACGAGACCCATCTCGAAGGCCCGTATCGTATGGCGCCTATTGAGATGTTGGAGCTGAAGAAGCAACTCGAGGAGTTCACTGAGAAGGGCTTCATTCGCCCTAGTGTATCCCCATGGGGAGATCCTGTCCTCTTTGTGCAGAAGAAGGATGGATCATTGAGACTGTGTATTGACTATAGAGAGCTGAACAAGGTGACCATCAAGAACAAGTACCCATTGCCTCGTATTGATGATCTGCTTGATTAGCTTTAGGGAGAGACCGTGTTCTCCCGGATTGATTTACGCTCGGGATATCACTAGTTAAGGGTGAGGGAGCAGGATGTACACAAGACGGCATTTCGTACCCGTTATGGACACTACGAGTTTGTAGTGATGCTATTTGGGTTGACTAATGCCCCAACAGTTTTCATGGAGTTGATGAATAGTATCTTCATCGACTTCCTTGATCAGTTTGTCGCAGTCTTCATTGATGACATTCGGGTATACTCTCGTACCAAAGAGGAGCATGCCGGTCATTTGAGGACGGTTTTGCAAATTTTGAGGGATAGAGAGCTGTATGCCAAGCTCTCTAAGTGCGAGTTCTGGATGTCAGAGGTAGCCTTTCTAGGCCATATTCTCTCCGCCAGTGGGATCATGGTTGATCCGGCGAAGATCGAGTCTGTTGCTGCTTGGACGACACCGACGAACGTCAAGGAAGTGCGTAGCTTTCTTGGCCTAGCTGGTTATTACCGACGCTTTGTGGAGGGATTTTCTATGATTGCCCGGCCACTGACGAGTTTTTTGAGGAAGACTACCAGATTTGTGTGGACTGATCAGCGTGCTAAGAGTTTTGAGGAGTTGAAGAGGCTTTTGACTTCTGCTCCTGTCTTGGCAAAACCAGAGGGTTCTGAGGATTTTGTGGTTTACAATGATGTATCCAAGCTAGGCTTGGGATGTCTGTTGATGCAGAGGGGCAGAGTAATTGCTTATGCGTCTAGACAGTTGAAGACGTATGAGGAGAACTACCCGACTCATGATCAGGAGTTAGCAGCGGTAGTTCATGCTTTGAAGATCTGGAGACATTACTTGTATGATGTCACATGTCAGATCTTCACAAACCATAAAAGTTTGAAGTACATTTTTATGCAGCGGGAGTTGAATAACCGCTGTCATGCATCTATAAGCAATCACGAGTCGGGTAGTTCTCCTCATACGTCTATGGGGATGGATCATCCCAACATAAAGGTGTATGACACTTACGTCCATAAGCAATCACGAGTCGGGCAGAGTGATTGCTTATGGGTGTTGATGCAAAGGGGCATTGTATGGACGTAGTCCATCCCGATCTTCAAAGCATGCCAACTGTTGCGTGTTGGATTGGGGACAAGGATGGTCTGATTACCTCCCACTAGTCGAGTTCTCATACAACAACAGTTGGTATGCATCTATAGGGATGGCTGATAGCATGAAATATGACTATATTTTAGGCACTTGTTTTGATTGTTTTTCTCTATTAGTTGTCTACATGGATATAAGTTTGAAGCATTTATGAGCACATTCACCTATTTTGTCAATATGGAGATCTACACAAGCTTTGTTATGTTTTTAGGTGAATAAAAGCTTGAATTGGAGCATATATGAGGGGATAGGAGTATTTGATCATGCTAGATGTCAAGAGGATGCATTGGAGAAGTTACGGAAGGAGCATGACTAGAGAACTTTACGAAACAAAGGCTTTTACAAAGGAAATAAAGTTCCCACGGCCAGAATAGAGAACCACGACCGTGGTTTTAGCATTGAGATCGTGGAAAGTGATGTCGAAGAGCAATAGAAGGTTCCACGCCCTAAACCACGGCCGTGGAATTTTATACTAGACCTTGATTTCCATGACATTGCCACGTGTCATATTTGCCACGTCAGCAACAGTTATTGGGCTTTTTCGTAACCCTATTTTTCCCTATAAGAAGGCTGAAGGAGGGAGAAAACGGGACGACGACATACACCTCGCACTGAGCGTACTTTGGGAACGTTGCTCAGGAAGATTCCATTGCGTACAAGGAAGATCCCGAGAAGGGCGTAATCCCGAGATTGCGTACTTAGAGAATATCTTAGGGTTTACATTTGAAGGCGGATTGACATCCCGTTCTTCATTGTTCCTAGAGATTGTTGTGAGGATTTATGTTCCCCTTTCCGCATACATTAAACACATATACTTGTTGATTGGATTTGAGATTGATTGTTTGATTATTATTAAGTTTTCGAGGTTTTACCCTTTTTCCCTTTTTGATTTGATTATTGATTCAATGACAATGGTTGTTGGCTAAAACCCCTTTAGCATTCTAAGGTGAAGGGTTGATAGTTGTGGCATAGATGATGATAGATTGAACCAAAATAGATTAGACCCTGAGAGTTGCGAGAAACTTTGTCGTCGACTTTTCCACGGTCTATTCTTGAGTTCCTCGGCCGTGGTTCCTCAAGATCCAGTCCTGGTTTCCCCTGTCGTATGACCTTTGCTTTTGCTGTGATCCAAAGTTAGAGATTTGCCTTAACCTAGTCTTAGCTTGCCTTTTCTAGGTAGTAGTGAGACTCAATATCCTCTACTTCTGTTTTGAGTGCCACAACCTTAACCGTTTTGGCTTATCTTTGATTCCCTTGGGTTTGGGCATGGGTATTGGAGAGTTTAATCTTATCCTTTGATCCTTTCTATACTGTAACCTCAACAACCTTAATAGAGAGAACCTTTGGATAAGACATATAGGTTTGGAACTTCACCGTACATAACCTTACATTAGATATACCTTTGCAATCCCGACTCTATCCATACATCTATAGAATATCTTGAATTGATCGCCATAATTGGGTACTTGGATCTTTAGAATTGCTGTTTTCCTAATATATTTACAAAGCTTCTACTTTTATTGCTTGACAACTTGTGAACTGATTTTGTTTCCCCCAAATCCCTGAGTTCGATACTCTGGAATTCTTGCTTTACTATGCCGATCCGTACACTGCATGTTCGCTTGCTTTGATTTCAGTTTTATAAATTTAAAGCTTATTTGCATGCACACTTTTGAGCAAACAAGTTTTTGGCGCCGTTGCCGGGGATTTGGTCAAGGCCAAATTCGGTTTTAGGGTTTCTAGCTTGCGAGCTTTTGCCCTTGTCATTTAATCTATCTAATTGAGTGATCTTGCAGATTCCTCTTTAGCTACATGCAAAGGTCTCGATCTGCAAGAGACCTCGTCCCTTTTGATTCTGAACCAGAAAAGACTCTTAAGAAGAAGTTAAGAGAGAAAAAGATGGCCGCCCACAATGAAAGAAACCACCAACAAGAGTTGGAGGAGACTAGAGCTCTACTCAACACGTGTGAGAGGCTACGTCTTGAAGAGCAAGTTGTTGCTCAGGCTGATCGAGAGAGAAATCAAGCTCAAATTGATGAGCTTAAGGCGTTGGTTCTTCAAATACAATTGGAGAATAAAAGCACCGGAAGTACGAAGGTTAAGTCAACTATGTCCGTTAGAGCTGAATCATCCGACGATGATGACATGCCAGAGCTAGAGGATATTTATCCAATAATCCATCTAGTCCGTGATAATCCTAGGGTATAAGTTGATCCTCACATTCCCGCTAGAGATGTGAGAGCCGCTAACGTCGAGGATGAACCACAAACTCTTGGACAACGGATGGATCCAATTCAGCAACCACGCCGTCTTGGTGTGAATTTCGGAGGTAAATGATAACACGATTTATGACTCAGGTTTAGGCACTTATTTAGATAGTTTTTCCGCTCATTCATGCATGGTTTGCACTAGTTCGTGACGGTTTGCACTCAATTCATGTATTTTGTCGAGATAGACGTCTACACGGACTCTTGCATGCTTTGTAGGTATTTTGGGAGCTTTAGGAGCTTAATCAATATATTTGAGGATCATTCCTCGAGATGACACACCTTCGGACTCATTGGGATGCAAGCTAGGGGCTAAGGAGGACACATGAGACCTTGTTGGTGCATGCGATGCACCAAATTGTGGCTTGATGATCCATATAGTGCAAAAATACCAAAACCACGGTCACTAGAAGAACCACACCCGTGGTTTTCCCCAGACGTTTGTGACAGCTGTCCCACGATCTTCATGGCCGACTCTTGCAAATTTGGAGGATAAAAGGTGGTCTTGCAAGGCTTTTAGGATCAGACCCCTCACTCCCATTCTCTCTCACACTCTCAACAACAAAGATTCTCTCATTGGAAGAGAAGATTGGAGCTATTCTTCGAGGAGAAGAAAAGCTTCCATTGGAGAAGAAGAGAAGAGCTCACCATTCTTAGTCTTTCATAGATTTTAGAGTGAAGATTTTCGGAAACATTTTCTAGGGTTGTAAGAACGGATTGAACCTTCTTTTGAAGGGGTTGTAAGTCTTTCTCAACATACATTCAGCTTGGTTTTCTTTGCTCTACTTGGTTCATCTCTATTTCACTTCATTTACTTGCTATGGATTCCATGATTTTATGCTTGATGATTTTGATTGTGATGATGCATGTCGTAGGCTAAGTAGATGTGATTCTAGGGTAAGGAAATGATGGTTATGACTTGGAATATGATAGAATGGACTTAAATGATCCTTGGACGATTTGCTTGCTCGTACTTAAGTGCTGTTAGAAATCACGGTTTGTTCTAGACAAACAACGGCCGTGGAATGTGATGAACTACCCGTGGTTTGCTTCTCTTATGTTTGTATTGATAAATCTGCATGATAGGATGTTAGATTGTTGAAATCCTAGTGTTTGTTAAGCTTAATCTAACTCAGGGTGACCTAAGGCTAGTAATCTAAGTAAGGAAAGAGACTTACCCGGTGATTTCCGCTCTTAGATACCGAAGATGATAAACCTCTAGGTAGTAGTGAGCCTCACAAACCGCTATTGGACTGAATGTGCTAGGATAGGTGTTTAGGACTTTCCTTTCCGAGACTTACCCGGTAAGGAGAGGTTAAATCCCTAGATAACCATCCAGTTTGTGTAGATATCCTTACTTTAGGCTTCTAGAGACTTACCCGGTGATAGGACCTTAGGTGCGGGATTAGTGGATCATGAGACCTACCCGGTAAATGACCCCACTTGAGAAACATTCATTCCCATCATACCATAGTTATCCAAGATTGAATAGAAGCTTGAGTCCAATGCCATAATCAGAATTTCCGACCCCTAGAATCCGCTTTTCTCTCCTTGATCACATATTTCGTGTTTGACTTGCTTGTTGGTGTTAATTTGTTAGATTGTTAGCTTGTTTTGCATTCTTATATCATTGTGATCCTTGATTGATCACCACACGAAACCAAAACAAAAAACATTGCTATTTTTTTTTCTTTATTTCTTTCATCTTTTCTTAGCCTAGATCGACTCTATATTTAGTCACTATTTGACTCGATTTCACCTCAGTCTTTGTGTTCGACCTCGGAATACTATCCCTACTACGAAACGTCCCGTACACTGCGGGTTTGGATAGGAGTTGGGAAATATAACGAGTATAAATTTAAAGCTTTTGCGTGTCACGTTCTTAGCGTAACAAGTTTTTGGCGTCGTTGCCAGGGACTAGGTTAAGATTGAGTCATTGTTTGTGATTGTTTATAGTGTAGATCTTTCTTGTTGCTTTTGATCTCATTAGGTTTGTGTCTTTGCTTTTCAGGACATCTCTCACTCTTTAGGTGCATGCGAAGATCTCGTGGCAAGGATTTAGCTCCATTCGATCCCGAACCGGAGAAAACCCTTAGATCTAGATCCAAGAGCATTAGAAAAGGAAAAGAGATGGCCGGAAGAGATCTCCAAGCTGAGTTGGATGAGGCTTTAGAGCAAATTAGGATAAGGGATGAAGCCTTGGAGAATGAAAGGAGACTTGCCAATGAGAGGCAAGAAGCAACTAGGAGGGAGATTGAAGAGATTAGGCAAGCTCTTGTCCAAAGAGAGCTTAATCGTCAACAACCTCCTCCTCCACCGGCAATACAACTGCAGCCGGCGGTTAACATTTGGGTTGTGCCCATTGCTATTGAAGAGCCACAAACGTTAGGGCAACGTATGGATCCGGCACAAAGAGCACACCGTCCGGGTGTGAACTTAGGAGATCCCGCAGCCCATGATTACGAGCTCCGTGTTCGCTCCAAACGGTGTGTGCAAGCTTTAAATCTATAACCCTAGATGTAAGCTTAAAACAAGGATGTGAACCCGCAGTGTACGGGTCAATCGTAGTAAAAAGCAAGAAATTCCAGGGGTTGATCACAGGTACTTAGTGAAACAAAACAGGTATAGGTTGTCAATGCAACTATTAACCACAAAGATGATCAAAGCAAATAAAGATGATAAAAAGTCAATTAAGGAAATATGCAATTCTAGGGATTAAAGCATCTAGTTGTGGTTCCAACTCAAGATCTAAAGATATAGTGGACAAAGCTGAGATTTTACAAGGGGAAGGTGTTACTAAAGTGGAATAGATCACCGGGTAAGTCTCACTACTCACAATCCCAAACCGTAACTCCTATTACCGGGTAAGTCTCAAGGAATCGAGGAAAAGAACTATAACCTCTAACCAACACACCACCTAAAGGAATAGAATAAACCTTTATCGGGTAAGTCTCAGGCCAACTCACAAAGATGGGATGAAAGCACACTCAAACCCCAATAAAGGATAAACCTTTATTACCTATCGCTTATGATCTTTGGTAAACAAACAAAGGAATCACCGGGTAAGTCTCATCCTAGGCTTGCATTGAACCAGGAAAGGTGTAATAAGAATAGGATTTGGCAAACTCTAACACTTAACTCTCAGTTTCGGATCAGAATAGGTCACCTCGGTAAGACAGAATCCACCCCGGCCAAGATGTTCATCGACTGAGCGAGGTGTTCTAGGGTTAAGGATAAAGACTCAAACTTTCAGGGTCCTACTGGGATTAAATTCATTCTATCATCGTCTTTCCCACAACCTTCAGCCAATCACCCTAGAATCGCACAAGGAAATCATCATCATGTAAGCAATAATGAAATATATAGGAAAGGAATGAATATTTAAACACAAAAACCTTAAGAGCAAGGCTTCAATAACTGAATCAAATATCAATCAAACAAGCGTTCCTTGGATCACAATCCAATAAGACAAGTCAACAACGAAGGAATCTAAGAGAATCTTACAAAACCCTTCACAAAAGCTATAGAAGCGATAGGTAAAAGATCTCAGCCAAGAATAAAATATCTCTCGCCGCGTCCAAGGTGTTCGCCTCGGTCGAGTCGGCTCCTCTGGATCACCTCGGTCGAGGTGAAATTCGTCTGACCGAGGTGACTCTAAACTGAATGTTAAATCTTATCAAATCTGGTCCAAAGTAAATCTTCAATCCATTTTCATGATTCCTGGATTCTTCCTTAAGCTCCTGAATGTAGCTCCAATGACTCCTTAGCTCCTTTTGCTCCATTTCAGTCCAAAACGTCCCATTTTACCTACAATTACAACGAAACTAGGTGTAGACCTCGATTCCCACAAAGGTAGATGCAATGGCAATATAATCATAAAATATACATTCAAACATGCAGATTATTGAAGATAAAATGTCTAAACAAGTCCCAAAATATAGACTATAATTCATGCTATCACTCCGCCCTCAAGTTCTACAAATGATCCGGCATAACCAATTTGGAGGGATGGAAGGAGAGTCTCCTCATCAACATTTGATGAACTACGAGATCTTGATGGAGACTCTAAGACCGCCTAGGTTGGAGAGCAACAACCATAAGCTTAGGGCTTTCTCCTTCTCACTTAAGGATAAAGCCTGGGCTTGGTATCAATCTATTCCAGCCGAGTTTTTGACTAAGTTCTTCCCACCTTCCAAGACTACCGAGTTGAGAGGGAATATCAATGCCTTCGTGATGAAGGAAAGAGAGAGCTCGTTCAAGTCTTGGGAGACGTTCAAGGACCTTCTCCTAGATTGTCCACATCATGGAATGCCGAAGATTGAGCTATTGGAAATATATTTCAAGGGGCTTGATGAGGATAGCCAATTCAAGCTTCAATCGCTTTCTTGTGGGACTTTCATGGAAAAGAATGTGGATGAAGCTTGGGAGTTCGTAGAGAAACAAGCTTTGGTGATAGAGAAGTACTCCCATAGGAAAAACGATGGGAGGAAACCTGGAGCATATGATGTTAGTGAAGTCACCATGAGCAACTTCAAACTTGATGCAATCAACAATGAGCTTAAGTCTTTGAGGGAGTTGTGTGCCACAACTTTGAAGAGTCAAGCATGCCCTCAAATGCAAGTGCAAGCAAACTTGTCTTCCAAGGAGGAAGATGTGAACTACATGGGAAGGGGAAATTACAACAATTATCAAGGCCCAAGGAACTTCAACAACAACCGGCAATTCAACAATACCGGCCTAACCACAACCATCCCGGGTTTTCCTATTCTAACCCGGATGGAGCCTTGAACCCTCCCGCTTCCACAAGTGCAACACCACCGCCTAAAGCTTCACAAGAACCTCCACCCGGATTTACTCAACCTCCAAAGGATAGAACCGAGATGATGTTTGAGCAATTGCTTGGAAGGTTAAGTGGTCTTGAGAGTACGGTGACTTCAATTTCGAAGGCTCAAAAGGTGCTAGAAGCACAAGTATTCCAAAAGGCGGGTGAAGCTCATAGAGATCCGGGAAAGCTTCCCGGAAGAACCGAGGATAACCCAAGAGGCCAAGTGTTGGCCATTACAACAAGGAGTGGGTTGAGCATGAAGGACCCTTTGCCTAAGGAGAATGCTAAGGAAAAGCAAGTAGTGGTGGAGGAAGAGCCATTGCAAGAAGAAGGAGGCAAGAGCAAAGATGTTGAGCCAACATATCTGGCACCACCTCCTTATAAGTCATAAAGATCAATGAAAAATCTTTCAAAACTATATTTTTTCGGTGTGTTCCTCTCATAGATCACTCTAAGAGAATGCTTCATGGTAAGTAAAATCAAAATATGATCAAAACATTTTATAAATATAAGAAAGTTGCATAAAATCATAGAATGCATAATAAATCATAATTATCGAAAATAATCATGTATAATCCAGTTTAAACCACTATGTCAATCAACAAACTCGAGGTCTCAAGGGCTTTCCAAATGAAAGGTCAAGAAACGTGTGAGGGTGGGATGTATATAAGGTAATGTGGTGCTATAATCCGGGAAAAAGGAATCTTCACTTTTACTTGAACTTCAACATCCTCCACCAATAAGCTTTGCTTATTCTCTTTCCTTTTTTTTTACTTTACTTTTTGGAATGCATGGAAAGAGGTGCACAATAACCCAAGCCTAGGAGATTGTAAATCATCAATTTCTAGAGATGCCTCAAACCCTTGATGCACATATCATGACCCGTTAGGAATATCGCTCAATCCGACTTTGGCAAGACACAAACACCCGGCTATGTGAATGGTGCTGAGTTACTCATCATCATGATTGACATCCCCAAACCTATTTGTTACTTTCTAACACTTTTTCTTCCAGCCAACTTCTCAACCTTTCTTTCAGTTGCTTTTCACTTGCTTGCTTCGAAATTCCCGGATAGGTAAAGGGAGGCAAAATGTATATGAGGGGCTAAGCATGATCAAGAAGAAGAAGAGAAGATAATGAATTGCCTTGGTCTTTCCAGGAAGAGAGTGAGAGAACTCATCATGTGGTGTCAACCTTCAAATTCAACATAATTTGGATAAAAACAAAGTATTAAACATGCCAAATCTTAAAACAAAGCATTTAGCAACTTACACATATCATAAAACCTTTCAAACATATAAAGATTTCAAAACCAATTCGCAAACAGAAATCATCACTGAGGTCATATCCAGAGAAGAAACACAAAAATCATTTTCGAAAATTTTTCAGTTACGAAAACCACCTCGGTCGAGGTGTTCATAGTCAACCGAGGTGGAGTACCTCGTTCGGCCAGAATCATCCCGGTCGAGGTCAAATTTTTTTTTTCAAACCAGTTTTTGACGTTTTTCTCAATCAGATAACATGTATGCATGCATGTAGACTCAAATAAGCACATAGAGCAAAATAAAACATAAATATCCGAATAAAGTCGAGTCATACATCCATAATCAAATAATACATCAAATAATACCCCATACTTGGGACACATTGTCCCAATGGGTCAAAATAAGTCTACAGAAATAAAGTACTCACCGGACATAGCTGAGTTGCATAATAAATAAATAAAGAAGTCCTGCAAGCTCTCAATAATCTCGATCCGGTGTTGGTGGTGGTGGCACATACGGGTACTGAGATGGGTCGAATGGGTAGCCCATAGCATGTTCAAACTAGATCTCCGCCATCTGTCGCTGATAGTGCTGGCCCTCTAGCATCAGATGAGTCCAACCCTCGATATCCCGGCGCTGGTCATCAAATCTCTCCTTGATATCAATAGTCAAGGCTGCGTAGGAGTCTATCATCTGCTCGGTGAGGTCATCGATCGGCTGATGTGCCACTGGATCTCTCACTCTACGGCGGCGAGGTCTGCGCTGAGGTGGTGGTGGTGGTGCTTCTGCCTCCTCCTCATCGAGGTCGACAAGTGGTATGCTGGGACTAGCTGTTCCTGTCCCTATATCCATGGGCGCACCGCCATCCTCATCATCATCATCCTCAGCCTCATCCTCCTCATCCTGTCTCTGAGCTGCTGCATCTCTGGCATCCTCCATAGGCGGTATCCATGTTGCCTGCCAGTAGTGCGGGTCATAAACAGAGAACTGAGCTGACCACCTAATACCCTGGGGTGCAGTCTGCTCCCAGGGCATCGCCACGTATGGTGTAGTAAGACCCCGAGGAACCAGTATCCTCCAAGTAATCATCTCCTGAAGCCCGAGCGGCTTGGCAGCCGCCACCATAGTGCATGCGCTCAGATCCAAATCCATGTAACTCGCTATATGAGTCACTATCTCTCCACAACAGATGTCTCCCTTCGCCTTTGCCTTGATCCTGTGAAAATCCTCTGTCAGCATCATCCCAAAGTCCGGAACTCCTCCGGTCACCATGCAGTACAGACTCAGAAGCTCACCCTGTCTGATCTTCTGGGGCGTCTGAGTACTCGCCAGAAGAGTCTCACTGAAAATCCTGTGAGCAAGTCTAAAAGCAAGATGGAATATGATCCTCTCCCTGGAATCTCCAGGTTTCCATCTGTCTGCATGCTCAACCACATGAGCAATCTGTCCCCAGAAATCTCGAGCCACAACTCGAGAGGGAAAATCAGCAACAATAGGGGTCGGGAAGCCAAAGATATCCCGCCAGTAGTCCATAGGAACTATATAGTTCCGGTTCATCAACCGGTACTTGATGGCGCGCTCGGTGGGCAAGTAAGTGACGGAGCTGACAAACTCCAAGGTCGGCTCCAAGTAGGCCGGATCTCTAATCTCTGTGAACTGCTCCAGCCCTACCGCAGATATCATACGCCTCAAGTCATCATCCACATAGAGGCAGTCAAATGCAAAAATGTCCAGAAACCGTGGTGCAATCACCTGACGTGCCACTATACGGTCATAGTCTACCTGGTGACGCTCATGGATCACCGGTCTAGTACGGCGGGAAGAAGAAGAAGGAGAAGGAGAAGATCTGTCCCTCAGGACCAACTGCCTGTCAGAACTCATATTTTTTCTTGCTCTTTTTTTTTTCAACCTGTCAGATCACCCTGGTTGCCCTGACAACTCTGTAGAACACCTCGGCCGAGGCACAGACCGACTGGACCAAGGCGAAAAACTGTTCTATCGATTCCCTCAAAAATCAAGTTCTTTTCCCCCAAAATCACTACCAAAGGTTCCTATGGGGTACTTAATTCTTTTCTCAGCAAATGCAGGGGCAACCAAAGCCCAAAGCGAACGAAATCAGTGGAAGAAGAGGGAGTTAGGGTTTTTTCTGATTTTAGCCAGATTCGGTCGATTCGGTTCGTTTTTGCTGCAAATTGTGCTTGCAATACGATCCTCTATCCTTTCCTCTCAGTTTGGAAGCAAGAATAGTCGAAAACAAGCGAAGAACGAAGGAACGAGGTGAGAAGTGCGCTGCGGTCGAGAAGGGAACTAGAGGAGGAGAGAGAAATTTCAGCCCTCTTTTGTACCCTTTTCTGGAACTGCTATCACCTCGGTCGAGATGGTCTCAACTAGACCGAGGTGTACGGAACGAGGTGGATCTTCGGAAAACCCTAGTCGCCTCGGTTGCTCAAGAATCATCTCGGTCAAGGTGCTGTGACAACAACCGAGATGTGTCTCAGTCAAACTCCGTCTTCTCAAATTCTCGAACTTCTGTCCTTCCAGTTGTGCTCCTGGGTTGTATTCCTTCCTTAGATGTCACCTATTATCTGTCTAGGATGCCAAAAACAAAGCAAAGCAAAGAAAAAGCAAACTATCTAAAGCTAGACTAGAAAAGAGGGAAAAGAAAGCAATACCTTGGGTTGCCTCCCAAGAAGCGCTTGATTTAAGGTCGCTAGCTGGACCGTACGGTGTCTCTAAACATGCTGGGAGGTATCCTCACCCCATACTTCACCTCCATCATGGTATGAGATAAGGAAGTCTATCAACTATTCCAGCAAATGCAGGTGCTCGTCCGGGAATGAGTCGTCTATTGGTGGCTCATATTTTTCGCGTAAAGAAGGGGGCAGCCGGTTGAGGTGATCCGCAACAGAATTTTCGGATCCCTTCTTATCGCGGATCTCTAGGTCAAACTCTTGAAGCAAGAGAATCCATCGAATAAGGCGTGGCTTTGCATCCTTTTTACCAAGTAAGTAACGAATGGCCGCATGGTCGGTGTAGACAATGACTTTCGCCCCCACTAAGTAGGAACGAAACTTCTCGAAAGCATATACAACCGCCAATAGCTCCTTCTCGGTGGTGGTGTAGTTACGCTGGGCTTCGTCTAGCGTCTTGCTAGCGTAGTAAATGGCGGTGATCCGCCCATCCTTCTTTTTCCCAAGCACCGCTCCTACCGCCACATCACTCGCATCGCACATGATCTCAAAGGGCAAGGTCCAATCCGGAGGCTGGATAATGGGAGCAGAGATCAATGCTTCCTTAATCTTGTAAAATGCATCAAGACACTCCTGCGAAAACTCAAAAACAACATCTTTATTCAAGAGGTTAGTTAGTAGTTTAGAAATCTTCGAGAAGTCCTTGATGAATCTCCTGTAGAAACCTGCATGCCCGAGAAAACTCCTCACACCTTTAACAAAACAAGGGGGGGAAGTTTCTCAATGGTCTCGATCTTAGCACGATCGACCTCAATACCTCGATTAGAAACGAGGTGTCCTAGCACAATGCCTTCATTAACCATAAAGTGAAACTTCTCCCAATTAAAGACAAGATTAGTGTCTTCACATCTTTGTAGCACTAGAGAAAGGTTAGATAGGCAATCATCAAAAGAGGAACCATATATTGAAAAATCATCCATAAATACCTCCATGATCTCCTCTATATACTCGGAAAAGATAGCCATCATGCATCGCTGGAAGGTAGCGGGTGCATTGCATAATCCAAATGGCATCCTCCTATAAGCGAATGTTCCCCATGGACAAGTGAAAGTGGTCTTCTCTTGATCATCCGGATGAATTGGAATCTGGAAGAAACCACTATAGCCATCTAAATAGCAGAAGTGTGAATGTTGGGTCAACCGTTCAAGCATTTGATCAATGAAAGGAAGTGGAAAATGGTCCTTCCGAGTGGCCACGTTCAGCTTCCTATAGTCGATGCAAACCCTCAAGCCCGTGACGGTCCTAGTTGGGATTAACTCGTTGTTCTTATTCGTCACAACGGTCATCCCTCCTTTCTTCGGAACTACATGTACTGGGCTAACCCACTTGCTGTCCGAGATAAGAAATATGATACTTGCATCCAACAACTTAAGAATTTCTTTCTTCACAACCTCTTTCATGATCGGATTTAACCGTCTTTGAGGTTCCCGTGAAGTCTTATGATCGTCCTCCATTAGTATTCTATGCATGCAGAAAGAAGGCTTAATGCCAATAATATCATCAATTGTATAACCCAAAGCCTTTTGATGCTTCCTCTAGACATGCATTAGTTTAGATAATTCAGATTCGGAGAGGGAAGCACTAACAATAACGGGGTAAGTAGAATCCGGTCCAAGAAAGACATACCTCAAGTGACTTGGGAGTTGTTTAAGCTCCACAACTGGGGGTGCTTTCTGAGGGGGATCCTTGCCTCCTCCTTCTAGTGGAGTAGATCGAAGAACCGGACTTTCAGAAGTCTCAATTGACATCATCTCGCTTTCGACCTCGGTCGAGGTCCAGAGAGGTTGACCAAGGTGTTCTTCAGTCACCTCTCCTGGTCCAGAATGTGCCTCGGTCGAGGTACTGCAACTGGAACCGAAACTGGAGGTCTTCTTCTCCTAGGTTAGTCTTTCAATTTTAGCTCCTGCATCTGCTTCCAGTGCCTTTAAGCTCCGTATATCTGCATCACAAGAAGCATCTATACCTTCCTCCATTAAGCTAAAGCTAATAACTTTTTCAAGTGGATCTTTAATAAGGATAGAGCTCACCAATTCTCTTGATTCTTCTTCATCATAGATGTTGAAGATATCATCTCCTAGCTGCTCTCCCTTCATTGCCGCAAGTAATGCAAACTCCACTTCATCTCCGCGAATGTTGAATTTTAACTTGGCGTTCTTACAATCCACATTGCAACCCGAAGTTGCTAAGAATGGTCTCCCGAGAATGATAGGAACGGGATAATCTGCGGGAATATCAAGTACAACAAAGTCTATAGGTAAATAGAAATTACCTAACTTGACCGGAACGTCTTCCAAAATGCCCACTGGATGGGTAATGGAGCGGTCCACCATGTATAATCTTATCTTGACCGGTTTGGGCTTTCCAAGACCGATCTTCACACATAGCTCCAGCGGGATGATGCTTACGCTGGCTCCTAGATCACATAAGGCTTCACAAGTGACATCCCCAACTTGAATGGGAATGCAAAATGAGTCGGGATCTCTTAACTTGGGTGGCATCTTCTCCTACATGATTTGAATAAGCTCCGAGGATTTAGATGTCATCCTTACATCACCAAAATCTTCCAGTTTCCTCTTCCTTGATAGAATTTCTTTTAAGAACTTCCCATATGCGGGCATCCCTAGAATAGCATCAAGGAAAGGGATATTATTGTGTAGTTTATTCATCAAGTCAAGGAACTTACCAAAGTGCTTGTCTAGATGTGCCCTGGCTCTTGACTGAGGGAATGAAAGTGGTGGTTTATAAGCAGGAGGTGGAACATAAACTTCATATTTCTCCTCCGCTTTCTGTGGTTCTGCCTCGGTTGGCACCTCGGTCGAGATGTTCTTTGGTTGTACCTGGACCGAGGTGTTCTTCGTCTGTACTGGCATCGACCGAGGCACTGGATCTGCAGTTTTCAGTCCACTCCTCGTCGTTATGGCCATAATCTGGCCCTTAGGGTTGCTTTCCGTCCTTGCTGGAAGCTTCCCTGGATCTCTTGGCGCTTCATTCGCCTTGTTGAAGAATTGTTGTTCTAAGGCTTTTTGTGCCTTCAAAAATGACGTCATGGATGTCTGCATAGCGTTGAGCTTGATCAAGATAGCCTCCAGCACTACATCTTTCTTTTCCGGCTGGGATGAACTCGATCCTTGCTCCTGGCTCTTTAATGGAGTAGAAGAAGAAGAAGAAGAAAGGAAAGGATTAGAAGAATCATTCGAATTGGAGTTAGAGTAAGGGTTACCCGAATTTTGGTTGTTTGCCCTCCAATTATTGCTGTTAGATCCTCTATTATTATTGTAGTTGTTGTTCCGGGAACCGTTGTTGTTGTTACGGTATCGATTGTTGTTCCTTGATCCTTGATCTTCCTTCTTGGTTTGAGCAACTAAGAGTTCCTTCAATTGTTTCACATCATTCTTCAAAGACGTGAGTTGATCATTGTTAGCGGGAGCATCTTGAAAGTTGACTCTTTTAACTCAACCTTCAGCTCCTTGGTGGGAGTATTTTTCCATGTGCAAAGCTTGCTTGTCTATGAACTCCCAAGCTTCGTCAATTGGCATGTCCAGAAACGTGCCAGCGGATAGTAGTTGAAGATTGAACTGGGTGTTTCCGTCCAGTCCCTTGAAGTATATCTCTAACAACTCTATCTTTGGAATCCCATGATGTGGGCAATCCAAAAGAATGTCTTTAAATCTCTCCCATGACTTGGACAAGCTCTCCTTGTCCTTCATGATGAATGCATTAATCTTCTCTCTCATTTCAGCGGTTTTAGAGGGGGGAAAGAATTTAGTCAAGAATTCCGTTGTCATCTCCTCCCAAGTATTGATTTTTCCTGGAGGAAGAGATTGATACCAAGTAAGAGCTCTATCTTTCAAAGAAAAGTAGAAAGGCATTAGCTTGTAGTTGTTGTTTTCTATTCTTGAAGGTCTCAAGGTCTCCATCAAGATCTCATAGTTTTGTAGATGTTGATGTGGAGATTCCCTCTCTAGCCCTCCAAACTGCATTGGCGAATCATGGAAAGAACTTGTAGTCGAAGCTCATAATCATGGTCCGCTGGATCACCTAGGTTGACTCCTGGACGCCTCAGTTGTTGATTGGGGTCCATCCTCTGTCCTAGGGTCTGTGGAATACCTGCAAAAAGAGCATCTCGGACGGGCAACCGAGGTGGAAGTATCTCGGCCGGGGCAGCAGATGCTGGATTCTGCCTCGGTCGAGGATCTGGAACAGGGTCTTGCCTCGGTTGAGGATCTGGGTTCGGTCAAGGTGCAAATTGGTCTCTTAGAGCAGCCATATCTGCCTCGATCGCTTTCGTTCTTGCGCGGGTTTCTTCCTTTTCCCGGCACAATTCTTCTTTACTGAGGCGCAGTTGTTCCAATGCCTCCTTCAGTTCGGCCTCAAGATCGCGATTGTCTTGGTTGGCCATCTTCGCTTCTTTCAAGCGTCTCTTGTATATCTTTTCTGGTTCGGGATCGTAGGGAACGATTTCCTTCCCAGCGCGGGTTCTTCGCATAAACCTAAGAAAAAGAACGTGCAAAAGTCACTCAAGTAGAGTGGTTAGTAGAAACAGGGGCAAACGCCCCGAAAGCATACCACAACCAGCTCGGTCTAGACCAAGTCCCCGGCAACGGCGCCAAAAACTTGTTCGCTCCAAACAATGTGTGCAAGCTTTAAATTTATAACCCTAGATGTAATCTTAAAACAAGGATGCGAACCCGCAGTGTACGGGTCAATCGTAGTAAAAAGCAAGAAATTCCGGGGGTCGATCTCAGGGACTTAGTGAAACAAAGTAGGTATAGGTTGTCAATGCAACTACTAACCACAAAGATGATCAAAGCAAATAAAGATGATAAAAAGTCAAATAAGGAAATATGCTATTCTAGGGATTAAAGCATCTAGTTGTGGTTCCAACTCAAGATCTAAATATATAGTGGAAAAAGCTGAGATTTTGCAAGGGGAAGGTGTTACTAAAGTGGAATAGATCACCGGGTAAGTCTCACTACTCACAATCCCAAACCGTAACTCCTATTACCGGGTAAGACTCAAGGAATCGAGGAAAAGAACTATAACCTCAAACCAACACACCACCTAAGGGAATAGAATCAACCTTTACCGGGTAAGTCTCAGGTCAACTCACAAAGATGGGATGAAAGCACACTCAAACCCCAATAAAGGATAAACCTTTATTACCTATCGCTTATGATCTTTGGTAAACAAACAAAGGAATCACCGGGTAAGTCTCATCCTAGGCTTGCATTGAACCAGGAAAGGTGTAATAAGAATAGGATTTGGCAAACTCTAACACTTAACTCTCAGTTTCGGATCAGAATAGGTCACCTCGGTCAGACAGAATCCACCCCGGCCGAGATGTTCATCGACTGAGCGAGGTGTTCTAGGGTTAAGGATAAAGACTCAAACTTTCAGGGTCCTACTGGGATTAAATTCATTCTATCATCGTCTTTCCCACAACCTTCAGCCAATCACCCTAGAATCGCACAAGGAAATTAGCCAATCATCATCATGTAAGCAATAATCAAATATATAGGAAATGAATGAATATTTGAACACAAAAACCTTAAGAGCAAGGCTTCAATAACTGAATCAAATATCAAACAAACAAGCGTTCCTTGGATCACAATCCAATAAGACAAGTCAACAAAGAAGGGAATCTAAGAGAATCTTACAAAACCCTTCACAAAAGCTATAAAAGCTAGCAACTTTCTTCCTTCAATCTTCCTTCAACCTTCAAAAAGGTTCTTCAAATCTCCCAACTGCAGTGGGGTAAGCGACTGTCTAAGCACCTACATCGGATGTTGCGACGTCTAGCCGATAGCGCCGTCTATTGCGTGGTGTCAAATTTGTGGGAAATTGGACCCTTTTTATAGGAAAATTCTCATCCAAAGATAAAATATCTTAAAAAGATATTTTCCCATAAAAATAGGTAAAATATATGGGCTAAATTATCTTCTTCCTTCCAAAAATCCAGCCTAAAAATATAAGATCCTCCTTCCAAAAATAAAAGATCTCAGCCAAGAATAAAATATCTCTCGCCGCGTCCAAGGTGTTTGCCTCGGTCGAGTCGGCTCCTCTGGATCACCTCGGTCGAGGTGAAATTCGTCTGACCGAGGTGACTCTAAACTGAATGTTAAATCTTATCAAATCTGGTCCAAAGTAAATCTTCAATCCATTTTCATGATTCCTGGATTCTTTCTTAAGCTCCTGAATGTAGCTCCAATGACTCCTTAGCTCCTTTTGCTCCATGTCAGTCCAAAACGTCCCATTTTACCTACAATTACAACGAAACTAGGTGTAAACCTCGATTCCCGCAAAGGTAGATGCAATGGCAATATAATCATAAAATATACATCCAAACATGCAGATTATTAAAGATAAAACGTCTAAACAAGTCCCAAAATATAGACTATAATTCATGCTATCACTCCGCCCTCAAGTTCTACAAATGATCCGGCATAACCAATTTGGAGGGATCGAAGGAGAGTCTCCTCATCAACATTTGATGAACTACGAGATCTTGATGGAGACTCTAAGACCGCCTAGGTTGGAGAGCAACAACCATAAACTTAGGGCTTTCTCCTTCTCACTTAAGGATAAAGCCTTGGCTTGGTATCAATCTATTCCAGCCGAGTTTTTGACTAAGTTCTTCCCACCTTCCAAGACTACCGAGTTGAGAGGGAAGATCAATGCCTTCGTGATGAAGGAAAGAGAGAGCTCGCTCAAGTCTTGGGAGAGGTTCAAGGACCTTCTCCTAGATTGTCCACATCATGGAATGCCGAAGATTGAGCTATTGGAAATATATTTCAAGGGGCTTGATGAGGATAGCCAATTCAAGCTTCAATCGTTTTCCTGTGGGACTTTCATGGGAAAGAATGTGGATGAAGCTTGGGAGTTTGTAGAGAAACAAGCTTTGGTGATAGAGAAGTACTCCCATAGGAAAAACGATGTGAGGAAACCGGGAGCATATGATGTTAGTGAAGTCCCCATGAGCAACTTCAAACTCAATGCAATCAACAATGAGCTTAAGTCTTTGAGGGAGTTGTGTGCCACAACTTTGAAGAGTCAAGCATGCCCTCAAATGCAAGTGCAAGCAAACTTGTCTTCCAAGGAGGAAGATGTGAACTACATGGGAAGGGGAAATTACAACAATTATCAAGGCCCAAGGAACTTCAACAACAACCGGCAATTCAACAATTACCGGCCTAACCACAACCATCCCGGGTTTTCCTATTCTAACCCGGATGGAGCCTTGAACCCTCCCGCTTCCACAAGTGCAACACCACCGCCTAAAGCTTCACAAGAACCTCCACCCAGATTTACTCAACCTCCAAAGGATAGAATTGAGATGATGTTTGAGCAATTGCTTGGAAGGTTAAGTGGTCTTGAGAGTACGGTGACTTCAATTTCAAAGGCTCAAAAGGTGCTAGAAGCACAAGTATTCCAAAAGGCGGGTGAAGCTCATAGAGATCCGGGAAAGCTTCCCGGAAGAACCGAGGATAACCCAAGAGGCCAAGTGTTGGCCATTACAACAAGGAGTGGGTTGAGCATGAAGGACCCTTTGCCTAAGGAGAATGCTAAGGGAAAGCAAGTAGTGGTGGAGGAAGAGCCATTGCAAGAAGAAGGAGGCAAGAGCAAAGATGTTGAGCCAACATATGAGGCACCACCTCCTTACAAGCCACCACTACCGTTCCCTCAATCACGAGCAAGAGCTCGTTTGGACAAACACTTCGGTGAATTACTTGAACTTATGTCTAAATTGCATATTAACATTCCGGTCATGGATGCTATTCTAGGTATGCCGGCCTATGGAAAGTTTTTGAAGGAAATACTCTCCAACAAGAGGAAGTTGGAGGAGTATGGAGAAGTGAGGATGACAAAGAGGTCCTCGGAATTGATCCAAACCATGAAGGAGGAGATGCCTCCTAAGCTAAGAGATCCGGGATCCTTTTGCGTGCCAATTGGAGTGGGAGAAGTGAAGTATGAAGCCCTATGTGATCTTGGGGCAAGTGTAAGCATCATTCCGCTTGCACTTTGCAACAAGGTTGGGCAAGGAGAGCGAAAGCCGGTCAAGATGACCCTTTACATGGCGGACCATCCAATCACTCACCCGGTTGGGATCTTGGAAGACATACCGGTGCAACTCGGGAAGTTCTATGTGCCAATAGACTTCGTTGTTTTGGACATCCCGGCGGACTATCCGGTTCCCATCATCTTGGGGAGACCTTTCTTAGCTACATCCGGATGCTTGGTAGATTGTAAGAATGGAATTCTCTCCTTCAACATTGGAGAAGAGAATATCAAGTTCAAGCTATCCACAATGATGAAGGGAGCAGCCCTTGGTGAAGATGTGTTCAACATTGTCGAGCAAGAGGAGTCTAGAGAAGTTTTGATCTCGATCTTCATCAAGGACCCCTTGGAGAAGGTTCTTAGCTTAAGTTTGATGGAGGAAGGAGTTGAGGAGGCTTGCAATGAAGAAATCAAGGCCTTAGATGCATTGGAAAAGGAGGCAAGAGCTGAATTTGAAGCACACGAAGATGTGCTGAATTTCTACAAGAACCACGGCCAGGGACCAAGAACCACGCCCGTGGTTTCTCCCGTGGAACTCTCTGGATTGCTCAAAAAATCTAGCTTCGCAAGTTCCACGGCCGTGGTTGTGCCAGAGCCCGTGATTTTGCCCGTGGTTTCTCCAGAAACTGCCTTTGTTGTTGATCAAGCTTCAAGGAGCCTTGAGGAGTCTTCCAAAGCTTTGGATTCATCTCAACCTACATTATACGGATCGACTCCACTCGATAAAGGTCCTCCTAAACTTGAACTCAAACCCCTCCCCTCTCATTTGAAGTATGCTTTTCTTGGTGAAAATTCTACTTATCCGGTTATTGTGAATGCATGCTTGAATGATGATGAACTTGCTAGATTGTTGCATGAGCTGAGATTGCATAAGAAGGCTATTGGCTATACCATTGATGATTTAGTTGGAATTAAACCTTCCTTGTGCATGCATAAGATCTTGATGGAAGATAATCATAAACCTTCAATTGAACCTCAAAGAAGACTAAACCCAATCATGAAAGAAGTAGTGAAGAAAGAGATCCTTAAATTGCTAGATGCGGGAATCATTTTCCCGATTTCGGATAGTAAATGGGTTAGTCCCGTGCATGTGGTTCCTAAGAAGGGTGGGATGACCGTAGTGACCAATAAGAATAATGAACTAATCCCAACTAGAACGGTTACGGGATGGAGGATGTGTATAGACTATAGGAAACTAAATGTTGCCTCTAGGAAAGATCACTTCCCTCTTCCTTTCATTGGCCAAATGCTAGAGAGATTAGCTCAACATTCTCATTTTTGCTACTTAGACGGCTATAGTGGATTCTTCCAAATCCCTATTCACCCCGATGATCAAGAAAAAACTACATTCACATGTCCTTGGGGTACTTTTGCATATAAGAGAATGCCATTTGGGTTGTGTAATGCACCCGCCACCTTTCAAAGGTGTATGATAGCTATCTTTTCTGAGTATATTGAAAACATCATGGACGTGTTTATGGATGATTTTTCTGTTTATGGATCTTCATTTGATGATTGTTTAGCTAACTTGTCCTTGGTGCTTAAGAGATGTGAGGAGACTAATCTAGTCATGAATTGGGAGAAATGCCACTTCATGGTAAGTGAAAGTATTGTGTTGGGACATTTGATGTCCAACCGAGGCATTGAGGTTGATAGGGCTAAGATAGAAACCATAGAGAAGTTGCCACCACCTACCTCGGTGAAGGGGGTAAGGAGTTTTGTAGGGCATGCCGGTTTTTACCGGAGATTTACTAAAGATTTCTCTAAGATTTCTAAGCCTCTTACTAACCCTACTAATGAAAGATGTTGAGTTTGTTTTCTCCAAGGATTGCCTTGAGGCTTTTTGTAGGTTGAAGAATGCTTTGATCACCGCTCCCATCATGCAACCTCCGGATTGGAGTTTATCGTTTGAGATCATGTGCGACGCGAGTGATGTAGCCGTTGAGGCTGTTTTACGACAAAGTTAAGATGGGCTTACACATGCCATCTATTATGCTAGCAAGATGTTAGATGAAGCCCAACTCAATTATGCTACCACCGAGAAGGAGTTGCTAGCGGTTGTGTATGCATTTGAGAATTTCCTCTCGTATCTTGTGGGAGCAAAGGTCATTGTGTATACGGATCATGCTGCGATCCATTATCTCCTTACAAAGAAGGATGCCAAGCCTCGTTTGATTCGGTGGATCCTTCTTCTATAAGAGTTTGATTTGGAAATCCGAGACAAGAAAGGGTCCCAAAACTCTGTGGCGGACCATCTTAGTAGGCTACCTCCATTGGAGAATGGAAGAGATGACATCCCGATTGATGACTCGTTCCGGGATGAGCAACTACAAATGATGGAGGAGTATCTACTTCATGTGTATAAAGGAAGTGAGCCATGGTATGCCGACATTGTGAACTATCTTGTGTGCGAGGAGGTGCCTCCCGGTTTGTCATATGCCCAATAGAAAAAGTTCTTCAAGGATGTGAGGCACTACTATTGGAGTGAACCGCTTTTGTTCAAGAGAGGGCCGGATGGAATCTTTAGGAGATGTATACCGGAGGATGAGGTGGAGAGTGTGATCCGCCATTGTCATTCCTTGCCATGTGGAAGCCATGCTAGCTCACACAAGATATGTGCTAAGGTGTTGCAATCGGGCTTCTTTTGGCCAAGTTTGTTCAAGCACGTGCATAACTTTGTGGTAGCTTTTGATGCTTGCCAAAGGACATGCAACATCTCAAGGCAGAATGAAATGCCCTTGAATAACATACAAGAGGTGGAGATATTTGATGTTTGGGGTGTGGACTTCATGGGACCATTCCCCTCTTCTTGTGGAAACCTTTACATCCTATTGGCGGTGGACTATGTCTCGAGATGGGTGGAGGCAATCGCCTCTCCTACAAATGATGCCAAGGTTGTGGTGCAGTTCTTCAACCGAGTGATCTTGCCTAGGTTTGGAACACCAAGGGTGATCATAAGTGATGGAGGGAAGCACTTCACTAAAAGGAACTTTGGGGCACTTTTGGCTAAGTATGGGGTAACTCATAAGGTGGCAACACCTTACCATCCCCAAACTAGTGGCCAAGTGGAGATCTCCAACCGGGAGATTGTTCGCCACTTAGCGTGCGTGCAATCAAGCTTTAAATTTATAAAACTAGAATAAAAGCAAGCGAACCCGTAGTTTACGGATCGGCGTAGATTAGCAAGGATTCCAGAGTATCGAACACAGGGATTTGGGGGGATAAATCCAGTTATAAGATTATGAAGCAAGTAAAGGGTAAAGCTTTTCAAATGTATTGGGAAAACAGCAACCCTAAAGATCCAGGTATCTAATTTTGGCAATCGATTCAAGATATACTAAAGAACTAAGGACAGAGTTAAGAGTTGCAAAGGTATACTAAAGTAAAGCAATGTACGGTGAAGTTCCAAAACCCTATATGTCTCAACCAAGGACTCTCTCTATAAAGGTTGTTGAGGCTTCAGTGTAGAAAGGATCTAAAGACAAGAATTAATCTCAAATACCCAAACTTGTAACCCAAGGATCAAGACTAACTAAACCGATTAAGGTTGTGACACTTGAAATCGAAGTAGAGGTTGTTGAGGCTTCACTACTACCTAGAAAAGACAAGTCTAAACTAGATTAAAGCTAACCTTTAACCTAGGATCAAAGTAAAAGAAAAGGTCGTAAACTGGCACAAATTACGGGTGGATCTTGAGTTCCACGGCCGTGGAAACTCAAGAACAGACCGTGGTTTGGGTGCGTCGGCGAATCTCTCTAACTCTCAGGGTCCAATCTGTTTACGATCGATCTATCATCATCTAAGCCACAACTATCAACCCTTCACCTTAGAATTGCTAAAGGGTTTTACCCAACAACAGTCATTATGATATCAAATTCAAGATTTAGAAGAATGAAAGATGAAAACCTTCGAAAACCTTCAATAAACTTCAAATCAATTTCGAATCCACAAATAAGAATGATAATGTAATTCTGATTCGGAATAAATACAAACCAATAACAATCCTCGATAAGAACGAAAAACGGGATGTCAATCCGTCTTCTAATCAAACCTAAGGACAAAGCGTAACTTCCAAATCTCCAAGACTTTGCAAATCTCCGTTGCGAAATAGCAATCTCCACACGTCCAACTGGAACCCTAGGCACGTGCAAGTAAGCGTAAGCCAAGGTCTAAGCGGAGGTGACGGAATCTCCCTCCTTCCGTCCTTTTATAGGGAAAGATAGAATAAGTGTCCAACCCATTGTGTAAAAGATCGTGGCTTTAATTAGTACGTCAAAAGATCGCCTAAATCACGGTCATAGAGGGTTCCATGGCCGTGGTTTAGAGCGTGGAATTGGATTACGGTTCTTCACAACTTCCACGACCGTACTTTATACCGTGTAACTCCCTGGAGTGCTCCACGCTCATGTTGGTGAATTCCACGGCCGTGGTTTAGAGCGTGATCTTCATTACGACCGTATTTTAGAGCGTGGAAGCATAGATTGCTCGTAAATCTCCTTTGATTTGTGTCATTCCTCATCCTAGCATCTTCCTTAGCTCCTTTGTGATGTCCTCAATCCTTGGATGTGCTCAAATCATCTCAATCCTCTCTTAATTTGTTCGGAATTAGCCTTTATTCACCTACAATCAACACAAAGCTGATGTAGACCTCTATATCGACAATATAGATAAACTAGCTCACAATTGCTTCAATGCTTTATCAATGAACACCAATATGGATGAAATACATCTTGAAAACGTGCCTAAAATATCACAATATTTCATGCTAACAAAATACCCCATACTTGCCACTTGCTTGTCCCCAAGCAAGGTCTTTCAAAAACTTTAAAACTCAAGTTAGGATGTAATATGGATACACTCTCAAAAACAAAACTTCTTTTAGATGAATGTGCTTCCTAGTCAATAGATCATTCTCAAATCTTGCTTCATTCGTTCATAAGACTCTCATATACATAATCAAAGAGTAAAGAGTAAAGAAAACTCATGAATTGATCAAACTTCCATGTAAACATCATAACCTTCAAACGTTATCAAAATCAATCATAAGAAACTTCAATTTAGATCACCAAGTCATATATCATTCTCTTGATCTTAAGGACTTTCAAACAAGGTCTAGAATGCGGAAAGGGAAGGAAAACTGTAAGGAATGTGGTGCATGAATCCGGGAAAGTGGATAACTAACTCTTTTCTTTTTCTCTTGCGGTTTTGCAACACTTTCAACTTAGAGCTTTGCTCTCTTCTTTTCACATAATTTTTCGACTTTACTTTTGGAGTTATGGACAGAGGTGCACAAAAACCGAAGCCTAGGAGATTGGCGTTTCTCAATTTTGCGAGATGCCTCAAACCCTTGATGCACATACCATAATCCGCTAGGAATATCGCTCAATCCGACTTTGGCAAGACACAAACACCCGGCTATGTGAATGGTGCCGAGTTACTCATCGTCATGATTGACTTCCCCAAACCTATAAGTTCTTTCCATTCTTTGAATGCAAAATTTTGCTTTCATGGCCCTCCCACATCAAACATGCCAAATATCAACTCCTCCAAATCCCCGGATAGGTAAAGGAGGTCATTATTTCATTGAGGGGCTAAATGATCAAAGAAAGAAGAAAGAAAATCGAATTGCCTTTATCATTTCAACAAGAAGTATAAGAACTTATCATGTGATTTCAACCTTGATTTCTCAATATAATTTAGGTAACATTCTTCACATTATGAAATTTGCAAAAGATGAATAATCAACTTATTCAATTTCTTTTCAATTCACTATTTGTTTAAGCATGCGATTGTCATCAAAACTCAATTCACAAGTAGTGATTATCATAGAAGTCATCTCTATCCTTAGAAGCACAAAATTTTCAAAAATTTTCAATTTTTATGGGTTTTTCAAAGGCTTTTTCATGCAATGCGATAATGAAACGTGTAACAATAGAATGAAACATGCAAGGTGTTCTCGATCAAAGCATACAAAGTGAGTAAGAGTTATTACAAACGATTAGTCACACCCCACCCCATACTTGGAACAAACATTGTCCCTAATGTTCAAAAAGAAAATAAAGAAAAGAAAGAAAGAAAATAAACTCACAAGACGGTGGTGGAGCGGCTAAAGTGGTAGATCGTCCCAGGTCATCACTGAGGTGCCGGTGGTGGTGGAAACGGGAAGAATCCGGGATCATAGTTCCGCCCAAACTGCTGGCGGTAAATGTCTCTCATCATGCGGTCATGATCATCGGCTCGTGCATCCCTAGCATCTGCACGGATCTCCAAGGCTCCGACCCTACTGGAAAGATCGGTGGCCCACTCCGGCAGCTGCTCATACCATCCGGGCGGCTGGCTGTACCATACCGGTGCGTCTGAAGGTGCTGGTGCGGGTGGTTGCTGGGCATGCCAAGGTGGTGGAGCTCCCATCCAGTCCGGCTGAGTGCTATACCATGAAGGAGGATCTGCCATCCATGTAGGTCTCTCGCTCACGCTAGCGCGGCAAGAGGAAGAACCAGAAGCTCTAGCGGGGCGGGGAGAGTGTCTAGGAAGGTTAGGAACTGCATCCGGCTGATCCGGAAAGGTACCAAAATCATGATCATCTCCTCCTCCTCCCTCATACTCATCACCTCCTCTCATCTCCTCCTCATCTACAACCGGTGGTGGTGGGACGTAAGGAGGGGCTACTAGTCTGTTCGCATGCATAGCAGCGAACGTCTCCTTCCAGTTATGGCGTCCGGCCATAATGGAACACTCAAAAAACCACTCAATCCCTCTACCTGTCCTACTCTCCCAAGGCATGGCAGCTGTAGGTGGACCTCTATGTCTAGGGAAGAGAATGCCTCTAGTCACGAGGCTCTGGAGTCCTAGAGGTCTAGCTGCAATGCGGGTACACGCGGAGAAGTCTACTCCTAACTACCTAGCAAGGTGGGTGACCATCCCACCGTATCCAATGTTGCCGGCCCTCTTGTTCTTTAGCTTGCTCATGGTAGAAGCTAAGAGGGTGGCACAGTCAGCTGGCCTACCGTACAACATACAGTAAAGCAAAACCTCATTTTGATCGGAGGCGTGCGAATCTTTCAAGGTACTCGTAAAGAGTCTCGTCCGCCTCTTGCTCGATGTTGCTTATAGCTTTCTTCAAGCTATTGACCTTCTTGGCGGGAAAGTACTTCTCCAAAAACGCCTTGTGAAGGTTCTCCCAAGTGTCGATGCTCCCGGATGGAAGGTGGTAATACCAATTATCCGCGGCATCCTTGAGTGTGAAACCGAATGCCCTCATTTTGATTTGTTCTTCGGTGATGTTGGCCGGCTTCATGCTCATACACACGGTATGAAACTTTTCAAGGTGCTTGATGGGGTCCTCACCACTTAGCCAATGGAACGATGGGAGCAAATGAATGAGACCCGACTTAGGCTCAAAATTGACTCCTTCTCCTAATGCCGGTATAGCGACCGCAAGGGGATTTTGAGCCCTAGTGGGCTGCGTAAATTGACGAAGGGTACGGTCAGCCATCTCTTGTTGAAGTTGTTGTTGTCTTCGTTGTCGAATGTGCGTCCTCTCGATTTCTGGATCAAAGGAAGCAAGATCTGGGTTAGTAGCTCGGGTTTGAACTATAAAAATGGTTCAAACCGATAATCAATAATAACAAATACAAAAAAACTTAAACTCCCCGGCAACGGCGCCAAAATTTGACTGAAGGTATTTCTAAGGTCGTCTATACCCAATCAAAAGTAAATCCCGACTTAGCACTAAAACAAGTATAGTGGTTAAGTAAGGGTCGAACCCAAGAGAGTTTAGATTTTCTTTAGTCTAATTATTGATTATCGAAACAAGTAGCAAAGGGGGGGTTTTGGTTTAAACAACACACACAAAACATATAAAAACAAGTGAGACAAAAGACAAGATAATGACGGATGAGTCTAGACTAGGTTTATTCTTAGCATGCAATTGCTACTTTGGTGAGTTCCTTTTTACAAGTTTCACGTAATCTCCCGTCTTGATCATATATATGTGTTGAGCCAACCGGCATCAACACAACTTAACAGGTTAGTGTTCCGTAAACCTACAAGAATAAGTAACAAGTTAGCTTTCAAATAAAGACTAACGGATACAAAGAATGGATTAAAACCGTTAACCCTATCTTTCTATTTGTGTTCCTTTTCTTTAAGAAATTACAACCCGTTATTACTTAAAGTTACTACTAGACTAAAGACCCAAACCCGGAATCTGTTAATCCTAGTTCTTTGCATGCACTTTAGAACCTAAGGTGATCAATCTTAAGTGTTAATCAAACATGCAATTAGGAGATAAAGATCAAGGAAACACAAAGTATTAATGAATGAAACTTATATTAAAGAAACTTACAACCAAAGTAACAATGTAGATTCAAACCAACCCAATGTAGCAAGAGTTAGCAACTCATAACAATGGAAAATTCAATTCTAAAAATGGATTTTTGCGGACAAGCATGAATGATTCTAATCAATCAGCCATGGATTATTTATACTACAAAAGACACTAATTAGGAGAAATGGCCGGCCCAAAACAGCCACCTTTAATGCCATAAAGGTGGTGTAAACAGCCGGAGTAAAGCTTCTGGCGTTGAACCGAGGGGCGGCCTTCAGGAACCACAGGGGCAGTTTAGGCAGAATCGCTTGGACTTCTTCGTGGCGGCAAGAGCGGCCAGGCTATTCCGCAAGGGCGGATCTTTAATGCTCTTCCAAACATCTAACTCTTCAACTTCTTGCTGTTACTGATGTCAAGGCGCAGGGGCGCCAAAGTGCCGACGCAGGGGCGGTGACATAGACTCCTTATCTTCCAACTCTAAGGTTGAGGCGCAGGCAGAGACGCAGGGGCGCTGGTCTTTGCCTCTTCCGGATAAGTCACCGCAGGGGCGCCTAGGAGTGGCGCTGGGGAGGTGACAGTCTTCGTGGTTGGCGCTGGCGAAGGCGCTGCTGAGCGCTCCGGAGTAAAGTGTCACTTGCTGGGGCGGTGATACTGCTCCACGGGGGCGGTGAGGCAACTGAAGCCTTGCTTCGTGGACTCAATCACTCCTAAGTGCTTATAACTCCTTCCTTAGCTTCTTTTAGTCTTCTTCTTCTGGATCAAGGAGTTAGTAGCATAAACCGACACGTATGCAATAACAAGACTCTAAAAACTAGCCTAAATGATTGTGATTCCATCACCTATCAAACTCCCCCATACTTAGTCCTTTTACTCGTCCCGAGTAAAACAAATGACAACAACTAGACTCAAAGGCCTCAGGAAGCATGGGTAAGCAGAAAAGACAATGGAAACAAAAGAAAAGCCAAGAAAGAAAGAAGGAAAAGAGAAGGAATGTGAGAAAAAGAGAAAAATACTACCATCCTTATCGCTCCAAGAGTGACCTACCCGGACAACCTCCTTATGACTCCCCTTCTTATGTCGTCAAACGCCGGAAGGGAAACCTACCCTCGGTGTCGCTGATTTTGCCAAGGCGCCCTTTCGGGTTTTCACCTTGCCACTCTTCTTCTTTTCTTTGATGTTCTCACTTAACTCACATCCCTCAAGTCCAATTTTTCACCAACCTATGGTTGGTCGGGCTACCTTCTTTTTGCCTAAACCATCCTTTCGGGTTTTCGGTTTATCCAAGGATTTTTCATGCCTTTTTTCATTTTCTTTGGCTTTTTTTTTTATATGAATTGGAAACTGAACTACAAAACATAAGACTCAATGCAAAACAAACTCAAAACAACTTGAGTGAAATTGTACGTGTGACTGATGGTATTTCTATGGTCGTCTATACCCAATCAAAAATAAATCCCGACTTAGTACTAAGAACAAGTATAGTAGATAAGTAAGGGTCGAACCCAAGAGAGTTAAGGTGTTTTAGATGCAATTATTAATTATAGTAGCAAGTAACAAGGGGGGGGGGGGTTTGGTTGAATTGATGCTCACAAAACTTAAGAAAAAGATTAACGCAACAAATAAGACAATGATGGGTGAATCTACACTAGGTTGATTCAAAGCATGCGATTGCTACTTTGGTGAGTTTCTTTTTCAAGCTTTTAAGTAATCTCCCGTCTCGATCATATATATGTGTTGAGCCAACCGGCATCAACACAACTTAATAGGTTTCATGTTCCGTAAACCTACAAGAACAAATAACAAGTTAGCTTTCAAACAAAGACTAAGGGATATAAAGAGAAGATTAAAATCGTTAAACTTATTTTTATTATTGTGTTCCTTTTCTTCAAGTAATTACAACCCGTTATTACTTAAAGTTACTACTAGATTAAAGACCCGAACCCGGAACCTATTAATCCTAGTTATTTGCATACACTTTAGAACCTAAGGTGATCGATCTCAAGCAATAGTAAACATGCAATTAGACAATGGAGATCAAGGAAACACAAAGCATTACTAAATAAAAACTTATATTGAAAAGAACATACAACCAAAGTAACAAATACAGCTTCAAACCAACCCAATGTAGCAAGGGAGTTAGCAACTCATTACAATGGAAATCTCAATTCTAAAATGGATTTTTGTGTGGAAAAGCATGGATTATTCTAGCTATCAGCCAAGGACTATTTATACAACAAAAGACACTTAATTACGAGTAAATAACCGGCCATAAACAGCCACCTTTAATGCCATAAAGGTGGTGTAAACAGCCGGAGTAAAGCTTCTGGCGTTGAACCGCAGGGGCGGCCTTAAGGGACCGCAGGGGCGGTTTAGGCAAAATCGGTTGATCTTCTTCAAGGCCGCAGGGGCGGCTAAGAGATTCCGCTGGGGCGGATCTTCAATGCTCTTTAATGTCTGACCCTTTGACTTCCTGGCGTTTCTGATGCCAAGGCGCAGAGGCGCCCCTATGTCAGGGCAGGGGCGGTGACACAACCTCTTCGTCTTCCAGCTCCCAGGTTGAGGCGCAGGCAGGGGCGCAGTGGAAGGCGCAGGGGCGCTGGTCTTCGTCTCTTCAAGGCAAGTCACCGCAGGGACGCCAAGGAGTGGCGCAGGGGCGGTGACACACTTCATGGCCGGCGTTGGCGAAGGCGTAGGGAGCGCTCCGGTGGAAGGCGTCACCCGCAGGGGCGGGAAAAGAGCCCGCTGGGGCGGTGATGCAGCAGAACTTTGCTTCGTGAACGATCTTCACTCCTAAGTGCTTATAACTCCTTTAGCTTCTTTTAGTCTTCTTCTTCTGGACCAAGGAGTTAGTAGCATAAACCGACACAAATGCAATAAAAAGACTCTAAAAACTATCCTAAATGATAGTGATTTCATCACCTATCAAACTCCCCCATACTTAGACCTCTTACTCGTCCCGAGTAAAACCAATGACAACAACTAGACTCGAGGTCTCAGGAAGCAAGGGAAAGCAAGAAAAGGCAATGAAAACAAGAGAAAAGCCAAGAAAGAAAGAAGGAAAAGAGAGGGAGTGTGAGAAAAGAGAAAAATACTACCATCCTTATCGCTCTAAGAGTGACCTACCCGGACAACCTCCTTATGACTCCCCTTCTTATGTCGCCAAACGCCGGAAGGGAAACCTACACTCGGTGTCGCTCGTTTTGCCAAGGAGCCCTTTCGGGTTTTCACCTTGCCACTCTTCTTCTTTTCTTTGATGTTCTCACTTTTAACTTACGTCCCTCAAATCCAATTTTTGCACCAACCTAAGGTTGGTCGGACTACCTTCTTTTTGCCTAAACCGCCCTTTCGGGTTTTCGGTTTATCCAAGGATTTTTTTTTATGCCTTTTTCATTTTCTTTGGCTTTTTCTTTTTTTTATATGAATTGGAAACTGAATTAGAACACAAAAGACTAAATGAAAAACAAAATCAAAACAACTTGAAAATAACTCTAATGAACTGTACATGCAAGGATATGTCCCTCCCCCATACTTGAAGTGCACTTTGCCCCCAAAGTGGAAATGAGCAAAGATAAATGTGGGAGAAGGAAGAGAAATGTACCCCTCAGTGGGATGGTCCAGTTGGACCATCCGGACCCTCCTCCGTCGGGTAAGAGAAGTGGCTGAAGAAGTGCTCCTGCCGGCGGTAGATGTCATCTATGCGGTCTTGCTGGGCAGTCATCCGGCGGCCAAAGGAGGTCTCAAAATTGGCCTGCCAAGCCAACTATTGATCCTCCAGCTGCTGCTGCTGGGCTGCCTGCCAAGCCTCTTGTCTCTGGTCGAAATGGGAGGTCATGGAGGTGGCAAAGCTCGTCTGCCAACTCTGCTGCTGCTCCAGCATGGTCCGCAGGTAGTCAGACTGCCAGGTCTGGTGCTGGGTGGTGAGAGCTGCAATCTGAGCCTGAAGGCTCGCCAGGGCGGGGTCCTCCTCTGGTGCCGCAGTGGGCATCTCCTCGTCGTCGTCTGGAATGGGCAGGTGCTCCTCCGGATGAGCCCGGCTGGAGCTGGCAACATGCCTCTCCACAATGGCCACTAGTGGCCTCCTCGGCACGAAAGGATCTGCCGGAATGTAAAGCTCGGAGAGCTCCTCCCCAAATGGTAAAGGTCGGGGGAGGTAGGTAACGTGGCTCCCATCTACAAGGGAGATCCAAAATAGGTTCTCCCTGTCCCGCCCGAGGAGCTTGCATCTCCTGAGCATCCCCTCAGTATAAAGAGGAGCCTCCAGCCCTTCCTCTAGCTTGGATAGGTCCATCACTTGTGAGGCGATCAAGGAGATCACCCCACCTCCGACAATATCCCTCGGCTCGTTCCACCTAATCCGCTTCAAAGCGGCAAGGAAGAGGGATGGCCAATCCATTACCTTCTCGCTCTGTGGAAGGCAAGAGTAAATAAGGGGAAGGTCCTTGAGAGCGACCTTATTTTCTTCTTTGTGTCCATACAAGAAACTCATCAGGATCTTGGAGAGGAGCTTCAAGGAGGGGTGAGTGATCTTGTTGGAGTACTCACCCCCAACATGGAACTCAGAACCTGTAGCTGCCTGCCAGAACTCACATAGGTCCGGGGTTGGGACTGGCTCCTACTAGTTCTCAGAGGGGTTTAAATTCACCCTAAAAGCCTCCTGTATATAGAAGTAATCCAGTGTGTATTTGATCTTGTTGCACTTGAAAGTGAGCCCAACACACACATGGTCTTCATTGTGAAAGTGGAGATGAACTGTCTGCTAAGCTCGGGATAAGTTGGAGCACTCCTCTGTAGGAAATTTTCGAGCCCAGCATTTGCCAAAAAAGATTGCATGCTCTCCAGCATGCCTAGTTTCTCCAACGTAGGAATGTGCAAAAATCGAGTTGCATACACAACTCGATCTTGCACAATCCCGTAGCCCTCCTTCTCGCCCTCGGTCATCTTGTATTTCCTTGGTGCTTCCATTCTTGAAGATGATTGAAGTAAAAGATTAGTAAAAGTCGAAACACGGAAAGATAATCGACCTTTCTGTTATGTTTTCCGCAGGGGCTGATGAAGTAGGCGCAGGGGCGGGAAGGCAAAGGTGCGGGCGCTGGGGCGGGAAAAGTGCAGAGGCGATTTCTGAGAAGCGACGAAGGCGAAGGCGCTGAGGCTGTTCCAGCTGTTCCTTGGTGTTCGAGGCGTCGACGGAGGAGGAGCAGGAGTGGATTGTTGTGGTGAGTGAGGAAAAGTCTTGGAGGTAGTCGGAGATGGTGGCGCATTGGCGTTGCGAGTGGTTGCTGAACGTCGGAGGTGGCGCAGGGGCGTCGGAGAGTTGGTTCGTGAGCAAGGTGAGCGCAAGGGCGTGAGTGGGGTGTGAGGGAGTAGGGTTTGGAGAGTTCTATTGTTTGGTGGAGAAGGTTGGTAGGTGGTGGGTGGTAGGTGTAGGCATTTTCGAAATCCACTTTTTTTTTCTTATTTGGGTAAACCCGCAGGGGCGGGGGATTGTCGCCGTAGGGGTGATGACAAGGGAGAGGGGTCACGCAGGCTCAGCGCCGGGGGCGGCGCCGAGGATGCGTGTCAAGGATGGCTGCCGCAGGGGCGTAGGGATTTCACCGCGGGGGCGGTGACAAGTATGTCGCACGCGCAGGCCCAGCGCTGGGGGCGGCACTGGGCATTAGTGTCACCGCAGGGGCGGTGTCACAGAGCCGCAGGGGAGGTTTCTTGACAGAAGCTCCTCTTCTTACTCCTTCGGGTTGCCTCCCGAGAAACGCCTCTGTTTTACGTCGTTGGCTCAACGTAAGAACTTTACTTCTCTGACTGTGCTTCCTCTAGTACCATCTCGTCAATTGGATCGTTCTTGACTCCTTCAAGGTAAAGCTTTAACCTTTGTCCGTTCACCTTGAACACCTTGTGCGTTTGGGGATCATAAAGATCCACAGCTCCGTGAGGGTATACTTCAGCTACTATGAACGGCCATGTCCATCTTGAACGCAGCTTACCTGCAAAGAGTTCCAAACGTGACTGAAAGAGAAGTACCTTATTACCGACCTTGAAATCCTTCCGGAGAATGTTCCGGTCATGCCATGCTTTGGTCTTTTCTTTGTGTGTGGTAGCATGGTCATATGCATCTAGCCTCAATTCCTCCAACTCTTGCAATTGGAGCTTCCGGAATTCTCCTACTTCCTCTACGTTCATGTTGCACTTCTTTACCGCCCACCAAGCTTTGTGTTCTAGCTCCACCGGTAAGTGACAAGCTTTCCCAAACACAAGCCTAAAAGGAGACATCCTGATAGGAGTTTTGTAGGCTGTCTGATATGCCCATAAGGCGTCATTTAGCCTTGCACTCCAATCCTTCCTTCCAGGAGAAACCGTCTTTTCATGGATAGTTTTTATTTCCCGGTTTGATACCTCAGCTTGGCCGTTTATTTGTGGATGATAAGCTGTTGATATTCTTTGATGGACGTGGTACTTCTTAAGGAGAGCCGTGATCGTCTTGTTGCAGAAATGGGTACCCCTATCACTTATTAAGGCTTTTGGAATTCCAAATCTTGCAAAGATATTTTCGTTAAGAAAAGCTGCAACAACTTTTGAATCATCAGTTTTGGTAGCCTTTGCCTCCACCCTTTTGGAAACATAGTCTACCGCAAGCAAAATATATGTGTTCCCGAATGAAGTAGGGAACGTCCCCATGAAATCAATTCCCCAAACGTCAAATATTTCACAAAATATAAGAGAGGATTGGGGCATTTCATGTCTCCTTGAAAGATGTCCTACTCTTTGGCATTTATCACACACTTTGCAAAACGCAAAAGCGTCTCAAAAAATGTGGGGCCAAAAGAAGCCGGCATCCAAAACTTTTCTTGTAGTTTTGTTTGCCCCAAAGTGCCCCCACATGCTTCGGAATGACAGAAGGTTAGGACCGATTGTACCTCATTATCCGGAATGCAACGTCGGATTACTTGGTCGCTACAATGCTTCCAAAGGTAGGGATCGTCCCAAACGTAGTGTCGAGCTTCAACCCTTACCTTCACTCGTTGTGCCTTGGTGAAGTCTGGAGGATACTCCTTCCGGACAATGAAGTTCGCAATGTTAGCAAACCAATGCTTAAAAGATTGGAGCTTAAGACAAACCTCTATCGACAATTCCGCAGGGGCGCCTAGACTGAGCCGCAGGGGCGGCTGGCTGCAGGGGTGGCTGGTGTGAGGCGCGGGGGCGGTTACACAACAGAGAGTTTTGTGAAATGTATCGTCTGGAAAACTTCCCGCTATCTCCTTTCCTCTTCCTTGTTGTCAGCTCCCTTTTTGTCCCGTATCTCTAGGTTGAACTCACTTATCTGTAGCACCCACCAAATCAATCGTGGCTTGGCCTCCTTCTTAGGCATGAGGTACCTAAATACTGCATGGTCAGTGAAGATGATTACCTTTACCCCAAGTAAGTATTGTCTGAATTTCTCTATGGCAAAAACTACTGCCAACATCTCCTTCTCGGTGGTAGAATAATTCCTTTGTGCTCCATTGAGTGTCATAGACGCATAATGGATTACATGGGAAGCCCGTCCATCTTTTTTTCCTAAGACAGTTCCAACGGCGTAGTCAATGACGTCACACATGATTTCAAAGGGTTTCTCCCAATCCGGGGAACGGATGATTGGTGCGGTGGTAAGACATGCCTTCAAAGTGTCGAAGGCTTTCTTGCAATCCTCATCTATTATGAAGGTGACGTCTTTCTTTAGCAGTTAACATAGGGGTGCTGAGATCTTTTGAAAAATCTTTGATACAACGTCGAGAAACCTGCATGACCAAGAAAAGATCGGATTTCCCGAACATTAGTAGGATAAGGTAAATTTTGAATTACATCAACCTTTGCCCTATCTACCTCTATCCCTTTTGAGGATATTACATGTCCTAGAAAAATTCCTTGTTCGACCATGAAATGACATTTTTCCGAATTAAGAACCAAATTGGTTTCTACACATTTTTCAAGAAAAAGTTTTAAGTGTCCTAAACATGCGTCAAAACTATCTCCATGGACGGTAAAATCATCCATGAAGATGTTCGCTCCAAACGGTGTGTGCAAGCTTTAAATTTATAACCCTAGACTTAAGCTTAAAACAAGGATGCGAACCCGCAGTGTACGGGTCAATCGTAGTAAAAAGCAAGAAATTCCAGGGGTCGATCACAGGGACTCGGTGAAACAAAGTCAATACGGTAAGCTTCGTGAACACTAACCACAAGAGTAATTAACACAATCAAAGATGAATAAGAAGTCAATAAAGCAAACATGCAATTCTAGGGATTAAAGCATCTAGTTGTGGTTCCAACTCAAGATCTAAAGATAAGCGGACAAAGCTGAGATTTTTGCGTGGGGAAGGTGTTACTAAAGTGGAGTAGATCACCGGGTAAGTCTCAATACACACTAATCCTAAACCGTAACTCCTATTACCGGGTAAGTCTCAAGGAATTAAGATAAAAACTATAACCTCAAACTAACACACCATCTAAGGGGATAGAATCAACCTTTACCGGGTAAGTCTCAGGCTAACTCACAAAGATGGGATGGAAGCACACTCAAACCCCAATAAAGGATAAACCTTTATTACCTACACTTATGATCGTTAATACACAAACTAAGGAATTACCGGGTAAGTCTCGTCCTAAGCTTGCTTTGAACCAGAAAGGTATAATAAGAATAGGATTTAGCAAACTCTAACACTTAACTTTCTGTTTAGATTCGGATAAGTCACCTCGGACAGAAGAATTCCACCCCGGCCGAGATGTTCATCAACCGAACGAGATGCTTAGGGTTAAGGTTAAAGACTCGAACTTTCAGGATCCTACTGGAATCTAAGATTATTCTATCATTGTTTTTCCCACAATTTTAGCCAATCACCCTAGAATCACACAAGGAAATTAGCCACTCATCATCATAATGAAAGTATTAAATATATGGGAAGAAGATAAATATTTGAACAAAGAAGAATTTAAGGAAAAGACTTCAATAACTGAATCAAATATCACAACAAAAGCGTTCATTGGATAGCAATCCAAAAAGACTAGACAACCAATGAGGGAATTTAAGACAATCTTACAAAACCCTCCAAAAAGCTATAAAAGTTATAGACTTCAATCTTCCTTCAACCTTCAAAAAGGTTCTTCGAAACTCTCCACTGGAGTATGCTGCTGCTGCGTATACGGGATCTTCTCGTCAGCAAGCTCAGCGGGGGTATGCGACCTCTTGGATTTGTGGAAATCCAACCCTTTTTATAGGAAAATAACCCTCCAAAGATAAGATATCTTAAAAAGATATCTTCCCATAAAAATAGGTAAAATATATAATTCTGCATATCTCCTTCCTTCCAGAAGCCAAGCCCAAAAATATAAGATCACTTTCCAAATTTAAAAAGATCTCATCCAAGAATAAAATATTCTCGCCGCGTCCTAGGTGTTCGCCTCGGTCGAGTCGGCGTCTCTGGATCGCCTCGGTCGAGATGAATCTCTGGTCAACCGAGGTGAGTCATAACTGAATGTGAAATCTCTCGAATCTGCTCCAAAGTGAATCTTTAATCCATGGCTATGCTCCCTGTATGTAGCTCCAAATGACTCATGACTCCTTTTGCTCCTTTTTGATGCAAAACGTACCGTATTACCTGCAATTACAACGAAACTAGGTGTAGACCTCGATTCTCGCAAAGGTAGATGAAATGGTAGTAAAATCACATTATGCACATACAAACATGCAGATTATGAAAAATAAAACGTCCAAAAAAACCCTGAAATATAGACTATAATTCATGCTATCAAAATACCCCATACTTAGCCCTTGCTTGTCCCCAAGCAAGTTCCGCATATAGAAGACAAGATAGAATGGATTATAAGTCAAGAAAATCAATGAAAAGTTCTTTCAAAAACATTTTATGGTGTGCAACTATCATAGATCACTCTAAGAGAGTACTTCCTGGAAATTAAAAGCTCAATATGATCAAAACATTTTATAAATATAAGAAAGTTATTCATCTTTGCATAAAACCATAGAATGCATAATAGATCATAATTATCAAAATTAATCATGTATAATCCGATTTAAACCGCTAAGTCAATCAACAAGCTCAAGGTCTCAAGGGCTTCCCAAAAGAAAAGGTCAAGAAACGTGTAGGGTAGGGATGTATGTAAGGTAATGTGGTGTTAGAATCCGGGAAAAGGATGAACTTCACTTTCACTTTGACTTGCAACATCTTCCACCAATAAGCTTCGCTTATTTCACACTTTTTTCTTTTTTTTTTTTTTACTTTACTTTTTGGGATGCATGGACAGAGGTGCACAATAACCGAAGCCTAGGAAATCAGCAATCATCAATTTCTTGAGATGCATCAAACCCTTGATGCACATACCATGACCCGTTAGGAATATCGCTCAATCCGACTTTGGCAAGACACAAACACCCGGCTATGTGAATGGTGCCGAGTTACTCATCTTCATGATTGACTTCCCCAAACCTATTATTGCTTTCTAACACTTTCACTTCCAGCTACTTCTCAACTTTAACTTGCTTTCACCACTTCGCTTGCTTCCAAATTCCCGGATAGGTAAAGGGAGGCAAAATGTATATGAGGGGCTAAGCATGATCAAGAAGAAGAAGAAGAAGAAGATGAATTGCCTTGGTCTTTCCAAGAAGCAAGTGAGAGAACTTAACCCGCGGTGTCAACCTTCAAATTCAACATAATTTGGATAAAAATAAAGTATTAAACATGCCAATAATTTCAAACAAAGCATTTAGCAACTTAAACATATTATAAAACCATTCAAACAATTAAAGAACTTAAAACCAGTAGGTAAACAGGATCTTCACCGAGATCATATCCAGATAAGTAACACAAAATCGTTTTCGAAAACTTTCTGTTACGCACCTCGGTCGAGATGTTCTTGGTTCATCCGAGGTGAAATGCCTCGTTTGGTCAAGACTGACTCGGTCGAGGTCAAAAATTTTTTTTTTTTTTAAAACCATTTTTCATTCAGTTTCGACGTTTTTCTCAATCAAATAACCTGTAGGTATGCATGTAATATCAGATAATCATATAAATGCAGAAGTGAAGCATAAATATATAATATCCGATAAAATATGAGTCATACATCGAAGTCATCAAATAAATACATCAATACCCCATACTTGGGACACACTGTCCCAGTGGGTCAAAATAGGTCTAAAAAAATACTCACCGAACATAGCTAAACTGCATGAAGAAGTAAATAACAGCTCCCAGATAAGACCATCTCGGTTAGCGAAGCACATCTCGGTCGAGGTGTTCTGACAGTACCCGAGATGTATCTCAGTAAAGCTCGTTTCCTCAACTTCTCAAAATTTTATTCTTCCAATGTAGCTCCTGAACTGTGATCCTTCCTTTTGGAATACCTGGTTGTTGTCTAGAGGAAAACAAAAACAAAGCAACTATCTAAACTAAACTAGAAAAGGGAGAAGAAAGCAATACCTTGGGTTGCCTCCCAAGAAGCGCTTGGTTTAAGGTCGCTAGCTGGACCCTTCTCCATAGAATTACTCAATGTACCTTGAACACCATGGAGTGCTCATCACATCCATCATAAAATTCTTCCAAAAAGGTCCCGGTTCCTAATTTCACCGGCAAATGGTAAGATCTCCCACGTACAAGCTTGTACGATTTGATTCTCACCGGAATCCTTCTAGCCTTCCTGCACATCAATGGGACATAATCTAGCCTTGCGTCCCATCCTTTCCTTGATCGAGAAAACAACTTCTCGAGAATCCTAGTAGCTTCCCCATCTTTAGCATGGGGATGGTACAAGGTCCTTAGCATGCGAGGGACCCCATACTTGAACAAGAGACACTTCATCGCCTTAACGGTGTAGTGCTTGCAAACTCCACTCCTTATAATCCAAGGAGTATCTTCTTCCAACAGTTTCAAGGGAGGTTTCATCTTGATCTTAGGAGGTTCTTTTGGAAGAGACCTCCAACTCTCTGGTGCCTTCCTGAAAAATTCAGAAATATTAATAGGGAATTCAAATGAAGTAGGAGAATGTACCTTGCAAAGTTCTCCAAAGCTTGAGACAAGTTTCGTGTTGGGTTGATAATCCACCCACGAAATCTCTCTCAGTTCTGCTGGTCTTTCTTCCACCTTGACCACAATCTCAGTAATTTGGCCAAGGTTCTCTGCATCTTCCACTTCTGGTTTTGCAGATTCTTCCATCTCGGCCGAGATCTCTTCCACTTCGACCGAGGTCTCTACAGTCAGATCGAGACCTTCCATATCCTCCTCTTCCTCAGAAGTTTCAGGAGAAATTTCTGGTTCGACTGGGGGAATGCTTGGAACGTGCAACACTTCCTTATGCTCTTCTTGCAGCCTAGCATAGGATAGGGTGCTTTCCTTGAGTTCCGCCACCCTCTTCATTATCTTCTCCAATCTTGATTCGAGAGAATCTTCAAGAGGCTGCTCATAAGTGTTTCTAGGGATATTCTTCTCATCCCATATCGCAAGTTCACGCTGAATGGCTTCTTCTCTTTCCCATTCATTGTTGAACCAATAGAAGGAGTACTTCTCCTCCAAGTATTCATAATGATCCGCCCTAGCACTTTGTCTTGCTATCCAGGCTGGATCAAACATAGCCATCAGAAATCCTGAAAACTACAAAACTCATAGAAAGAGTAGTTAGTAGCAACAGGGGCAAGTGCCCCGAAAGCAAACCGCAACCGGCTCGGTCTAGACCAAGTCCCCGGCAACGGCGCCAAAAACTTGTTCGCTCCAAACGGTGTGTGCAAGCTTTAAAGTTATAACCCTAGACTTAAGCTTAAAACAAGGATGCGAACCCGCAGTGTACGGGTCAATCGTAGTAAAAAGCAAGAAATTCCAAGGGTCGATCACAGGGACTCGGTGAAACAAAGTCAATACGGTAAGCTTCGTGAACACTAACCACAAGAGTAATTAACACAATCAAAGATGAATAAGAAGTCAATAAGGCAAACATGCAATTTTAGGGATTAAAGCATCTAGTTGTGGTTCCAACTCAAGATCTAAAGATAAGCGGACAAAGCTGAGATTTTTGCGTGGGGAAGGTGTTACTAAAGTGGAGTAGATCACCGGGTAAGTCTCACTACACACTAATCCTAAACCGTAACTCCTATTACCGGGTAAGTCTCAAGGAATTAAGATAAAGAACTATAACCTCAAACTAACACACCATCTAAGGGGATAGAATCAACCTTTACCGGGTAAGTCTCAGGCTAACTCACAAAGATGGGATGGAAGCACACTCAAACCCCAATAAAGGATAAACCTTTATTACCTACACTTATGATCGTTAATACACAAACTAAGGAATTACCGGGTAAGTCTCATCCTAAGCTTGCTTTGAACCAGAAAGGTATAATAAGAATAGGATTTAGCAAACTCTAACACTTAACTTTCTGTTTAGATTCGGATAAGTCACCTCGGACAGAAGAATTCCACCCCGGCCGAGATGTTCATCAACCGAACGAGATGCTTAGGGTTAAGGTTAAAGACTCGAACTTTCAGGATCCTACTGGAATCTAAGATTATTCTATCATTGTTTTTCCCACAACTTTCAGCCAATCACCCTAGAATCACACAAGGAAATTAGCCACTCATCATCATAATGAAAGTATTAAAATATATGGGAAGAAGATAAATATTTGAACAAAGAAGAATTTAAGGAAAAGACTTCAATAACTGAATCAAATATCACAACAAAAGCGTTCCTTGGATAGCAATCCAAAAAGACTAGACAACCAATGAGGGAATTTAAGACAATCTTACAAAACCTTCCAAAAAGCTATAAAAGTTATGGACTTCAATCTTTCTTCAACCTTCAAAAAGGTTCTTCGAAACTCTCCACTGGAGTATGTTGCTGCTGCGTATACGGGATCTTCTCGTCAGCAAGCTCAGCGGGGGTATGCGACCTCTTGGATTTGTGGAAATCCAACCCTTTTTATAGGAAAATAACCCTCCAAAGATAAGATATCTTAAAAAGATATCTTCCCATAAAAATAGGTAAAATATATAATTCTGCATATCTCCTTCCTTCGAGAAGCCAAGCCCAAAAATATAAGATCACTTTCCAAATTTAAAAAGATCTCATCCAAGAATAAATTATTCTCGCCGCGTCCTAGGTGTTCGCCTCGGTCGAGTCGGCGTCTCTGGATCGCCTCGGTCGAGATGAATCTCTGGTCAACCGAGGTGAGTCATAACTGAATGTGAAATCTCTCGAATCTGCTCCAAAGTGAATCTTTAATCCATGGCTATGCTCCCTGGATGTAGCTCCAAATGACTCATGACTCCTTTTGCTCCTTTTTGATGCAAAACGTACCGTATTACCTGCAATTACAACGAAACTAGGTGTAGACCTCGATTCTCGCAAAGGTAGATGAAATGGTAGTAAAATCACATTATGCACATACAAACATGCAGATTATGAAAGATAAAACGTCCAAAAAAACCCTGAAATATAGACTATAATTCATGCTATGAGAAGACTTCAATGAAATTTTCTATGTATTCGGAGAAAATACTTATCATGCACCGTTGGAAAGTGCCGGGTGGTTTGCAAAGTCCAAATGGCATTCTACGGTATGAAAAAGTGCCAAATGGGCAAGTGAACGTCGTCATTTCTTGATCTTCTGGTGCGAAGGCTATTTGGAAATAGCCCGAATATCCATCCAAGAAACAGTAATACTGATGACCTGCAAGACGTTCCAACATTTGATCAATAAAAGGTAATGGGAAATGTTCATATCGTGTTACCTTATTGAGCTTGCGGTAGTCAATGCAAACTCTCCATCCAGTTTGTGTTTTGCTCGGGATCATCTCTCCATGTTGATTTTTCACCATGGTAATGCCTCCCTTCTTTGGAACCACTTGGGTTGGGCTAACCCAAGTGCTATCCGAGATAGGAAAGATCATATCTGCTTGGAGGAGCTTCAACACTTCCTTTTTGACCACATCCATCATCGGTGGATTCAACCTCTTTGAGGTTGCCTAGAGGGTTTGGCTTCGTCCTCGAGTAGAATCCTATGCATGCAAGTTGAAGGGCTTATCCCTTTGATGTCTGGGATGGTCCAACCAAGGGACGTCTTGTGCTCTTTTAGTACCTTCACCAACTTGTCTTCTTGACCGGTAGTCAACTTGTTGGAGATGATTACCGGCAAGGTATTGTGTTCTCCAAGGAAAACGTACTTGAGGTGGGACGGAAGGTCTTTCAATTCTATTTCAGGTGCCTACACTATGGACGGAACAAGCTTTTCGCTTGGGGTTAGTAGAGTGGGCCTAATGGCAAAATTAGAAATAGGTAGCCTTTTATATCCACCTAGTTGGGCTAGGACCTCTTTCATGCTGGATGTTAATACATAATCCGATTTAAAACTATCAAGGTCATGGTCAATCACATTTTTGTAGTTCATCAACATCAGAATTGTCAAAAACATCTTGCACAAACGGTTCAACAATGTCAATAGCACATAAAGAATGATCATCACTAGGAAATCTCATTGCATCATAGATGTCAAATTCCACTTCTTTTCCATCAAACTCCATGGTCAATTTGCCACTAACATAATCAATTTTTGTCCTAGTAGTTTTCAGAAATGGCCTACCTAACAGAATGGGTGCAGTATGTGAATCATTTTCCATATCCATTACAAAGAAATCAGCACGAAATATTAGGTTGTCTACCATTACTAACACATCTTCAACTATCCCTTTTGGGTACACATTAGACCTATCAGCAAGTTGTACTACAATCCTAGTTTCCATTAATGTCATAAGGCCAAGTAATTTGTAAATCGAATATGGTAAAACATTGATAGAAGCACCAAGATCAAGCATTGCTTTGTCAAAACGGGTTTCCCCTATAACACAAGGGATGCTTACCATGCCCGGATCGCTGCACTTCTTGGGCATTCTCTTTTGGAAAACAGCTGACACATGCTCGCTTACTTGTACTTTTTGTTTCCCTTTCAGCTTTTGATTTCACTTGATAAAGCAAAGTTCCTTCAAAAAACAAGCATACTTAGGAATACTTTTCACCGACTTAAGAAGAGGAATGTTTACCTCGCATTTGGAGAAAGTCTCAAAGAGGTCCTTGTCCTCAATGATTCTTTTCTCCCTTAGAGCCTCAGGAAAAGGAGCTGGTGGTTTCTCAAAGTATAGTGGCGGAAAATTTGGCCGGACGTAAGTATCACTCTCAGCACAACCTTCTGTTGTGTTTTCCGCAGGGGCATCAGCTCGTAGGCGCAGGGGCGGCTCAGGGGTTGTCACCGGAGGGGCGGGGGCATCCAGCCGTAGAGGCGCCGTTTGTTTTGTGTTGGGCGCGGTTGCAGCCGCAGGGGCGGCTCTGGGTGCGAAAAAATCGACAAAAGGATTACATTGTGGTTCTTTTGCTGGTTTTTGTTGGATTTGCTTCCCACTCCTTAATGCTAAGGCGCTAAAATTCTCCTTGGGGCTTACAAACGTCTGGGCAGGCAATCCTCCAGAGAGTCTTGATTCGGTCCTTGAAATGGCTTCCGCCATTTGACCAACCTGTTTTTCAAGGTTCTTGATGCTGGATTCTGTTATTTGGACATGAGTAGCAAAGTGTTTAGTCAAAACCTGCAAGATATCCTCAGTTGATTGATACTTACCTTGACGGGGCGGCTGTTGTTGGTGGTTTTGTTGATCCCTCCAACGAAAGTTTTGTTGGTCACGCCAGTTTGGCATGAAATTCTGCGCATAGGGATCGTTCCTAGGTCTTTGCTGCTGTGGTTGTCCATAGCCCATTGCGTTCACCTCAGCATCGTCATCCTGGACTTGTAGACACATGTCCGTTGGATGGTATGGGTCAACACATACTCCACAAGCTTTGAGTTGTTGTGGGGTTCCCATAAGTGTTGGCCTCTTCACCATTTCCTTCAATTCTGAGAGCTAGGTGGTAATGTTGCTTTTCTGGGAATTCACAGCATGAACTCCCTTCTTGGACGGGGTCCTTCCAAAGTTCCAAGTCCCTTATGCTAGTTCCTGCATCTTCTCCAAAGCAAGGTCAGGAGTAGAGTTAAGAATATTACCTCCACAAGCTGCATCGACGATCCTTCTTTCAATGTCTAGCAAGCCATTGTACAAGTACAAGACTAGATCTTGAGTTGAATATCCGTGAAAAGGACAATTGGATCGGAGACGTGCAAACCTCTCGAAGTACTCGTAAAGATTTTCGTTCGCCTCTTGCTCGATGTTGCTTATAGCTTTCTTCAAGCTATTGGTCTTCTTGGCTGGGAAGTACTTCTCCAAAAATGCTTTGTGAAGGTTTTCCCACGTGTCGATGCTCCCAGATGGAAGGTGATAATACCAATCATCCGCGAAATCTTTGAGTGTGAAACCGAATGCCCTCATCTTGATTTGTTCTTCGGTAATGTTAGCCGGTTTCATGCTCATACACACGGTATGGAACTTTCCAAGGTGCTTGATGGGGTCTTCACCACTTATCCCATGGAAGGATTGAAGAAAGTGAATGAGACCCGGCTTGAGCTCAAAATTGACTCCTTCCCCTAACTGGTATAGTGACCACAAGGGGGTTTTGAGCCAAAGTGGGCTGCGTGAGGATACGAAGTGTACGGTCAGCCATCTCTTGTTGAAGTTGTTGTCTTCGCTGCCGGATGTGCATCCTTTCAATTTATGGATCAAAAGAAGCAAAGCCGGAGTTAGTAGCACGGGTTTGAACCATAAAAATGGTTCAAACCGATAATCAATAATAACAATAAAACACTAAAACTCCCCGGAAACGGCGCCAAAATTTGACTGATGGTATTTCTATGGTCGTCTATACCCAATCAAAAGTAAATCCCGACTTAGTACTAAGAAGAAGTATAGTAGATAAGTAAGGGTCGAACCCAAGAGAGTTAAGGTGTTTTAGATGCAATTATTGATTATAGTAGCAAGTAACAAAAGGGGGGGAGTTTGGTTGAATTGATGCACACAAAACATAAGAAAACGATTAACGTGACAAATAAGACAATGATGGGTGAATCTACACTAGGTTGATTCTAAGCATGCAATTGCTACTTTGGTGAGTTCCTTTTTCAAGCTTTTAAGTAATCTCCCGTCTCGATTATATATATGTGTTGAGCCAACCGGCATCAACAAAACTTAACAGGTTAATGTTCTGTAAACCTACAAGAACAAAAAACAAGTTAGCTTTCAAACAAAGACTAAGGGATATAAAGAGAAGATTAAAACCGTTAAACTTATCTTTATATTTGTGTTCCTTTTCTTCAAGTAATTACAACCCGTTATTACTTAAAGTTACTACTAGATTAAAGACCCGAACCTATTAATCCTAGTTATTTGCATACACTTTAGAACCTAAGGTGATCAATCTCAAGCAATAGTAAACATGTAATTAGACAATGGAGATCAAGGAAAAACAAAGCATTACTAAATTAAAACTTATATTAAAAAGAACTTACAACCAAAGTAACAAATGCAGCTTCAAACCAACCCAATGTAGCAAGGGAGTTAGCAACTCATTACAATGGAAAACTCAATTCTAAAATGGATTTTTATGTGGAAAAGCATGGATGATTCTAGCAATCAGCCAAAGACTATTTATACTACAAAAGACACTTAATTAGGAGTAAATAGCCGGCCTTAAACAACCACCTTTAATGCCATAAAGGTGGTGTAAACAGCCGGAGTAATGCTTGTGGTGTTGAACCGCATGGGCGGCCTTCAGGGACCGCAGGGGCGGTTTAGGCAGAATCGGTTGATCTTCTTCAAGGCCGCAGGGGCGGCTAAGAGATTCCGTTGGGGCGGATCTTTAATGCTCTTCAACGTCTCACCCTTCGACTTCCCAGCGTTTCTGATGCCAAGGCGAAGGGGCGCCCCTATGTCAGCGCAGGGGCGGTGACACAGCCTCTTCGTCTTCCAGCTCCCATGTTGAGGCGTAGGCAGGGACACAGTGGAAGGCGCAGGGGGCGCTGGTCTTCATGTCTTCTGGGCAGGTCACCGCAGGGGCGCCAAATAGTGGCGCAGGGGCGGTGACACACTTCATGGCCGGCGCTAGCGAAGGTGCAGGGAGCGCTGCGGTGGAAGGCGTCACCCGCAGGGCAGGGAAAATGGCCCGCTGGGGCGGTGATGCAGCAGAAACTTTGCTTCGTGAACGATCTTTACTCCTAAGTGCTTATCACTCCTTCCTTAGCTTCTTTTAGTCTTCTACTTCTGTACCAAGGAGTTAGTAGCATAAACGGACACAAATGCAATAAAAAGACTCTAAAAACTATCCTAAATGATAGTGATTTCATCACCTATCAACGTGCAATGATAATTCCCTCCCCCATACTTGAAGTACACTTTGCCCTCAAAGTGGAAATGAAGCAAAGATAAATGTGGGAGAAGGAAGAGAAAGATACCCTCAGTGGGATGGTTCGGCTGGACCATCCTCCAGTGGGTACGAGAAGTGGTTGAAGAAGTGCTCCTGCCGGCGGTAGAGCGTGTCGATGCGGTCCTCCTGAGCCTCCATCCTCCCCCTAAATGAAGTCTCATAGCTCGCTTGCCAAGCCAGTTGTTAAGTTTCCAATTGCTGCTGCTGAGCCGCCTGCCAAGCATCCTGCCGGCGGTCAAAATGGGTGGTCATGGAGGAGGTGAAGCTGGACTTCCATGCCTGCTGCTGCTCAAGCATGGACCGCTGATACTCGGTCTGCCATGCCTGATGTTGTGTAGTCAAGGCGGCCATCTGAGTCTGAAGGCTCTCCATGGCCGGACTGTCGTCTATTGTTGTAGTAGGCTTCTCCTCATCAATAACAGGGTCCCGGTTGCGGGCCGCAGCATATCTCCCAACAATGTACCCCTGGGGCCGTCTCGGAGCAACGAGGTCAGCTGGTACGTACAACTCGGAGAGCTGGTCTCCAAGTGGAAGTGGTCGGGGGAGGTATGTGATGTGACTCCCATCTGCCAGTGAGATCTAAAATAGGTTCTCCCCGTCTCTCCTGAGGAGCCTGCACCTCCTCAACAAACATTCCGTATACAGTGGTGCCTCTAAACCTTCTTCCAAGGCAGGGAGATCCATCACCTGTGCAGCCAACAAGGATATTACCCCACCTCCCACAATATCTTGAGGTTCATTCTTCTTAATCCGCTTTAAAGCGGTAAGGAAGAGATATGTCTAATCTGGTACCCAGTCGTTTGTGGGGAGGCAGGGGTATAGCAATGGAAGGTCCTTGAGAGCGACCTTATTCTCCTCCTTGTGTCCACTGAAGACACTCATGAAGATCTTCAAGATGAGCCTCAAACAGGGGTGAGTGAATTTGTTGGAATACTCACCCCCTGCATGAAAGTCGGATATGGTGGCGGCCTGCCAAAATTCCATCAAGTCGGGTGTCGGGATGGGTTCCCACCAGTCGTCGGAGGCAGCAATTGTCACCCCGAATGCCTCCTGCAGTTGGGTGTAGTCCAACGTATACTTCCTTTTGTTGAACTTGAATGAAAGTCCAACACACATGTGGTCCACCATTTCTATTTTGAATGTGGCGATGAATTGGCGGTTGAGCTCGGGGTGTGTTGGAGCACTTGTTATCTGAAAATCACCGAGTCCAGCGTTGTTGAGGAATGCCTGCATGCTCTCCAACATGCCCAAGTTTTCCAAAGTCGGAACGTCCAGAAATCGAGTGGCATACACTTCCCGGCCTTGAACAATCCTATACGGCTCCTTCTCAGCTTCCGATAACTTGTATTTCCTCTGTGTTTCCAAATCTTGCAGTATAACCAACAAAGGAATTAGAAAGTTCAGAAATTAGAGTAAGAGACGAACCCTCTATTGTGTTTTCCGGAGGGGCGGTTGTAGATTGCGTAGGGGCGGCTTGGCGCAGGGGCGGCAGTTTGCAGGCGCGGGGTCGGGAGAAGAGCAGAGGGCGAATCTACGAAGGTGGTGGTGCTGGGTTGTTCCGGCGACTTCGTTGTTGGTGTGAATGGTGCCGGTGGTAATGACCGAGAGTGTGAGGGGCGAGGGCGTTGAGAGTGAGAGGTGTGAGAGTTTCTGGTGGTGATGAGGGTTGGTATCGTAGGGGAGGCTGTGGCTAGGTTGCCGGAGGTAGCACAGGAGTGTTTGCACAAGGCGGCGTGTGAGAACTTCCGGAGGGCGTAGGGGCGTGGGAGGCGAATCGGTGTAACTTTCGAAAAGTGAATGGAGAGGGAGGGGAAGGGGCGGTAGTTGTAGGTTATTTTTAGGAAGTGTATTTTTTTCTTTCCTTAATGAGACCGTAGGAGCGGCGTTTGTCACCGCGGGGGCGGTGACAGGGAAGAGGAGACACGCAGCCTCAGCGCCGGGGGCTGCGCTAAGGATGCGTGTCAAGGATGGCCGCCGCAGGGGCGTGGGGTAGTCATCGCGGGGGTGGTGACTATCGTGTCGTAGGCGCAAGCCCATCGCCGGGGGCGGCGCTGGGTATGGGTGTCACCGCAGGCGCGGTTTTCATGACAGAGGCTCCTCTTCTTATTCCTTCGGGTTGCCTCCCGAGCAGCGCCTTTGTTTTACGTCGTTGGCTCGACGTAAGGATCCTACCTTTCTGATTGGCCTTCCTTGGGGTTTATAACCGTTTGGGACGGCAATCCACTGGAAGATCTGGCTTCGATCCTTGTTATGGCTTCCGCCATTTGCCCAGCTTGTTTTTCAAGGTTCTTGATGCTGGATTCTGTTGTTTTTACATGAGTAGCAAAGTGTTTAGTCAAAACCTGTAACATATCCTCAGTGGATTGGTACTTACCTTGTCGGGCCTGCTGTTGTTGGTTTTGTTGATCTCTCCAACGGAAATTCTGTTGGTCACGCCAATTTGGCATGAAATTCTGCGCATACGGATCATTCCTAGGCCTTTGCTGTTGTGGTTGTCCATATCCCATCGCATTCACCTCATCATCGTCATCCTGGACTTGTGGACACATGTCCGTTGGATGATATGGGTCAGCACATACTCCAAAAGCATTGAGATGTTGCAGGGTTCCCATAAGTGTTAGTCTCTTCACCATCTCTTTCAATTCTGCAAGCTCCGTGGAGATCTCACTTTTCCCAACATTCACAAATGAACTCCTCTCTTGGATGGGGTCCTTCCGAAATTCCTGGTTTCTTCCGCTAGTTCCTATATCTTTTCCAAAGCAAGGTCAGGAGTAGAGTTAAGAATATTAGCTCCGCAAGCCGCATCGATGATCCTCCTTTCATTATCGAGCAAGCCATTGTACAAGTACAAGACTAGATCTTGGGTCAAATATCCGTGGAAAGGGCAGCTGGATCGGAGGCGTGCGAATCTTTCAAAGTACTTGTAATGAGTCTCGTCCTCCTCTTGCTCGATGTTGCTTATAGCTTTCTTCAAACTATTGGCCTTCTTGACGGGAAAGTACTTCTCCAAAAACGCCTTGTGAATGTTCTCCCAAGTATCGATGCTCCCGGATGGAAGGTGGTAATACCAATCATTTGCGGCATCCTTGAGTGTGAAACCGAATGCCTTCATTTTGATTTGTTCTTCGGTGATGTTGGCCGGCTTCATGCTCATACACACGGTATGAAACTTTCCAAGGTGCTTGATGGGGTCCTCACCACTTAGCCCATGGAACAATGGGAGCAAATGAATGAGACCCTGCTTGATCTAAAAATCTACTCCTTCTCCTAATGCCGGTATAGCAACCGCAAGGGGATTTTGAGCCAAAGTGAGTTGCGTAAGGATACGAAGGGTACGGTCAGCCATCTCTTGTTGAATTTGTTGTTGTCTTCGTTGCCGAATGTGCGTCCTCTCGATTTCTGGATCAAAGGAAGCAATATCTGGGTTAGTAGCACGGGTTTGAACCATAAAAATGGTTCAAACCGATAATCAATAATAACAAATAAAAAAAACTTAAACTCCCCGGCAACGGCGCCCAAATTTGACTGTAGGTATTTCTAAGGTCGTCTATACCCAATCAAAAGTAAATCCCGACTTAGCACTAAAACAAGTATAGTGGTTAAGTAAGGGTCGAACCCAAGAGAGTTTAGATTTTATTAAATCTGATTATTGATTATCGAAACAAGTAGCAAGGGGGGGGGGTTGCTGAAACAACACACACAAAACTTATAAAAACAAGTGACACAAAAAACAAGATAATGATGGATGAGTCTACACTAGGTTGATTCTTAGCATCCAATTGCTACTTTGGTGATTTCCTTTTTACAAGTTTCACGTAATCTCCCGTCTTGATCATATATATGTGTTGAGCCAACCGGCATCAACACAACTTAACAGGTTAGTGTTCCGTAAACCTACAAGAACAAGTAACAAGTTAGCTTTTAAATAAAGACTAAGGGATACAATGAATGGATTAAAACCGTTAAACCTATCTTTCTATTTGTGTTCCTTTTATTTAAGCAATTACAACCCGTTATTACTTAAAGTTACTACTAGACTAAAGACTCAAATCCGGAATCTGTTAATCCTAGTTCTTTGCATGCACTTTAGAAACTAAGGTGATTAATCTTAAGTGTTAATCAAACATGCAATTAGGAGATAAAGATCAAGGAAACACAAAGTATTACTGAATGAAACTTATATTAAAGAAACTTACAACCAAAGTAACAATGTAGCTTCCAACCAACCCAATGTAGCAAGAGAGTTAGCAACTCATTGCAATGGAAAATTCAATTCTAAAAATGGATTTTTGTGGACAAGCATGGATGATTCTAATCAATCAGCCAAGGACTATTTATACTACAAAAGACACTAATTAGGAGTAAATGACCGGCCCAAAACAGCCACCTTTAATGCCATAAAGGTGGCGTAAACAACAAGAGTAAAGCTTCTGGCGTTGAACCGCAGGGGCGGCCTTCAGGAACCGCAAGGGCGGTTTAGGAAGAATCGCTTGGAATTCTTCGTGGCCGCAAGAGCGGCCAGGCTATTCCGCAGGGGCGGATCTTTAATGCTCTTCCAAACGTCTGCCTCTTCAAATGCTTGCCATTACTAATGTCATGGCGCAGGGGCGCCAAGGTGCCGACGTTGGGGCGGTTACACGGACTCCTTATCTTCCAGCTCTCAGGTTGAGGCGCAGGTAGAGGCACAAGGGCGCCGGTCTTCGCCTCTTCAGGATAAGTCACCGCAGGGGCGCCTAGGAGTGGCATTGGGGCGGTGACAGTCTTCGTGGTTGGCGCTGGCGAAGGCGCTGCTGAGCGCTCTGGAGTAAAGTGTCACCCGTTGGGGCGGTGATACTGCTCCGTGGGGGCGGTGAGGCAACAGAAGCCTTGCTTCGTGGACTCAATCACTCCTAAGGGCTTATAACTCCTTCCTTAGCTTCTTCTAGTCTTCTTCTTCTGGATCAAGGAGTTAGTAGCATAAACCGACACATATGCAATAACAAGACTCTAAAAACTAGCCTAAATGATAGTGATTCCATCACCTATTAGAGAGATTCAAGGATATTTTGTTGGATTGCCCACATCATAGGATTCTCAAGATCGAGTTGCTTGAGATCTACTTCAAGGGACTTAATGGAGATGCTCAATTCAATCTCCAGTTACTTTCCGCCGGCACATTCATGGACATGCCGATAGACGAAGCTTGGGAGTTCATTGAGAAGCAAGCTTTGCACATGGAGAAATACTCCCACCAAGGTACCGATAATAGAGCAAGGAGAGTTAGCTTCTAAGACACTTCATCAAAAGGAGCTCAACTCACCTCGCATAGCAATAAAGTCAAGCAATTAAAGGAGCTTTTAGTAGCTCAAACGAAGGAGCAAGATGGAGGGTATCAAGGAAGAAGCAACTATCAAGGACCGCGGAACAACAACAACAACAGAAACTCCAACAATAGAAATAACAACAACAATAGAAGCAACAACAATTGGAGGTCTAATCAACGAGTTCCCGGTAACTCTCATCCTCATAACACTTATAACCCCTCTTCTTCTTCCACTCCATTGAAAAACCAAGAGCATGGACCAAGTTCATCCCAGCCACCGAAGAAAGATGCAGTGCTGGAGGAAATATTGGTCAAGCTCAAGGCTATGGAGACGTCCATTAGTTGATTTTCGAAGGCACAAAAAGCCTTAGAGCAACAATTCTACAACAAGGCGAATGAAGGACCAAGAGATCCAGGGAAGCTCCCAGCAAGAACAGAGAGCAACCCTAAGGGACATATCATGGCAATAAGGACGAGAAGTGGACTGAAGACTGCAGATCCGGTGCCTCGGTCCATGCCATATCAGTCGAAGAACACCTCGGTCCAGTTACAGTCGAAGAACACTTCGGCCAAGGTACCAACCGAGGTGGAACCTCAGAAAGCGAATGGGGAAATCTAAAGTTTATGTTCCACCTCTTGCTTATGAACCACCACTTTCCATTCCCTTAGTCAAGGGCCAGAACAAATCGGTAGTTGTAGGTTATTTTTGGGAAGTGTATCTTTTTTCTTTCCTTAATGAGACCGTAGGAGCGGCATTTGTCACCGCGGGGGGCGATGACTATTGTGTCGTAGGCGCAAGCCCAGCGCCGGGGGCGGTGCTAGATATGGGTGTCACCGCAGGGGCGGTTTTCATGACATAGGCTCCTCTTCTTATTCCTTCGGGTTGCCTCCCGAGCAGCACCTTTGTTTTACGTCGTTGGCTCGACGTAAGGATCCTACCTTTCTGATTGGCCTTCCTTGGGGTTTATAACCGTTTGGGACGGCAATCCATTGGAAGATCTGGCTTCGATCCTTGTTATGGCTTCCGCCATTTGCCCAACTTGTTTTTCAAGGTTCTTGATGTTGGATTCTGTTGTTTTTACATGAGTAGTAAAGTGTTTAGTCAAAACCTGTAACATATCCTCGGTGGATTGGTACTTACCTTGTCGGGACTGCTGTTGTTGGTTTTGTTGATCTCTCCAATGGAAATTCTGTTGGTCACGCCAATTTGGCATGAAATTCTGCGCATACGGATCATTCCTAGGCCTTGCTGTTGTGGTTGTCCATATCCGATCGCATTCACCTCAGCATCGTCATCCTGGACATGTGGACACATGTCCGTTGGATGATTTGGGTCAGCACATACTTCAAAAGCTTTGAGATGTTGCGGGGTTCCCATAAGTGTTAGTCTCTTCACCATCTCTTTCAATTCTGCAAGCTCCATGGAGATCTGACTTTTCCCAGCATTCACAGATGAACTCCTCTCTTGGATAGGGTGCTTCCGAAATTCTTGGTTCCTTCCGCTAGTTCCTGTATCATTTCCAAAGCAAGGTTAGGAGTAGAGTTAAGAATATTACCTCCGTAAGCCGCATTGATGATCCTCCTTTCATTATCGAGCAAGCCATTGTACAAGTAGAAGACTAGATCTTGGTTCGAATATCCGTGGAAAGGGCAGCTGGATCGGAGGCGTGCGAATCTTTCAAAGTACTCGTAAAGAGTCTTGTCCTCCTCTTGCTCGATGTTGCTTATAGCTTTCTTCAAGCTATTGGCCTTCTTGGCGGGAAAGTACTTCTCCAAAAAACTCCTTGTGAAGGTTCTCCCAAGTGTCGATGCTCCCGGATGGAAGGTGGTAATACCAATCATCGGCGGCATCCTTGAGTGTGAAACCGAATGCCCTCATTTTGATTTGTTCTTCGGTGATGTTGGCCGGCTTCATGCTCATACACATGGTATGAAACTTTCCAAGGTGCTTGATGGGGTCCTCACCACTTAGCCCATGGAACAATGGGAGCAAATGTATGAGACCCGGCTTGATCTCAAAATCGACTCCTTCTCATAATGCCGGTATAGCAACCGCAAGGGGATTTTGAGCCAAAATGAGCTGCGTAAATTGACGAAGGGTACGGTTAAGTAAGGTTAGGAGTAGTGTTAAGAATATTACCTCCGCAAGCCGCATTGACGATCCTCCTTTAATTATCGAGCAAGCCATTGTACAAGTACAAGACTAGATCTTGGTTCGAATATCCGTGGAAAGGGCAGCTGGATCGGAGGCGTGCGAATCTTTCAAAGTACTCCTAAAGAGTCTCGTCCTCCTCTTGCTCGATGTTGCTTATAGCTTTCTTCAAGCTATTGGCCTTCTTGGCGGGAAAGTACTTCTCCAAAAAACTCCTTGTGAAGGTTCTCCCAAGTGTCGATGCTCCCGGATGGAAGGTGGTAATACCAATCATCGGCGGCATCCTTGAGTGTGAAACCGAATGTCCTCATTTTGATTTGTTCTTCGGTGATGTTGGCCGGCTTCATGCTCATACACATGGTATTAAACTTTCCAAGGTGCTTGATGGGGTCCTCACCACTTAGCCCATTGAACATCGGGAGCAAATGAATGAGACCCGACTTGATCTCAAAATCGACTCCTTCTCCTAATGCCTGTATAGCAACCGTGATGACATGAATTATATACCATTATATTCATGCATATTGTAGATGATTACCTTAATTTACCTTGCATTTAGAGAGATTTCTTGTTCCTTTTATTTTCTATTCAACAAAATGTCGGAAATAGAGGTCTACACGAGTTTTTGATGAATTATAGGTAAATGGAGTAGAATTGAAAGCAAAAGTGCAGCAAGGAGCACCTAAGGTCATTAAGGAAGCTAAAGAAGTCTTAGAGGAATCACAAAGAGCTAAGGAGTTGCAAAGGAGAAGCATAAAAGAGAGAAAGAAGACGAGCCAAAAGAAGAGCACTTTCTGTTGAAGAAAATTGTGCCAATATACATATAAATCGGACGATTTTCTTCTTTAGAAATCGACCGGTTTTGTGTATAAATCGACTAGGTCAATTTCCCTTGTTTTGCAGCTAAATGATAAAGACGATACAAAGGCCAATTCTTTTGGGCTAGAGGAGGGTTTTGCCAAACGGCCCACTAGCAAGAAACTATAGTTGGGAACCCTGGGAACGAAATCGAGGAGGCCGCAGCAGGAAATCTTTACACGTTTGAGAGAGATTGAAGATTCTTGGAGAAGGATTGAAGGACTCTAACCGGAAAGTCAATCTTGATCTTTATTTGTGAGATTTCTTTGTTCTATTGAAATCTTTGTGGTTTTTGAACATGAATTTGAGTTACTTAAGAGATACATTGATCAGTTTCGAGAATTGTTTACAGATTTGAAGGTTATTGAGTTTTTATTCAAGATTCGGGTTTAATTGCGATATTTCACTCAATCTTTAATTTGATTCGATTTTGAAAATGGTTGGCTAAAACCATTGTGATTCTGAGGAGAATAGTTGATGATTAAGGCTTAGATGATGATAGAATGAACTCATTTATACATTAGGACCCTGAGAGTTTAGATTTTAGTTTTGCGATAACAGGAAAATCGGGGTGTTCTTGAGTAAATCGGCCGATTTAATGATGAACAGCACGATTTATTCTTCTGACGAACTTTAATTGAATTAATCTTTAACCAAAACTAATCCTTGCCTAAATCCCAACCTTGTTTAACCTTTTTAACCTCTATTTGAGTGTATGAAGAGACTTCAAACTTGATTCTACATTTAATAGATTAAGATTATAAGATTTGGGTAATAGAGAGACTCAACATCCTTTATTGAGATTTTAATTGTGCTTTCTATTCTTTACTTCGGAGAGTCATATCCTGGAGTTTTAGATAGTTAGTTTGAGCATAATTCTTGTCTTTAGATCTTTCTATATTGCAGCCTCAACAACCCTTATAGAGAGAACCTTTGGACTAGATAAATAGGTTTCGGAACTTCACCGTACGATACCTACCTTTGAACACATAATCTTGGCAATATAAACTATGTCCTTATATCTATAGAAGTGTCTTGAATCGAAAGCCAAAGTCGGATACTTGAATCCTTGGAATCATTTTACCTTTATTTGATCACAAAAGCTTTTTGCATTTTCGCTAGATAATTGAAATTGAATTTACTCTCACCAAATCCCTGAGTTCGACTCTGGAATTCTTACCTCACTACAGCCGATCCGTACACTGTGGGAACGCTTTGCTTTGAGTTCTAGATATAAATTTAAGACTTTGACGCACACACTTTTTGAGCGAACAAACCGCAAGGGGATTTTGAGCCAAAGTGAGTTGCGTAAGTTGACAAAGGGTACGGTCAACCATCTCTTGTTGAAGTTGTTATTATCTTCGTTGCCGAATGTGCGTCCTCTGGATTTCTGGATCAAAGGAAGCAAGATTTTGGTTAGTAGCACGGGTTTGAACCATAAAAATGGTTCAAACCGATAATCAACAATAACAAATAAAAAATACTTAAACTCCCCGGCAACGGCGCCCAAATTCGACTGTAGGTATTTCTAAGGTCGTCTATACCCAATCAAAAGTAAATCCCGACTTAGCACTAAAACAAGTATATTGGTTAAGTAAGGGTCGAACCCAAGAGAATTTAGATTTTATTAAGTCTGATTATTGATTATCGAAACAAGTAGCAAAGGGGGGGGGGTTTTGTTGAAGCAACACACACAAAACTTATAAAAACAAGTGACACAAAAGACAAGATAATGATGGATGAGTCTACACTAGGTTGATTCTTAGCATGCAATTGCTACTTTGGTGAGTTCCTTTTTACAAGTTTCACGTAATCTCCCGTCTTGATCATATATATGTGTTGAGCCAACCGGCATCAACACAACTTAACAGGTTAGTGTTCCGTAAACCTACAAGAACAAGTAACAAGTTAGCTTTCAAATAAAGACTAAGGGATACAAAGAATGGATTAAAACCGTTAAACCTATCTTTCTATTTGTGTTCCTTTTGTTTAAGCAATTACAACCCGTTATTACTTAAAGTTACTACTAGACTAAAGACCCGAACCCGGAATCTGTTAATCCTAGTTCTTTGCATGCACTTTAGAAATTAAGGTGATCAATCTTAAGTGTTAATCAATCATGCAATTAGGAAATAAAGATCAAGGAAACACAAAGTATTACTGAATGAAACTTATATTAAAGAAACTTACAACCAAAGTAACAATGTAGCTTCAAACCAACCCAATGTAGCAAGAGAGTTAGCAACTCATTACAATGGAAAATTCAATTCTAAAAATGGATTTTTGTGGACAAACATGGATGATTCTAATCAATCAGCCAAGGAATATTGTTCGCCACTTAGCGTGCGTGCAATCAAGCTTTAAATTTATAAAACTGGAATAAAAGCAAGGGAACCCGCAGTGTATGGATCGGCGTAGATTAGCAAGTATTCCAGAGTATCGAACACAGGGATTTGGGGGGTTAAATCCAGTTATAAATCGTCAAGCAAGTAAATGTATGAGCTTTGCAAATATTGGGAAAACAGCAACACTAAAGATCCAGGTATCTAATTGTGGCAATCGATTCAAGATATACTAAAGAACGACGGACAGAGTTAAGAGTTGCAAAGGTATACTAAAGTAAAGCAATGTACGGTGACATAGACTCCTTATCTTCCAGCTCTCAGGTTGAGGCGCAGACAGAGGCGCAGGGGCGCCGGTCTTCGCCTCTTCAGGATAAGTCACCGCAGGGGCGCCTAGGAGTGGCACTGGGGCGGTGACAGTCTTCGTGGTTGGCGCTGGCGAAGGCGCTGCTGAGCGCTCCGGAGTAAAGTATCACCCGTTGGGGCGGTGATACTGCTCCGTGGGGGCGGTGAGGCAACAGAAGCCTTGCTTCGTGGACTCAATCACTCCTAAGTGCTTATAACTCCTTCTTTAGCTTCTTCTAGTCTTCTTCTTCTGGATCAAGGAGTTAGTAGCATAAACCGACACATATGCAATAACAAGACTCTAAAAACTAGCCTAAATGATAGTGATTCCATCACCTATTAGAGAGATTCAAGGATATTTTGTTGGATTGCCCACATCATAGGATTCTCAAGATCGAGTTGCTTGAGATCTACTTCAAGGGACTTAATGGAGATGCTCAATTCAATCTCCAGTTACTTTCCGCCGGCACATTCATGGACATGCCGATAGACGAAGCTTGGGAGTTCATTGAGAAGCAAGCTTTGCACATGGAGAAATACTCCCACCAAGGTACCGATAATAGAGCAAGGAGAGTTAGCTTCTAAGACACTTCATCAAAAGGAGCTCAACTCACCTCGCATAGCAATAAAGTCAAGCAATTAAAGGAGCTTTTAGTAGCTCAAACGAAGGAGCAAGATGGAGGGTATCAAGGAAGAAGCAACTATCAAGGACCGCGGAACAACAACAACAACAGAAACTCCAACAATAGAAATAACAACAACAATAGAAGCAACAACAATTGGAGGTCTAATCAACGAGTTCCCGGTAACTCTCATCCTCATAACACTTATAACCCCTCTTCTTCTTCCACTCCATTGAAAAACCAAGAGCATGGACCAAGTTCATCCCAGCCACCGAAGAAAGATGCAGTGCTGGAGGAAATATTGGTCAAGCTCAAGGCTATGGAGACGTCCATTAGTTGATTTTCGAAGGCACAAAAAGCCTTAGAGCAACAATTCTACAACAAGGCGAATGAAGGACCAAGAGATCCAGGGAAGCTCCCAGCAAGAACAGAGAGCAACCCTAAGGGACATATCATGGCAATAAGGACGAGAAGTGGACTGAAGACTGCAGATCCGGTGCCTCGGTCCATGCCATATCAGTCGAAGAACACCTCGGTCCAGTTACAGTCGAAGAACACTTCGGCCAAGGTACCAACCGAGGTGGAACCTCAGAAAGCGAATGGGGAAATCTAAAGTTTATGTTCCACCTCTTGCTTATGAACCACCACTTTCCATTCCCTTAGTCAAGGGCCAGAACAAATCGGTAGTTGTAGGTTATTTTTGGGAAGTGTATCTTTTTTCTTTCCTTAATGAGACCGTAGGAGCGGCATTTGTCACCGCGGGGGGCGATGACTATTGTGTCGTAGGCGCAAGCCCAGCGCCGGGGGCGGTGCTAGATATGGGTGTCACCGCAGGGGCGGTTTTCATGACATAGGCTCCTCTTCTTATTCCTTCGGGTTGCCTCCCGAGCAGCACCTTTGTTTTACGTCGTTGGCTCGACGTAAGGATCCTACCTTTCTGATTGGCCTTCCTTGGGGTTTATAACCGTTTGGGACGGCAATCCATTGGAAGATCTGGCTTCGATCCTTGTTATGGCTTCCGCCATTTGCCCAACTTGTTTTTCAAGGTTCTTGATGTTGGATTCTGTTGTTTTTACATGAGTAGTAAAGTGTTTAGTCAAAACCTGTAACATATCCTCGGTGGATTGGTACTTACCTTGTCGGGACTGCTGTTGTTGGTTTTGTTGATCTCTCCAATGGAAATTCTGTTGGTCACGCCAATTTGGCATGAAATTCTGCGCATACGGATCATTCCTAGGCCTTGCTGTTGTGGTTGTCCATATCCGATCGCATTCACCTCAGCATCGTCATCCTGGACATGTGGACACATGTCCGTTGGATGATTTGGGTCAGCACATACTTCAAAAGCTTTGAGATGTTGCGGGGTTCCCATAAGTGTTAGTCTCTTCACCATCTCTTTCAATTCTGCAAGCTCCATGGAGATCTGACTTTTCCCAGCATTCACAGATGAACTCCTCTCTTGGATAGGGTGCTTCCGAAATTCTTGGTTCCTTCCGCTAGTTCCTGTATCATTTCCAAAGCAAGGTTAGGAGTAGAGTTAAGAATATTACCTCCGTAAGCCGCATTGATGATCCTCCTTTCATTATCGAGCAAGCCATTGTACAAGTAGAAGACTAGATCTTGGTTCGAATATCCGTGGAAAGGGCAGCTGGATCGGAGGCGTGCGAATCTTTCAAAGTACTCGTAAAGAGTCTTGTCCTCCTCTTGCTCGATGTTGCTTATAGCTTTCTTCAAGCTATTGGCCTTCTTGGCGGGAAAGTACTTCTCCAAAAAACTCCTTGTGAAGGTTCTCCCAAGTGTCGATGCTCCCGGATGGAAGGTGGTAATACCAATCATCGGCGGCATCCTTGAGTGTGAAACCGAATGCCCTCATTTTGATTTGTTCTTCGGTGATGTTGGCCGGCTTCATGCTCATACACATGGTATGAAACTTTCCAAGGTGCTTGATGGGGTCCTCACCACTTAGCCCATGGAACAATGGGAGCAAATGTATGAGACCCGGCTTGATCTCAAAATCGACTCCTTCTCATAATGCCGGTATAGCAACCGCAAGGGGATTTTGAGCCAAAATGAGCTGCGTAAATTGACGAAGGGTACGGTTAAGTAAGGTTAGGAGTAGTGTTAAGAATATTACCTCCGCAAGCCGCATTGACGATCCTCCTTTAATTATCGAGCAAGCCATTGTACAAGTACAAGACTAGATCTTGGTTCGAATATCCGTGGAAAGGGCAGCTGGATCGGAGGCGTGCGAATCTTTCAAAGTACTCCTAAAGAGTCTCGTCCTCCTCTTGCTCGATGTTGCTTATAGCTTTCTTCAAGCTATTGGCCTTCTTGGCGGGAAAGTACTTCTCCAAAAAACTCCTTGTGAAGGTTCTCCCAAGTGTCGATGCTCTCGGATGGAAGGTGGTAATACCAATCATCGGCGGCATCCTTGAGTGTGAAACCGAATGCCCTCATTTTGATTTGTTCTTCGGTGATGTTGGCCGGCTTCATGCTCATACACATGGTATGAAACTTTTCAAGGTGCTTGATGGGGTCCTCACCACTTAGCCCATGGAACAATGGGAGCAAATGAATGAGACCCGACTTGATCTCAAAATCGACTCCTTCTCCTAATGCCTGTATAGCAACCGTGATGACATGAATTATATACCATTATATTCATGCATATTGTAGATGATTACCTTAATTTACCTTGCATTTAGAGAGATTTCTTGTTCCTTTTATTTTCTATTCAACAAAATGTCGGAAATAGAGGTCTACACGAGTTTTTGATGAATTATAGGTAAATGGAGTAGAATTGAAAGCAAAAGTGCAGCAAGGAGCACCTAAGGTCATTAAGGAAGCTAAAGAAGTCTTAGAGGAATCACAAAGAGCTAAGGAGTTGCAAAGGAGAAGCATAAAAGAGAGAAAGAAGACGAGCCAAAAGAAGAGCACTTTCTGTTGAAGAAAATTGTGCCAATATACATATAAATCGGACGATTTTCTTCTTTAGAAATCGACCGGTTTTGTGTATAAATCGACTAGGTCAATTTCCCTTGTTTTGCAGCTAAATGATAAAGACGATACAAAGGCCAATTCTTTTGGGCTAGAGGAGGGTTTTGCCAAACGGCCCACTAGCAAGAAACTATAGTTGGGAACCCTGGGAACGAAATCGAGGAGGCCGCAGCGGGAAATCTTTACACGTTTGAGAGAGATTGAAGATTCTTGGAGAAGGATTGAAGGACTCTAACCGGAAAGTCAATCTTGATCTTTATTTGTGAGATTTCTTTGTTCTATTGAAATCTTTGTGGTTTTTGAACATGAATTTGAGTTACTTAAGAGATACATTGATCAGTTTCGAGAATTGTTTACAGATTTGAAGGTTATTGAGTTTTTATTCAAGATTCGGGTTTAATTGCGATATTTCACTCAATCTTTAATTTGATTCGATTTTGAAAATGGTTGGCTAAAACCATTGTGATTCTG
>BSUD01000002.1:138258139-138392873 GCA_033239045.1 Fagopyrum esculentum | reverse complement strand
GGGGGTTTGTTGAAGCAACACACACAAAACTTATAAAAACAAGTGACACAAAAGACAAGATAATGATGGATGAGTCTACACTAGGTTGATTCTTAGCATGCAATTGCTACTTTGGTGAGTTCCTTTTTACAAGTTTCACGTAATCTCCCGTCTTGATCATTTATATATGTTGAGCCAACCGGCATCAACACAACTTAACAGGTTAGTGTTCCGTAAACCTACAAGAACAAGTAACAAGTTAGCTTTCAAATAAAGACTAAGGGATACAAAGAATGGATTAAAACCGTTAAACCTATCTTTCTATTTGTGTTCCTTTTGTTTAAGCAATTACAACCCGTTATTACTTAAAGTTACTACTAGACTAAAGACCCGAACCCGGAATCTGTTAATCCTAGTTCTTTGCATGCACTTTAGAAATTAAGGTGATCAATCTTAAGTGTTAATCAATCATGCAATTAGGAAATAAAGATCAAGGAAACACAAAGTATTACTGAATGAAACTTATATTAAAGAAACTTACAACCAAAGTAACAATGTAGCTTCAAACCAACCCAATGTAGCAAGAGAGTTAGCAACTCATTACAATGGAAAATTCAATTCTAAAAATGGATTTTTGTGGACAAACATGGATGATTCTAATCAATCAGCCAAGGAATATTGTTCGCCACTTAGCGTGCGTGCAATCAAGCTTTAAATTTATAAAACTGGAATAAAAGCAAGGGAACCCGCAGTGTATGGATCGGCGTAGATTAGCAAGTATTCCAGAGTATCGAACACAGGGATTTGGGGGGTTAAATCCAGTTATAAATCGTCAAGCAAGTAAATGTATGAGCTTTGCAAATATTGGGAAAACAGCAACACTAAAGATCCAGGTATCTAATTGTGGCAATCGATTCAAGATATACTAAAGAACGACGGACAGAGTTAAGAGTTGCAAAGGTATACTAAAGTAAAGCAATGTACGGTGACATAGACTCCTTATCTTCCAGCTCTCAGGTTGAGGCGCAGACAGAGGCGCAGGGGCGCCGGTCTTCGCCTCTTCAGGATAAGTCACCGCAGGGGCGCCTAGGAGTGGCACTGGGGCGGTGACAGTCTTCGTGGTTGGCGCTGGCGAAGGCGCTGCTGAGCGCTCCGGAGTAAAGTATCACCCGTTGGGGCGGTGATACTGCTCCGTGGGGGCGGTGAGGCAACAGAAGCCTTGCTTCGTGGACTCAATCACTCCTAAGTGCTTATAACTCCTTCTTTAGCTTCTTCTAGTCTTCTTCTTCTGGATCAAGGAGTTAGTAGCATAAACCGACACATATGCAATAACAAGACTCTAAAAACTAGCCTAAATGATAGTGATTCCATCACCTATTAGAGAGATTCAAGGATATTTTGTTGGATTGCCCACATCATAGGATTCTCAAGATCGAGTTGCTTGAGATCTACTTCAAGGGACTTAATGGAGATGCTCAATTCAATCTCCAGTTACTTTCCGCCGGCACATTCATGGACATGCCGATAGACGAAGCTTGGGAGTTCATTGAGAAGCAAGCTTTGCACATGGAGAAATACTCCCACCAAGGTACCGATAATAGAGCAAGGAGAGTTAGCTTCTAAGACACTTCATCAAAAGGAGCTCAACTCACCTCGCATAGCAATAAAGTCAAGCAATTAAAGGAGCTTTTAGTAGCTCAAACGAAGGAGCAAGATGGAGGGTATCAAGGAAGAAGCAACTATCAAGGACCGCGGAACAACAACAACAACAGAAACTCCAACAATAGAAATAACAACAACAATAGAAGCAACAACAATTGGAGGTCTAATCAACGAGTTCCCGGTAACTCTCATCCTCATAACACTTATAACCCCTCTTCTTCTTCCACTCCATTGAAAAACCAAGAGCATGGACCAAGTTCATCCCAGCCACCGAAGAAAGATGCAGTGCTGGAGGAAATATTGGTCAAGCTCAAGGCTATGGAGACGTCCATTAGTTGATTTTCGAAGGCACAAAAAGCCTTAGAGCAACAATTCTACAACAAGGCGAATGAAGCACCAAGAGATCCAGGGAAGCTCCCAGCAAGAACAGAGAGCAACCCTAAGGGACATATCATGGCAATAACGACGAGAAGTGGACTGAAGACTGCAGATCCGGTGCCTCGGTCGATGCCAGATCAGTCGAAGAACACCTCGGTCCAGTTACAGTCGAAGAACACTTCGGCCGAGGTACCAACCGAGGTGGAACCTCAGAAAGCGGAGGGGAAATCTAAAGTTTATGTTCCACCGCGGGGGCGGTGTTCTTTTTGGGAAGTGTATTTTTTTTCTTTCCTTAATGAGACCGTAGGAGCGGCGTTTGTCACCGCGGGGGCGGTGACAGGGAAGAGGAGACACGCAGCCTCAGCGCCGGGGGCTGCGCTGAGGATGCGTGTCAAGGATGGCCGCCGCAGGGGCGTGGGGTAGTCACCGCGGGGGCGATGACTATTGTGTCATAGGCGCAAGCCCAGCGCCGGGGGCGGTGCTGGGTATGGGTGTCACCGCAGGGGCAGTTTTCATGACATAGGCTCATCTTCTTATTCCTTCGGGTTGCCTCCCGAGCAGCGCCTTTGTTTTACGTCGTTGGCTCGACGTAAGGATCCTACCTTTCTGATTGGCTTTCCTTGGGGTTTATAACCATTTGGGACGGCAATCCATTGGAAGATCTGGCTTCGATCGTTGTTATGGCTTCCGCCATTTGCCCAACTTGTTTTTCAAGGTTCTTGATGCTGGATTCTGTTGTTTTTACATGAGTAGCAAAGTGTTTAGTCAAAACTTGTAACATATCCTCAGTGGATTGGTACTTACCTTGTCAAGACTGTTGTTGTTGGTTTTGGTTATCTCTCCAACGGAAATCCTGTTGGTCATGCCAATTTGGCATGAAATTCTACGCATACGGATCATTCCTAGGCCTTTGCTGTTGTGGTTGTCCATATCCCATCGCATTCACCTCAGCATCGTCATCCTAGACTTGTGGACACATGTCCGTTGGATGATATGGGTCAGCACATACTCCAAAAGCTTTGAGATGTTGCGGGGTTCCCATAAGTGTTAGTCTCTTCACCATCTCTTTCAATTCTGCAAGCTCCGTGGAGATCTCACTTTTCCCAGCATTCACAGATGAACTCCTCTCTTGGATGGGGTCCTTCCGAAATTCCTGGTTTCTTCCGCTAGTTCCTGTATCTTTTCCAAAGCAAGGTTAGGAGTAGAGTTAAGAATATTACCTCCGTAAGCCGCATTGACGATCCTCCTTTCATTATCGAGCAAGCCATTGTACAAGTACAAGACTAGATCTTGGTTCGAATATCCGTGGAAAGGGCAGTTGGATCGGAGGCGTGCGAATCTTTCAAAGTACTCCTAAAGAGTCTCGTCCTCCTCTTGCTCGATGTTGCTTATAGCTTTCTTCAAGCTATTGGCCTTCTTGGCAGGAAAGTACTTCTCCAAAAAACTCCTTGTGAAGGTTCTCCAAAGTGTCGATGCTCCCGGATGGAAGGTGGTAATACCAATCATCGGCGGCATCCTTGAGTGTGAAACCGAATGCCCTCATTTTGATTTGTTCTTCGGTGATGTTGGCCAGCTTCATGCTCATACACATGTTATGAAACTTTCCAAGGTGCTTGATGGGGTCCTCACCACTTAGCCCATGGAACAATGGGAGCAAATGAATGAGACCCGGCTTGATCTCAAAATCGACTCCTTCTCCTAATGCCGGTATAGAAACCGTGATGACATGAATTATATACCATTATATTCATGCATATTGTAGATGATTACCTTAATTTACCTTGCATTTAGAGAGATTTCTTGTGGCTTTTATGTTCTACTCAACAAAATGTCGGAAATAGAGGTCTACACGAGTTTTTGATGATTTATAGGTAAATGGAGTAGAATTGAAAGCAAAAGTGGAGCAAGGAGCACCTAAGGTCATTAAGGAAGCTAAAGAAGTCTTAGAGGGATCACAAAGAGCTAAGGAGTTGCAAAGGAGAAGCATAAAAGAGAGAAAGAAGACGAGCCAAAAGAAGAGCACTTTCTGTTGAAGAAAATCGTGCCATTATACATATAAATCGGACGATTTTCTTCTTTAGAAATCGAACGGTTTTGTGTATAAATCGACTAGGTCAATTTCCCTTGTTTTTCAGCTAAATGATAAGGACGATACAAGGGCAAATTCTTTTGGGCTAGAGGAGGGTTTTGCCAAACGGCCCACTAGCAAGAAACTATAGTTGGGAGCCCTGGGAACGAAATCGAGGAGGCCGCAGCGGGAAATCTTTACACGTTTGAGAAAGATTGAAGATTTTTGGAGAAGGATTGAAGGACTCTAACCGGAAAGTCAATCTTGATCTTTATTTGTGAGATTTCTTTGTTCTATTGAAATCTTTGTGGTTTTTGAACACGAATTTGAGTTACTTAAGAGATACGTTGATCAGTTTCGAGAATTGTTTACAGATTTGAAGGTTATTGAGTTTTTATTCAAGATTCGGGTTTAATTGCGATATTTCACTCAATCTTTAATTTGATTCGATTTTGAAAATGGTTGGCTAAAACCATTGTGATTCTGGGGAGAATAGTTGATGATTAAGGCTTAGATGATGAAAGACTGAACTCATTTATACATTAGGACCCTGAGAGTTTAGATTTTAGTTTTGCGATAACAAGAAAATCGGGGTGTTCTTGAGTAAATCGGCCGATTTAATGATGAACAACACGATTTATTCTTCTGACGAACTTTAATTGAATTAATCTTTAACCAAAACTAATCCTTGCCTAAATCCCAACCTTGTTTAACCTTTTTAACCTCTATTTGAGTGTATGAAGAGACTTCAAACTTGATTCTACATTTAATAGATTAATATTATAAGATTTGGGTAATAGAGAGACTCAACATCCTTTATTGAGATTTTAATTGTGCTTTCTATTCTTTACTTCGGAGAGTCATATCCTGGAGTTTTAGATAGTTAGTTTGAACATAATTCTTGTCTTTACATCTTTCTATATTGCAGCCTCAATAACCCTTATAGAGAGAACCTTTGGACTAGATAAATAGGTTTCGGAACTTCACCGTACGATACCTACCTTTGAACACATAATCTTGGCAATATAAACTTTGTCCTTATATCTATAGAAGTGTCTTGAATCGAAAGCCGAAGTCGGATACTTGAATCCTTGGAATCATTTTACCTTTATTTGATCACAAAACCTTTTTGCATTTTCGCTAGATAATTGAAATTGAATTTACTCTCACCAAATCCCTGAGTTCGACTCTAGAATTATTACCTCACTACAGCCGATCCGTACACTGTGGGTTCGCTTTGCTTTGAGTTCTAGATATAAATTTAAGACTTTGACGCACACACTTTTTGAGCGAACAAGTTTTTGGCGCCGTTGCCGGGGATTTGGTCTAGACCAAATTCAGTTTTCGGTTGTCTAGCTTGAGAGCTCTTGCTCTTGTGATTTGATTTGTCTACTTGAGTGATCTTTCCAGGTTCTTTAGGTATATGCGAAAGACTAGATCCAGTAAAGATCTAGTTCCTTTCGATCTCGAATTAGAGAAAACTTTGAGAAGAAAGTTGAAGGAAAAGAAAATGGCTGAGAACAATGAGAGAAACCTCCTGGCTGAACTGAACGAAGCTCAACGCCAACTTCATTTGAGTGAGAAAGCACGTCTAGATGCTGAAACGAGTCATCAATTTCAGATTGATGAACTAAGAGCTATGATGTTGGACATGAAGTTGGAATTGAACGAATCCAGGAAGAAGAAGAAGAAAGTCAAGACACCAACTAAATCCATTAGGAATGACTCATCCGATGATGAAGAACTTGATCCGGACATGCCGGAACTTGAGGAGATCGATCCACTACTTCATCCTGTTCGAAACACCTCAAAACCATGGGTTGTTCCTCGCCTCCCAACTAGGGATGTGAGAGTTGCTAATGACGGTGATAGACCCCGAACTTTGGGGCAACGGATGGACCCAATTCAGCAACCACGCCATCTAGGTGTGGACTTCGGAGCTGAAGACATCCAGGAGTTTAGCTTCTCACCACAATTTATCACCATGGTTCGCCAAAGTCAATATGGCGGAGCAAGTACTGAATCTCCACATCAACACTTGCAGAATTTCGAGATTCTCATGGAGACTATGAAGCCGAAGAAGGCTACTACAAGTAATTACAAGATCAAACCATTCTTCTTTTCTTTGAAGGATAAGGCTCTAGCTTGGTACCAAACACTTCCAGCTGCAAAGCTGGCTACATGGGAGGAATTGTCTTCGGAATTCCTCACCAAGTTCTTCCCGCCATCCAAAACGGCGGAATTGAGAGGTAAGATAAACGCTTTTTCTATGAAAACTAACGAAAGTTTGTTTCAATCTTGGGAAAGGTTTCAAGATCTCTTGTTGGATTGCCCACACCATGGCATTTCAAAGCTGGAATTATTGGAGATCTACTACAAAGGATTGGATGTGGAAACACAATTCAACCTCTAATCTCTCTCATGTGGCACATTCATAGACATGAGAGAGGATGATGCTTGGGACTTCATTGAGAAGCAAGCCCAAGTGATTGAAAAGTATTCCCACCGGAAGGTGGAACCAAATAGCCGGAATCAAGGTGATCCAGGAGTTAAATTGAACCAAGCTTCTAAAACACAAATATTTTCCCTCAACAATGAAATCAAAGAGTTGAAGGAAGTAATCAAAACAAGTCTTCAAAGGACTAAGGAACAGGAAGCCAACTATATGGGAAGGGATAACGATCAAAGGAATGACTACCGGAACACTAACTGGAACAACAACAATAGGAACTCCAATAGCAACCATTGGAGGTCAAATCAACAAGCTCCAGGTAATCCTTATTCCCATGCTGAAAAAGCTCTAACACCTCCATCTTCCTCTACTCCTTTGAAAAGCATGGAAACAATCATCAAACGGATCGAACAAACCCGATCCCATGTTGGAAGTGATCCTAGGGAAACAACAAGGATTGGAGAGCTATATAACTTCGGTTGATAAAGCTCGCAAAGCTTTGGAAAGCCAAGTATTTAACAAGGCCGGAGAAGTTCCAAGAGACCAAGGGAAACTTCCCGGGAAGACGGAAGATAACCCAAAGGGAAGGGTTATGGCAATCACTACTAGGAGTGGCGTAACAACTACCGATCCTCAACCTAACCACCAAAGAAGGAAAGGAAAAGGAGAAGGAAGACGTCTATATCCTTCCTCCCGCCTACAAACCACCGCTACCATTTCCTCAATCTAGAGCGCGAGCGCGCTTAGATAAACACTTTGGTAAGTTTGTTGAGCTAATGAGTAAATTGCATATTAATATACCGTTTATGGATGCAATTTTAGGTATGCCGGCTTATGGGAAATTCCTCAAGGAGATCCTCTCTAACAAGAGAAAATTAGAAGACATTGGAGAAGTCAAGATGAGTATGGAGTCATCCGAACTCATCACGACTATGACGGAGAATATGCCACCAAAGCTCCGTGATCCAGGATCCTTTTGCATACCCATCACTTTGGGAGAGGCTACTTATGATGCACTTTGTGACCTTGGGGCGAGTGTGAGTATCATTCCACTTGCTCTATGCAAAGCAGTTGACAACAGAAAGAAAAATCGTGCCTCAGATCATCCGATTTACTTCAGGGGAGGTCGATCCAGTGGGAAATTTTCTGGATTCTCCAAACTTCACCGCAGCTATTCTCAACTCTAATGATACATCATCCCCACCTTCAGAGGCTTCTCCCATGACATCCGAAGGTCATGAATCATCATCAATCAAGGCACCTCCATCTTTGGAATTGAAACCACTCCCCACGCATTTAAGGTACGCATTTCTTGGCATTAATTCTACATATCCGGTCATAGTTAATGCGAAACTGAATGATGCTGAACTAGAGAAACTTATGCATGTTCTAAGACAACATATGTAATAACCGAAAAATTTAAACTCCGTTTAATACGGAATTTAACCGGATTCCGATCCGCTAACCTCTAACCTTTAAATAGAGTTAATATGAATTTAAATGTTATCATTTTATGCGACCTTAGTTCACATCAAATAATAAAATATGAAACCGGAGATATTTCCGTACTTATAAAGTAAAATAATAATTTACCTAATACGGAATATAATTCCGTAAAATTTTCCGCAAATGCCCTACCGATCCGTACGAGTAACGGGTTTCGTTTCAGCTCGTTTTAATGAAGCAAAAGTGGGCCCAATTGCATTGAGGACTGCCGGCCCAGCCCAACCCATTATTAACCCTCTAATTAAACCTAATTAACCTAACCTAATTATACGTTAACCTAATCTACCCTAATCCTACCCTCATCTGTTGTGCGCCGTCTTCTCCCGCTACCTCTCTGTACGAACTACAACAGCAGCAACCGCAACACCGGAGCCACCGCGCCGCCTCCGTCGTCAACCAAGCACACCGGAGGAGACGTACAGCGTTGCCGATCGACGACGCAACCGGAATCTGCAAGCCGGTAAGTTGTCCGCCTCTTCTCCCTCTTCAGTTCTGTTCGTGGACTGAACTGTCCCTCCCTTCACCATCCTCGACTGCAGACCCTTGCGCCGCCAAGCCGTCTGAGTTCTGCAGCGTACGTTCGCCGGAGACTAGGACACGCCCTCTTCGCCACTCTCCTGCGCCGAGAAGAACGAGCCAGAACCAGCCGGAAGAGAGGACCGCCAGGAGCCGCCGCCTTGACTGCACACAGGATAGGCGCTCAACCGCAGCCTCGTTTCGTCACATCGCGTCTGGTCGGAAGGGCTGCCACCGAGCCGGATCGAAGCACACCGTGGTGAGTCCGGTAATATCCGCTCCTGTGCTGCTTTTCTGTTGTAATTGGAGTTGCAGTAGATGGAGTTGCTGTTGTGTGGTTTCCGTGTTCCTGCAGTATGTATATATATACAGATTTATAGGTACAATATAGATGAGTTTATACTTTTTGATGTGGAGATAGTAAGGTTAGATTTAGAGTAAACATATAATGAATTTGTAGAGATGGACAAGTTGAGTAGGAAGGGTTAGTGCGGTGTAGGTGAGGATGTGTATTAGGTAGAGAAGTTTAATGTGCCGAGAGTTTATATAGAGTTGTATATAAGTGCACATATGTATAGATAAATATTTGGGCATATTATATAAGGGCGAGTTTGAGAATACGAAATTATGTAGCTACACTTATTATCGTTTAGTTACAGATTTGTTTGAGTTGAAGGAAAAGTTAGAGTATGTGCATATGTATATATACATATGAGAGGGTAGAGGGAGAGCTGGAAAGAAGAGGAGTGTTATATTTTGAGGAATGGTTTCGAGCTAACTTAACTTATAAGAATTGTCGAAAAGAAACAATTTATGGAAAATAAATGCTAAAAGAAATTAGTAGGGTTCTAAGAATAACTTCGAGAATTTACGACACTAAGGGTAAAATGGTCTTTTACCGTAAGAGAGCTATTTCCGTAATTCCTTCGCATGAGGTTGGAAATCTAGATGTGATTTTGATCCACATGCCTTATTTGACAGGCATTTGAGTTACCACGAGTACGGACTGTTTGAGACGTGTTAGAGTGTATTTTGACTCATGTAAGTCCTTGCGACTTACTTAGCCGGTTTCTGGATATTAGCTGTGTGATAATGGTTGTGTGTGTGCAATGTGTGTTATAATAAAAATAACTTGTTAGGACGACCGTGGTTATTATGTGCTAAGGCCCAAGTGTATGTATAACGGGCCGTGACATCACTGCCCAGCTCTGCCAGGAACTGGGAGGTTCTCTATACCCAGACCATCCAGGTACACGGTGAGATGCATCGGATCCACTCCTGATGGGTACATGGGGGCGGAGGCGAGGTTTGGGAATCCCTCGTGTCACAAAATAAGTATCATTAGAGTGAATGACTTAAATGAAGATAATAAATGGATTGTTTGAAAGCATGATGAGTGTTTATTATTTTTATGTCTGTGTGTGCTATTATTATCCTCCTAATGTTTAGATAACTAGCTAATGGTTGTTTTGTTGTGTTTTTAGATTTACTGCAGGTTAGAACAGCAGCTGAGTGATCCGGAAGTAGTGGTAAGCCGGGTCTCCGTACTCTTTAGAGTGGGGTTGGGTGTTTACCTTGTGGTTTCTTTCTTCTGGTTAAAGACAGTTAGTCTTTTTTGTGGTTTAAGTACTTTAGGCTGTTAGACGTTGTTGCATTCATCTCTTAAAAATACTATTTGATAAATTTCTGTTTTTCTTATATGTGTCTTGTTGCAAGATCCTAGTAATATTGTTGTCAAACTGAGGTCGGGACCCATTGTGAGGTCCTAACCAGTAATGTCCCGAGTCCTGAGAATTCGGGGTGTTACAACATGGTATTAAAGCCAGGTTGGCAACAATGGCACTTGAAATCTTTTGAAAGACCAAATAAGTACTTAAGCAGAACCCGAAAAGGGATCTGAGTTTTAAAAAGACTTTTGGTTTTCAAATGCATGCATAGTCTGGTTGGGGATAGAAAAGTACGGCTGACCACCACTACTACCGCTGATCTCAGTGTGCTTAGTATGGATTTTAGGTTTTACTTTAGTTGGACGTTTTAGCTTGATTATAAAGATATGTGATATAGATAAGTATAGGCCGAAGATTAGTAGAAATTATAGTTATGTTATGTCCTTAACGGAGATAACATAATGAGTTTCTCACCCCTTTGACACATCTAAGTAGATTTTGAAGGGTGTCAACGTGAGAATTAGTATGCACATCTTAGGTGCATTAGGGTAGACGAACGGCGGACAACTCCTTCGATCTTGTGGAGGAACGTCGAGATGGAGAAGTGAAGACTAAAAGACAACACCAACTACGATGACAAGACGAGAATTCCGAGTCAACTCAATAGGATAAAATGAAGAGTATACATGAGAGTAGTTCCGGAAACGCGTGGGTTGACCGACAAGTATACAAATTGGAAGAGACAACCCATAGGTTCTTTCAAGTGTGGTGTAAAGCAACGTTACAAACAAAGGGAATGCCTTCAGAAACACACACAGGCATGAAGATCAAGGTGAAATATAGTAGCGATCCAAACAAGAGGCATTGAATCTAAGCTTACTGACGGACCAGAAGGTAAAAGTTTGAGGCTAGAAGCAGAGCGGAATATAATCACTTTTGACAAGCTACTGCCACCCCAATTAAGATGGGAAACCGAGACAATCATGAGCGTAAGAGTCAAGATAAGATACATTGTCCATCCCGATACGAAGAATTAAAGAGCCGAAAAATGAAAGCTTACAGGCTGCTAGAAAGGGGAAGGCCGATTTCACCGACATGGAAGTGGTGTGACCTACTAGAACACACAAGAATTTCAACAAGGATCGGGATACAACAAAGACCGGATTTCAATAGAGGCTGAAGTACAAGCAGCACCCCAATGGAGGAAACTCACGAAGGGATTTAAGTTAATAACACTAGCGGGTCATAACAGAGAACCGCAAGTGAACAATAACTCGGGTAAAAAGGAATCATGGGATCGGAAATACCTACAAGTTATCGTAGAAGCATTGGCAAGTCCGTTGACGGAAGATGAAGATACAACTAGACTCGTAAAAGTATAGTGCTTTTATAGGAGTGTAGTTTGTAGAAGGAGCTAAATGAGTATAAATGGAAGAGATGTATTTTCACTGGTATACCAAACCTCAAAAGAGAAGTACGTCTACGATCTTACAGCAGGTCAACTACAAACTAATTGGTTACAACAAAGAATTTACACGTGTTGGCCAACTAGTGATGGTTGGTTGACAGATAAGAAGAATAACCACAAGGTTATAAAGGAATTTTACCGACATCTGGTGAATTTCTTCCAGAGATCAACGACGACAATGGTGAAGTTAAATCAATACAAGTACTAGTAGCCTTGATGGTGACATTGAATGAGTCCAATATGGAAACTCTAATAAAGAAATTAAAGAGAAGCTCTTGACGGTTGGTAATGACCATTGATGATAGTAATGGTGTATTGAAAATTTTTGTGGGTAGTTGCTTAATGCTGACTAAGGAGAGATACTTATCCAAGTTAGTATGGAGGGATCCCTGTAAGAAGAACTAGAAGACTAAGAGGAAGTAGATGATTGTGAACATGTCCTACATCTTAGCATTCCACACAAGTCGGACTGATGGTGCTCCTCCGAGAAAAAGTGGGGTCAGACTGTCTAGATTGACAGGGAAACCCTCGTGATTAAAGATGTGACACAGAATAATTGGAATTTTAGAGACGGCACAAACATAGAGGGTATGATTTAAAGCCTTGGTGAAATGTGTGGTCGAGTTTGTGAGGTGAGTACAGATGAAATCTACAGGTTGGCTAAAACAGACATGAGAAGGAGTAAAGTTGAAGGACTAAAGGTTGTTATATGGATCGGGTATTACACCAATAAGATGATTACCGAAAGGACTAAAGGTTGTTATTTAAGGAGAAATGGAAGTACTCCATTGAAAATTTCAGCTGGACTGATGACCTAGGAGTTGATGAAAGTAATAAGACCAACCAACGTGGTTCGTAAAATGAGTATGAGAAAACTCAAAGGGGTAACTATCCTACTGGGGAGGTAAAGATTTAAAGAAGGTAAAGCGACACGAGCATAAGGACAACATAATAAATGTGAGTCAAGAATTTTGATTTTTGAGAAAATCATATACAATTGAGGTTCTTATGAAAATGACACCAATAGGTGTTTAATAAAAGTCATACATATCGGACCGATAGCGCTAGGATGGCTAAGGTGGAAACCAAAAGAGTAACTTAACCAGTGAGAAGAAAAGTCATGTATCAAAAGGTGGGTCTTGCTAAATTGGAATAACGTGTTGAGATGAGGATGCCTTTGTAGACTCTATGTAAGAGTACAACGTAACTGAGGTTCCAACATGAAATGGGCAGTAATGATCAACTGAAAGTTTAGACCGATTCAGGGAAGGAAATTGTTATAAGATGAGCCACCTAGTAGAAGAGTTCACAAGACAAGCTTGTGAGACCAAAAGAGATAAAATGAAGAAGAGTTCACGAGACAAGCTTGTGAGACCAAAACAGATAAAATGTCGACCTGGATATGAAGGCCTAATGTGCATGGTAGTGATACCTACAATGAAGTGTAGAAGCAAAATGTAAACTTTACAAGTGCGGAGAGGTTTTGACCTCCTCAAAGATATAGGAATTTGAAAAAAATCGCAATGCCGGTATCAAAGAGTTGAAGCCCTGTAGCGGAAACAATAAAGTTTCACGAAGGCGATATTGCCGGTAAAACCAGCGAAGGAATGTATATATGAGAACGGCCGTGGTGGACTCGAAGGTCCAAGGTAGCCCCAATTACCACGGGACCTAAGTCGTCAACACCGACGGTACATGCAAGGGGAACTACAAGGAGATGATAACTAAAGTCATCAGAACTACAAAGATACTTACCAGCTATCGTTGAAGACTTATAATGACTATTTATGTCAAGATGAAAGACCCAGTTGGGCTCGAGAAGTAGAGTTAGCCTAAGGAAACAGAAGTTTGGAAGATAAAACGAATTAGTGAAGCATGAAAGGATTAATCGGGCATATGATGCTCACCAAGAATTTAATGCCAGTATAAGTATGAGAAGAGTAAGTCCGGGATACTGAGATAAGTCAATTATAGACGGACCGACGTCAGCTGAAGACGTGTAAGTGTTGGTTGGTATCGACGAGTAGGTACCGTTAAGAAAAGACATTAGTGACTGCGGATTTAAGAGGTAACTTTACCGATGCCTTGGAGGATTCCCCAAGTAGGCAACGACAACCTTCTAGGATGATCTAAGGACATGGAGAGGATCGGGTTTGAGGTTGCTTTCTGGGTCGTTAAGAACAGACTACAGTTGAGTAAGAGACTAAGGGTCTGTTTGAAAAGGATCTTGTTAGTATTTGAAGGGAAGTATATGCAGGAGTGGGTAAATCATGTTGACCATCAGAAAGACGCCATGACGACTGATGGGTGTTACAACAGAAGCGTGGTAGGCCCATAACCCACAGATGAAGAAAATCAATGTTAGATTAACTATGAATTCAAGCTAAGGAATTTGAGAACTATATGAAGATCTCCACCGGGAGTGTGATCTTGGATTACAACAAATCGAAGGCCTGACAAGAAATAGGTGATGAGGTATTATTTGAGAAACGGTCCGACTGAGTCATATTAGGGGGACAAGACCAAGTGAGTGGTCTTACAAAGAGCATTAACCACCTCTTAATGTGTCGGGAGATGTCTCAGATCATTGTTTCAGAATTAATAGACGGGATCTTCCGAAAAGTCGGGAGCAAATAGATTCAATAGAAGGAAGAAAGTTTTATTGTTATTTTGGTCGTCGCCAAAAGATTTAGAGGTGAGTTTAGAAAGGGAACCGTTGATATATATAAACCGATTGAGCCTTCATTTTATCGATTGACACTATTACCCATACTAGAGGATGTACGTCCACCGTTCCCCATGTCTCAATGAGAGATTACTTCCCGGATAAGAGTCCGATCGTCAGCTTTAAGAATCGGATAGATGAGCCAAAGCAAATTTTGTAGAGTACCTAGTAGCTGTCTTGGAGCGCAGTACTAGACGTCTGCGGTCCAAGGAGATACCTATGTTGCGGATCCAATGGTCTGGGAGAGGAGCTGATGAGGCCACTTAGGAGACTGAGGAGAGTATTAGACGTAACTATCCCGAGTTCCTTGCGGGGTTAGAGATTACTCATGTACCGACGAGTTAGTACTCGGATGTTGTGTTGTTTGACCTTTCAGGTATTATATTGGATTGAGTGATTCTGTTTTGTGTGATACTTGTCTGTTTGTAATGGTTGAGTAGTTCCATGGTAGAAAATGAAAATGTCGAGAAAACTAAAATATACCAAAGGAAATGTGTGATTAAGAGAATCGTTCTAAGTTTCGGGACGAAACTTCTTTTAAGAGGGCACTGATGTAATAACCGAAAATTTTAAACTCCGTTTAATACGGAATTTAACCGGATTCCGATCCGCTAACCTCTAACCTTTAAATAAAGTTAAAATGAATTTAAATGTTATCATTTTATGCGACCTTAGTTCACATCAAATAATAAAATATGAAACCGGAGATATTTCCGTACTTATAAAGTAAAATAATAATTTACCTAATACGGAATATAATTCCGTAAAATTTTCCGCAAATGCCCTACCGATCCGTACGAGTAACGGGTTTCGTTTCAGCTTGTTTTAATGAAGCAAAAGTGGGCCCAATTGCATTGAGTACTGCCGGCCCAGCCCAGCCCATTATTAACCCTCAAATTAAACCTAATGAACCTAACATAATTATACGTTAACCTATTCTACCCTAATCCTACCCTCATCTACTGTGCGCCGTCTTCTCCCGCTACCTCTCTGTACGAACTACAGCAGCAGCAACCGCAACACCGGAGCCACCGCGCCGCCTCCGTCGTCAACCAAGCACACCGGAGGAGATGTACAGCGGTGCCGATCGACGACGCTACCGGAATCTGCAAGCCGGTAAGTTGTCCGCCTCTTCTCCCTCTTCCGTTCTATTCGTGGACTGAACTGTCCCTCCCTTCACCATCCTCGACTGCAGACCCTTGCGCCGCCAAGCCGTCGGAGTTCTGCAGCGTACGTTTGCCGGAGACTAGGGCACGCCCTCTTCGCCACTCTCCTGCGCCGAGAAGAACGAGCCAGAACCAGCCGGAAGAGAGGACCGCCAGGAGCCGCTGTTAGCATGAAATATTGTGATATTGTAGGCACGTTTTCTAATCGTATTTGATTCATATTGATAGTCTTTGATTGATCTTTGTGCATAAGTGAGCTAGTATTACCTATATTGTCGATATGGATGTCTACACTAGTTCTATGTTGATTATAGGTGATTTGGAGCTATTTCCGAACGGAATCGAGCAAAGGAAAGTTGAGTTGATATATCCATAGATCGAGGACACTCTTTGGAAGCAATTTGGAGTCTTAGATTGAGGAATGCACGAGTTTAGGGAAGAATCACGTTCTTGCCCTAAATTACGCCCTAAAATACGGCCGTATCACAAACCACGTTCAGAATTACGGCCGTGGAATTGAAGTCAGAAAACCATGTTCATTCCAGAGGATTACACGGCCGTGGAACATATGTTGCAAACCGTATTTGTTTCCACGCTCTAAATTACGGTCGTGGAACACTTCCACGACCGTGATTTTGGCGAATCTTTTCGCCACACTTCGAAGCCACGATCTTTTGAAGATTGGGCCGGGCCGATATTTCGTCTTGCCCTATAAAAAGACGGGAGAAAGGAGATTCCGTCATGCCTGCTTACAACGTTCGCTTATCACCGCATACATCATCGCATAGACCGGCTTAACCCCGCTTACGACCGTCTATACGAGCACGTTTTGCCTAGCTTGTTTGGAAGCAATTGAGATCTCTTTGAAGGGATCGAAGTTCGTGTTTGGAATTCCTGGAATCTCGTACTTTTGGTAGAGATTGCCGTAGAGATTCCCAGGAATTGCGGAAGATTGAAGTTCTTGGAAAATTTTGCAAGAAGATCTCTCTTCTTGATTAGGTTTGATTTGAAAAACGGATTGACATCCCGTTTTCTTTTCTTTCCTAGGATTACGATTATTTGTTCTATTGTGAATCTTTGACATTGTTTTTTTTCTCTTGGTGATTTTGAGATTAAGTTGAAGATTATTGAAAGTTCTTGAAAGTTTTCATCTTTTCATCTTTTAATTCTTGAATTGAAATCAATATGACTGTTATTGGCTAAAAACCCTTAACAATTCTAAGGTGAAGGGTTGATAGTTGTGGCATAGATAATGATAGATTGATCGCAAACAGATTAGACCCTGAGAGTTAGAGAAACATCGTCGACAAACCCAAATTACGGGCTGTTCTTGAGTCCACGGCCGTGGAACCTCAAGAACTAACCGTGATTTCCCTTAAGTCTACGAACCTGCTTTTACTTTAATCCAAAGTTAAAGATTTGTATTAGCTTAGTTTAGACTTGTCTTTTCTAGGTGGTAGTGAGCCTCAACAACCTCTACCTCGATTGTGAGCCTCAACAACCTCAATCGATTAAGTTAGTCTTGATCTTTAGGTTATAAGTTTGGGTATTTGATATTAAGTCTCGCCTTTAGAATCTTTCTATATTGAGCCTCAACAACCTGTATAGAGAGTGCCTTGTAGGTGAGTCATATAAGGTTTTTGGAACTTCACCGTACGATTACCTTACATTAGTATACCTTTGCATATCTCAACTCTGTCTTTACATCATTAAGTACATCTTGAATCAATTGCCGCAGCTGAATACCTGGATCTTTAGGATTGTTGTTTTCCCCAATATTTGCAAACTCTCATATTTACCTGCTTGATAACCTGCAATCGAGTTCGTTCCCACCCAAATCCCTGTGTTCCATACTTTGGAATTCTTGCTTAACTACGTCGATCCGTACACTGCGGGTTCGCTTGCTTGATTCTAGTTTTACAAATTTAAAACTTATTTTCACACACCTCTAGGGGCGAACAAGTTTTTGGCGCCGTTGCCGGGGATTTGGTTTCGGCCGAATCCGGTAGCCGTTTGTCAAGCTTGGGAGCTTGCTCTCGTTATTTGATTTTTCTTTGAGTGTATGCGCAGGTCTAGGAACACCGAAGATCTCTTGCCTCTTGATCAAGAGCTAGAGAAAACCTTAAGGCAAAAGCGCAAGGAAAAGAAGATGGCCGAAGAAAACGAACGTGATTTTCAAACGGAGTTGGCGGAAAAGGAAGCTCAACTCCGTTGGAATGAGACTCTCCGCCAGGATGAGATGGATCGTCATCAATCTCAAGTTAACGGTCTACAAGACATGCTCTTCCAAATGAGGATAAAGATGAGCGACCTTGAAGATAAGGTAGGCAAGAAGTCCTCAAGAAGGAGATCAAGGTCTAAAAGAAAAAGCCACTCATCCGCTGATGATAGTGACTCTTCCATGCCGCCGTTAGAAGAGATTGATCCCATGATCAATATAAATCCCTTCCATCCACAAGGAACTACTAATCGCCGCATCCCACCAAGGAATGCGAGAGTCGAACGTGTGGATAATGAGCCAAGAACTCTTGGCCAATGGATGGATCCAACACAAAAACCACGCCGCTTAGGTGTGAATTGTGATGCTGAAGATGTTCAAGGGTTTAGCTTTAACCCTCAAGTCATCACCCTTGTTCGCCAAAACCAATTTGGCGGTACAAGTGCTGAATCTCCACACCAACACTTGCAAAACTTCGAGTGTATGATGGAGACGATGAGACCGAAGAACGCTACTACCAACAGCTATAAGCTCAAACCTTTCTTTTTCCTCCTTGAAAGGGAAAGCGTTATCTTGGTACCAAGCTCTTCCTAATGGGAAACTAGACACGTGGGAAGACCTTTCCGTAGAGTTTCTCACCAAATTCTTTCCACCTTCCAAAACGGCGGAACTTAGAGGTAAGATTAATGCTTTTTCTATGAGACCTAACGAAAGTTTGTTTCAATCATGGGAAAGGTTTCAGGATTTACTCTTGGATTGCCCTCATCATGGCATATCCAAGCTTGCCTTGCTGGAAATTTACTACAAAGGGCTTGATGCGGGAACGCAATTCAACCTCCAATCCCTCTCATGTGGAACGTTCATGGACATGAGAGAAGATGACGCTTGGGACTTCATTGAGAAGCAAGCAAGAGTCATAGAGAAGTATTCCCACCGGAAAGTGGAGGGAAATCGTGTGGAGCAAGGAGCGAAGCTCACACATGAAGCTCAAAATCAGATTTTCTCCCTCAACAATGAGATCAAAGAGTTGAAGGAGGCTATCAAGACCAACTTCCCAAAGCACCAAGGGAAGGATGTTGGTTATTTGGGCAACAACAATGGCGGCAACAACAATAACCGGGGTAACAACCGGAATAACAACTGGAATGGAAACAACAACAACCGGAACAATGATTGGAACAACAATCGGGGTTCAAACAACAACAATTGGCGCCCTAATCAACAAAATTCCGGTAACTCTTATCCTTCCAATTCTAACTCACTAACTCCACCTTCCTCTTCCTCTACTCCTTTGAAAAGCCAGGAGCAATCATCTAATGAAGGAAACAATACGGGAAAGGAGAAGCCCGATCCCATGTTGGAAACGATCTTGGGAAAGCTTCAAGGGATGGAGAACCGCCTCATTAAGGTTGATGATCGAGTTTCTAAGATTGACAAAGCTCAAAAAGTTTTAGAAAACCAGATGTTCGATCATGCGGAGGAAGTTCCGAGAAATCAAGGGAAACTTCCAGGAAAGACGGAGGACAACCCTAAGGGAAGGGTAATGGCGATTACAACTAGGAGCGGAGTGACTACCACCGATCCGCAGCCTACGTTCGTCGAAGTCCCCGTAGAGAAAGACAAAGGAAAGGGGAAAGAGAAGGAAGATGTCTATGTTCCTCCTCCAGCTTTCAAACCCCCCTACCGTTCCCTCAATCTAGAGTGCGAGCGCGCCTAGACAAACAATTCGGTAAGTTCATAGAACTCATGAGTAAGCTGCATATTAATATACCTTTCATTGATGCTATTGTAGGTATGCCAGCTTACGGCAAGTTCTTGAAAGAGCTCCTCTCCAACAAGAGGAAGCTAGAAGACTTCGGAGAGGTCAAGATGAGTTCGGATTCTTCGGATCTCATCAAGACCATGAAAGAGAAAATGCCCCCAAAGTTGAAGGATCCGGGGTCATTTTGCATTCCCATTGGAGTGGGAGACATCACATACGACGCATTGTGTGACTTGGGAGCAAGTGTGAGCATCATACCACTTGCAAAAAATGACGTTATACATGGCGGATCGATCCATCACTCGCCCCGTCGGCATTGTAGAAGACGTCCCGGTCAAGCTAGGTAAATTCTTTGTTCCCATCGATTTTGTCGTGCTTGACATTCCTGCAGATAGTCCGGTCCCGATTATACTCGGAAGACCGTTTCTTGCAACTTCCGGCTGCATGGTCGATTGCAAGAATGGAAGACTCGCTTTTGATATTGGAGAAGAGAAAGTAGAGTTCGTCCTTTCCACTCTAGTGAAGGAACCAATCTTTGACGAGGATATCTACGATATCCAAGACGAAGAAGGTTTGTCCAGGGAGGAGGTAAGTGCGATTCTCTTTAACGATCCTTTACAAAAGGTTATCACTATGAGTCTAACCAATGAAGGAGAAGAAGAAGAGTGCAAAGAGGAAATTGAAGCCTTAGAAGCACAAGAGAAGATCCATGAAGAGGAGTTTGAGAAACTCCACGATGAGGCTGAGAATATTAGAATCCACGGTCATACCCTGTATTCCACGACCGTGGATTCCACGACAAAAATCGACTTCCATTCTAGAGGATATTACGGCCGTGGAACACAAGAGGAGACCGTAATTTTGACCGTGGAAGAAGGTGATCGTCATACTTCTTCAACTTCTTCTAATTCTTCTCCAACCCATTCAACATCCTTAGAAACTTCTAAGGAAACATCGGAAGCTCCTCAAGGATCATTGGAAGCTCCGAAAGCAATGGAACTCAAACCACTTCCTACTCATCTAAGGTACGCTTTTCTTGGATCAAATTCTACCTTTCCGGTTATCGTTAGTTCCGAATTAAGCATAGATGAACATGAACAGCTCATGATTGTCCTTAAGAAACATAGAAAAGCCATAGGCTATACTATTGAGGACTTAGTAGGAATTAAACCCTCCTTATGCATGCACAAGATACTAATGGAGGAGGACTTTAGAACTTCAAGAGAACCTCAAAGGCGGTTGAATCCGACCATGAAGGAGGTTGTCAAGAAGGAAATTCTTAAACTTCTTGATGCAGGTATCATCTATCCTATCTCCGATAGCAAATGGGTGAGTCCAGTTCAAGTAGTTCCAAAGAAGGGAGGAATGACGGTCATCACCAACAAGAACAACGAACTCATTCCTACCCGAACCGTTACTGGATGGCGAATGTGCATAGACTACCGCAAGCTCAACAACGCAACGCGGAAGGATCACTTTCAATTGCCATTCATCGATCAAATGCTTGAAAGGTTAGCACAACATTCACATTTTTGCTACCTTGACGGTTATAGTGGTTTCTTTCAGATTCCGATACATCCGGATGATCAAGAGAAGACCACGTTCACGTGCCCTTGGGGTACGTTCGCTTATAGGAGAATGCCGTTCGGGCTTTGGAACGCCCCAGCCACCTTTCAACGGTGCATGATGGCCATATTCTCCGAGTACGTAGAGGAAATCATGGAAGTCTTCATGGACGACTTCTCCGTATACGGTTCCTCTTTTAACGATTGCCTTTCTAATCTTTCTCTCGTTTTACAACGTTGTGAAGACACTAACCTAGTTCTTAATTGGGACAAGTGTCAATTCATGGTTAAAGAAGGAATCGTATTAGGTCACTTAGTCTCTAGTAGAGGGATAGAGGTAGACAAGGCTAAAATAGAGACCATAGAGAAACTTCCTCCCCCAATTTCGGTGAAAGGGATAAGAAGTTTCCTAGGACATGCTGGATTTTATAGACGTTTCATTAAGGACTTTTCTAAGATATCAAAACCTCTCACTAATCTATTGATGAAGGATGCGGTTTTTGAGTTTTCACAGGAATGTTTAGATGCGTTCAACACTATTCGGCAAGCTCTAATTTCAGCACCCATTATCCAACCCCCGGATTGGACTCTCCCCTTCGAGATTATGTGCGATGCTAGTGACGTAGCCATTGGAGCTGTTCTTGGACAACGAAAAGAAGGACGAACCCACGCCATATACTACGCTAGCAAGACGCTAGACGAAGCTCAGCTCAACTACGCCACTACGGAAAAAGAATTTCTAGCCATTGTCTATGCTATTGACAAGTTTCGCTCTTATCTTGTAGGTGCAAAGGTGATTATCTACACGGATCATGCTGCGATCCGGTACCTCCTTGCAAAGAAAGATGCGAAGCCGAGGCTAATTAGATGGATTCTTCTCCTACAAGAATTCGATCTTGATATCCGCGACAAGAAAGGCTCGGAAAATTCTGTTGCGGATCATTTGAGTCGCCTCACACATCTAGAGGACGACCATCTACCTATTGATGACTCCTTTCCAGACGAGAACCTACACATCATAGAGGAGTGCATCAACGAGATCTCCAAAGGTAACGAACCATGGTTTGTTGATTTTGTTAACTATTTGGTTTGCCAGGAGATACCGCCCGGACCATCCTACGCACAAAGGAAGAAGTTCTTTAAAGACGTCCGGGAATACTATTGGAACGAGCCTCTCCTCTTCAAGAGAGGTCCGGATGGCATCATTCGGCGATGTGTGCCGGAAGATGAGATGCAAAGTGTCATCCGTCATTGTCATTCACTACCCTGTGGAGGACACGCTAGTTCGAACAAAACTAGCGCAAAGGTATTGCAATCTGGATTCTATTGGCCTACTTTATTTAGAGATGTGCAATCCTTTGTCTCTTGTTGCGATGCTTGTCAAAGAACAGGCAATATTTCTAGAAGGAACGAGATGCCCCTCAACAACGTCCAAGAGGTGGAGATTTTCGACGTTTGGGGAGTCGATTTCATGGGACCATTCCCATCTTCTTGTGGAAACCAATACATATTATTGGCGGTGGACTACGTTTCTAGATGGATGGAAGCAATTGCCTCTCCCACAAATGATGCCATGGTGGTGGTTAAGTTCTTCAACAAAACCATTTTTCCACGATTCGGGACGCCAAGGACGATCATTAGTGATGGAGGTTCTCACTTCATAGCCCGTCGCTTTGAAGCTCTTCTAGCCAAGTATGGGGTTACTCACAAGATCGCTACCCCTTACCATCCACAAACGAGTGGACAAGTTGAGATCTCAAATAGGGAGATCAAGGGAATTCTAGAGAAGACAGTTTCGAGGACTAGGAAAGATTGGTCTTTGAAACTGGATGATGCATTATGGGCGTACCGGACTGCGTACAAGACTCCCATAGGAACCACACCATACAACCTTGTGTATGGGAAGTCTTGTCATTTGCCGGTAGAGCTGGAGCACAAAGCGTTTTGGGCTATCAAATGGCTGAATTTCGGCATGAAGGAAGCGGGAGAGAAGCGTCTCCTAGACATCAACAAGCTGGATGAACTCCGTTTGAACGCCTACGAAAACGCTAAGATCTACAAGGAAAGAGCAAAGCGTTGGCATGATAAGCATATCATTCCAAAGGACTTCAAAGAAGGAGATCAAGTTCTCCTCTTCAATTCAAGACTTCGCCTCTTTCCAGGTAAGCTTAAATCTCGTTGGAATGGACCTTTTCTAATTAGGCGCATTTTCCCCCATGGTGCAGTTGAAGTATGGGGTGAAGCTAGCGGAAGTTTTAAGGTGAACGGCCAACGACTCAAGAAGTATACGCCGGAACTCCAAGCTGAGGAGTTTGCGCCTACCGCACTCGAATAAGTGCGAGATTGGTCTAGCTACGGACCTTAAACAAAGCGCTTCTTGGGAGGCAACCCAAGGTATTGCATTCTCATTTTTGTTTTCGATTCATAGATTAGTTTAGAATAGACTTTTTGCTTTATTTTGCCTCGATTTCTTCCGGTATGTTCGTGTTTTTGGTTGAAGGGTCGATGGAAAAGGAGAAAGGAGGATAATGTCGAAGAAAAGTGACGAAATTTGGACTTTGAAGCTTTACAGAAGGTTCCACGGTCTAAATTACGGTCGTCATAGCTACAGTGGCCGTAATTCTCAAAAGCCTGTGAAAAATCATCAAAACCACGGTTCCGTACACTTCCACGGCCGTGGAATTCCCCGACAGACCGTGATTTTCAAAATTCTGCCTGCGAGTATAAAAGCCACACTTCTTCACAAAACCACCACAATTCTTCCCCATTTCCACGACCTAGAAACCGAAAACCCTCCACCTCTCTCAAATCCTCATTTTCTAATCGTTTTCAAAGATTCTTCATCCTAAACTGCAGCAAATCCAACCACGAACGGGATCCAAGCAACAAATCGAGTGGAAATCGATCAACAAACACGCATTTCGGATTTTTCAATCCGAAAAAGAGGTTATTCCTTTCTTCTTGGTTTTCGCGGATTTAGTTCGTTTTTGCTATAGATCTTTAGGAAGAACTGATAAAGACTGGAAGGAATTAGTTTAGGACTGCTTGTTGTGGTGATTGTTGGTGAAATTGCTGAGATTCACGAGTTTCTGAGACGAATCACGGTCTCTGGGTAAACCACGGCCGTGGAACCTGAAGAACAGACCGTAATTTTTCTGAAAAATGGACTTTGTGAGGAGAATGTCGGGAAGGATAAAGGAGAAGAAAGGGGGGCAAAGTAAGAAAAGGAAAGGAAATCCCTCAACCTCTAGGGCACCACCACCCTCATCTCCCTCATTACCATCCTCACCCTCACCTCCATCCTCACCTCCTCACCCTAGCATCCCAACCATACACGAAAACTACCTAGCTGCATTTGAGAAGATAGAGAAGAGGGCAGTGATTGGCCCTAGGTATTTGTTGTTGGAGGATCTATATCCTCTCAACATAGTTGAGGATCTTACATGGCTCTTGGATAGAGCCGGATTGACTGTCTTCACGAACATTCGTGAAGACGCCTATGAGGAGATTACCCGAGAGGTTGTGACGTCTTTCGAGCACAGCCACGTTGACAGGACCATCTCTTTCCGTCTCATGGAACGAGACTATCACTTGAGTATTGTTGAGTTCGGGACCATTTTCGGGTTCCATGAGACCTACAATGGTCGATTCCCTAGCGGTGTCTACCCTAAGGATTTTTGGGCAGAAGTTGCAATGATATATGCCGACGAGGACCGTTGGCAACCCGCTGATACCAAGGCTAGATTGATGTACCATCTAGCCTTGAAGATAGCTCACCGTGTTCTTTCGGAGTGTCTCTTTCCTAGGACGGAGACGCCCCAAAAGATCAAGACGGATGAGCTATTCTTGCTCTACTGTATGCTATATGGTCGCCGCGCAGATTGTGCCACTCTCTTGGCTGCTACGATGAGCAAGCTCAAGAACAAGAAGAAGGGGAACATTGGGTATGGTGGGATAGTGACCCACATTGCTAGGTCGCTTGGTGTAGATTTTTCCGCTTGCACTTGTATACCGGCGGTTCCCTTAGGCTGCATGCTTTTATGGTTAGGGGACTCATCTTCCCCACACATAGAGGTCCGCCTTATGCGGGCATGCCTTGGGAGACTAGGACGGGCAGGGGTATAGAGTGGCTGCCAGAGTATTCCATTGTGGCGGGACGCCACAATTGGAAGGAGACGTTCGCTGCGATGCATGCGAACAGGCTTGTAGCTCCCCCTTACGTTCCACCACCAGTTGTGGACGAGGAGGACATGGGAGAGCAGTACGAGAGTGGTGGAGGAGCGGAGCAGGAGTTCGGCACGTTTCCGGATCAGCCGGAGGCGGCCCCGGATGTACCTAGGCGCTCTCCACGCCCAGCTAGAGCTTCAAGCTTGTCATCTCGCCGCGCTAGCGTGAGTGAGAGGCCCACGTGGATGACTACACCTCCCACTTGGTACGACACACCTCCTCCTTGGTCCACGACGCAGCCAGCAGCACCACCACCACCACCGCCAGCACCGACCGATGCCCCTGCATGGTTTGATCACGCCCCGGGATGGTACGAGAGGATGCCGGATTGGGCTACCGGACTTTCAGAGAGAGTCGGAGCGCTAGAGATCCGGGCGGATGCTAGAGACGGACGCCTAGACGACCTTGACCACATGATGAGGGACCTCTACCGCCAGCAGTTTGGCGGTCTTATGATCCGAGTTTCTCTCCATTCCCACCTCCACCGCCGCCGCAGTGATCGATGCATGACCGTTGTTTTAGACATTCCCGCCACCACTTGTGAGTTTCTTTTCTTTCTTTTGTTCTTTCTTTTGAACATTAGGGACAATGTTTGTCCTAAGTTTGGGGTGGGATGTACTAAAAAGTTTGTAATAACTCTACTCTCTATGTTTGCTTTCATTTGAGACTATCGTTGCATGTTCATTATGTGTCACACGTTTCCTTATTGCATTGCATGAAAAAGAACTTTAAAAACCCATAAAAATTGAAAAATTTTGAAAATTTTGTGCTTCTAATGAATTGAGATGATTTCCATGATAATCACTACTTGCGAATTGAGTTTGATGACAATTGCATACTTAAAAGGATTGTGAATTGAAAAGGATTTGAATGAATAAATTTTACCTCTTTTGCAAGTTTTATAATGTGAAAATGTTACCTAAATCATGTTAGGAAATTGAAGTTGAAATCACATTATAAGTTCCTATACTTCTTGATGAAATGATTAAGGCAATTCGATACTTTCTTTCTTCTTTCTTTGATCATCTAACTCCTCATTGAAATATTAGCCTCCTTTACCTATCCGGGTATTTGGAAGAAGTGAATGAGAAAAAGGCATGTTTGATGTGGGAGGGCCATGAGAGCAATTATTTGCAATCAATTGAATAGAAAGAAATTATAGGTTTGGGGAAGTCAATCATGACGATGAGTAACTCGGCACCATTCACATAGCCGGGTGTTTGTGTCTTGCCAAAGTCGAATTGAGCGATATTCCTAGCGGATTATGGTATGTGCGCTAAGGGTTTGAGGCATCTCTTGCAAATTTGAGAAACGCCGATCTCCTAGGCTTCGTTTTTTGTGCACCTCTATCCATAACTCCAAAAGTAAAGTCGAAAAATGAAAAGAAGAGAGCGAAGCTCTAAGTGAAGTGTTGCAGAAACCGCAAAAGAAGAAGAAGGTAGTTGACCACTTTCCCGGATTTATGCACCACTCTCCCTTAAAGTTTTCCCTTCCCTTTCCATATTCTAGACCTTTTCTTTGAAAGTCCTTAAGATCAAAAGAATGGTATATGACTTGGTGATCTAAATTGAAGTTTCTTGTGATTGATTTTGATAATGTTTGAAGGTTATGATGCTTGTTGGGAAGTTAAATTGATTCATGAGTTTTCTTTACCTTTTACTATTCGATTAAGTGTGTGAAAGTTTGATGAACGATTGAAGCAAGGTTTTAGAATGATCTATTTCTTAGAAATCACATTCATCCAAAAGAAGGTACACATATTTCATCCTAACTCTTGTTTAAAGCTTTTTGAAAGACCTTGCTTAGGGACAAGCAAGTGTTAAGTATGGGGTTATTTGTTAGCATGAAATATTGTGATATTTTAGGCACGTTTTCTAATCGTATTTGATTCATATTGATAGTCTTTGATTGATCTTTGTGCATAAGTGAGCTAGTATTACCTATATTGTCGATATGGATGTCTACACTAGTTCTATGTTGATTATAGGTGATTTGGAGCTATTTCTGAACGGAATCGAGCAAAGGAAAGTTGAGTTGATATATCCATAGATCGAGGACACTCTTTGGAAGCAATTTGGAGTCTTAGATTGAGGAATGCACGAGTTTAGGGAAGAATCACGTTCTTGCCCTAAATTACGCCCTAAAATACGGCCGTATCACAAACCACGTTCAGAATTACGGCCGTGGAATTGAAGTCAGAAAACCATGTTCATTCCAGAGGATTACACGGCCGTGGAACATATGTTGCAAACCGTATTTGTTTCCACGCTCTAAATTACGGTCGTGGAACACTTCCACGACCGTGATTTTGGCGAATCTTTTCGCCACACTTTGAAGCCACGATCTTTTGAAGATTGGGCCGGGCCGATATTTCGTCTTGCCCTATAAAAAGACGGGAGAAAGGAGATTCCGTCATGCCTGCTTACAACGTTCGCTTATCACCGCATACATCATCGCATAGACCGGCTTAACCCCGCTTACGACCGTCTATACGAGCACGTTTTGCCTAGCTTGTTTGGAAGCAATTGAGATCTCTTTGAAGGGATCGAAGTTCATGTTTGGAATTCCTGGAATCTCGTACTTTTGGTAGAGATTGCCGTAGAGATTCCCAGGAATTGCGGAAGATTGAAGTTCTTGGAAAATTTTGCAAGAAGATCTCTCTTCTTGATTAGGTTTGATTTGAAAAACGGATTGACATCCCGTTTTCTTTTCTTTCCTAGGATTACGATTATTTGTTCTATTGTGAATCTTTGACATTGTTTTTTTTCTCTTGGTGATTTTGAGATTAAGTTGAAGATTATTGAAAGTTCTTGAAAGTTTTCATCTTTTAATTCTTGAATTGAAATCAATAGGACTGTTATTGGCTAAAAACCCTTAACAATTCTAAGGTGAAGGGTTGATAGTTGTGGCATAGATAATGATAGATTGATCGCAAACAGATTAGACCCTGAGAGTTAGAGAAACATCGTCGACAACCCAAATTACGGGCTGTTCTTGAGTCCACGGCCGTGGAACCTCAAGAACTAACCGTGATTTCCCTTAAGTCTACGAACCTGCTTTTACTTTAATCCAAAGTTAAAGATTTGTTTTAGCTTAGTTTAGACTTGTCTTTTCTAGGTGGTAGTGAGCCTCAACAACCTCTACCTCGATTGTGAGCCTCAACAACCTCAATCGATTAAGTTAGTCTTGATCTTTAGGTTATAAGTTTGGGTATTTGATATTAAGTCTCGCCCTTAGAATCTTTCTATATTGAGCCTCAACAACCTGTATAGAGAGTGCCTTGTAGGTGAGTCATATAAGGTTTTTGGAACTTCACCGTACGATTACCTTACATTAGTATACCTTTGCATATCTCAACTCTGTCTTTACATCATTAAGTACATCTTGAATCAATTGCCGCAGCTGAATACCTAGATCTTTAGGATTGTTGTTTTCCCCAATATTTGCAAACTCTCATATTTACCTGCTTGATAACCTACAATCGAGTTCGTTCCCACCCAAATCCCTGTGTTCGATACTCTGGAATTCTTGCTTAACTACGTCGATCCGTACACTGCGGGTTCGCTTGCTTGATTCTAGTTTTATAAATTTAAAACTTATTTGCACACACCTCTATGGGCGAACAGCCGCCGCCTTGACTGCAGACAGGATAGGCGCTCAACCGCAGCCTCGTTTCGTCACATCGCGTCTGGTCGGAAGGGCTGCCACCGAGCCGGATCGAAGCACACCGTGGTGAGTCCGGTAATGTCCGATCTTGTGCTGCTTTTCTGTTGTAATTGGAGTTGCGGTAGATAGAGTTGCTGTAGTGTGGTTTCCGTGTTCCTGCAGTATGTATATATATATATATATATACAAATTTATTGGTACAATAGAGATGAGTTTATACTTTTTGATGTGGGGATAGTAAGGTTAGATTTAGAGTAAACATATAATGAATTTGTAGAGATGGACAAGTTGAGTAGTAAGGGTTAGTGCGGTGTAGGTGAGGATGTGTATTAGGTAGAGAAGTTTAATGTGCCGAGAGTTTATATAGGGTTGTATATAAGTGCACATATGTATAGATAAATATTTGGGCATATTATATAAGGGTGAGTTTGAGAATACGAAATTATGTAGCTACACATATTACCGTTTAGTTACAGATTTGTTTGAGTTGAAGGAAAAGTTAGAGTATGTGCATATGTATATATACATATGAGAGGGTAGAGGGAGAGCTGGAAAGAAGAGGAGTGTTATATTTTGAGGAATGGTTTCGAGCTAACTTAACTTATAAGAATTGTCGAAAAGAAACAATTTATGGAAAATAAATGCTAAAAGAAATTAGTAGGGTTCTAAGAATAACTTCGAGAATTCACGACACTAAGGGTAAAATGGTCTTTTACCGTAAGAGAGCTATTTCCGTAATTCCTTAGCATGAGGTTGGACATCTAGATGTGATTTTGATCCACATGCCTTATTTGAGAGGTATTTGAGTTACCGCGAGTACGGACTGTTTGAGACGTGTTAGAGTGTATTTTGACTCAGGTAAGTCCTTGCGACTTACTTAGCCAGTTTCTGGATATTAGCTGGGTGATAATGGTTGTGTGTGTGCAATGTGTGTTATAATAAAAATAACTTGTTAGGACGACCGTGGTTATTATGTGTTAAGGCCCAAGTGTATGTATAACGGGCCGTGACATCACTGCCCAGCTCTGCCAGGAGACTGGGAGGTTCTCTATACCCAGCCCATCCAGGTACACGGTGAGATGCATCGGATCCACTCCTGATGGGTACACGGGGGCGGAGGCGAGGTTTGGGAATCCCTCGTGTCACAAAATAAGTATCATTAGAGTGAATGACTTAAATGAAGATAATAAATGGATTGTTTGAAAGCATGATGAGTTTTTATTATTTTTATGTGTGTGTGTGTGCTATTATTATCCTCCTAATGTTTAGATAACTAGCTAATGGTTATTTTGTTGTGTTTTTAGATTTACTGCAGGTTAGAACAGCAGCTGAGTGATCCGGAAGTAGTGGTAAGCCGGGTCTCCGTACTCTTTAGAGTGGGGTTGGGTGTTTACCTTGTGGTTTCTTTCTTCTGGTTAAAGACAGTTAGTCTTTTTTGTGGTTTAAGTACTTTAGGCTGTTAGACGTTGTTGCATTCATCTCTCAAAAATACTATTTGATAAATTTCGGTTTTTCTTATTTGTGTCTTGTTGCAAGATCCTAGTAATATTGTTGTCAAACTGAGGTCGGGACCCATTGTGAGGTCCTAACAAGTAATGTCCCGAGTCCTGAGAATTCGGGGTGTTACAACATAGGAGAGCAATAGGTTATACTATTGATGATTTAGTAGGAATAAAACCTTCCCTATGTATGCACAAAATTCTAATGCAAGAGGATTACAAGCCTTCACGCCAACCTCAAAGTCGGTTAAATCCGGTCATGAAAGAGGTTGTGAAGAAAGAAATCCTTAAGTTAATTGATGCAGGTATCATCTTTCCTATTTCCTATAGCAAATGGGTGAGTCCAGTACAAGTAGTACCAAAGAAAGGAGGCATTACCGTTGTTGCCAACAAAAACAACGAAATTATTCCCACACGGACAGTTACAGGGTGGCGAATGTGCATCGACTACCGTAAACTGAACGTGGATACTAGGAAGGACCACTTTCCCCTTCCTACTATTGATCAAATGCTGGAAAGGTTAGCCCAACATTCTTACTTTTGTTATCTAGATGGATATAGCGGTTTCTTTCAGATTCCCATTCACCCGGATGATCAAGAGAAGACGACTTTCACGTGCCCTTGGGGTACGTTTGCTTATAGAAGAATGTCATTCGGTCTATGCAACGCTCCAGCCACCTTCCAAAGGTGTATGATGGCAATCTTCTCCGAATACGTAGAGAATATCATGGAAGTCTTCATGGACGAATTTTCGGTATATGGTTCTTCCTTTGATAATTGTCTCTCTAACCTTTCACTAGTTCTTAAGAGATGTGAGGACACTAACTTAGTCTTAAACTGGGAAAAGTGTCATTTCATGGTCACCGAAGGAATTGTGTTAGGTCATCTAATATCACAAAGAGGAATAGAGGTTGATAGAGCTAAGATAGAAACTATTGAAAAGTTACCTCCTCCCTCTTCGGTAAAAGGAATAAGAAGTTTCTTAGGACATGCAGGTTTCTAAAGGAGATTCATAAAGGATTTTTCTAAGATTTCAAACCCTTTGACTAATCTTTTAATGAAAGATGCAACTTTCGAATTTTCGAAGGATTGTTTAGATGCTTTTTGCAGGATCAAAGAAGCTTTGATTTCAGCGCCAATCATCCAACCACCCGATTGGAACCTTCCTTTCGAGGTTATGTGCGATGCAAGCGATGTCGCTATAGGATCCGTTCTTGGACAGAATAAAGATGGTCGCACTCATGCCATCTACTATGTTAGCAAAACGCTAGACGAGGCTCAATACAACTATGCCACCACGGAAAAGGAACTCTTAGCTGTAGTTTACCCTTTTGAAAAGTTCCGTTCCTATCTTGTAGGTGCAAAAGTGATTGTTTATACAGATCATTCGGCAATACGCTACTTATTCACGAAGAAGGATGCAAAGCCAAGGCTTCTAAGATGGATCTTACTCTTACAAGAGTTTGATTTGGAAATTCGTGATAAGAAATGGTCGGAAAACTCCGTGGCCGACCATCTTAGTCGTCTTCCACACCTCACCGACGAGACGGATGAACTCCCTATAGACGACTCATTCCCTGACGAGCAACTACATGAGATTGAAGAGTGTCTTCAACACATTTCAAAAGGTAATGATCCATGGTTTGCTGACATTGTGAATTACCTTGTTTGTCAGGAGATTCCCCCCGGACTTTCATATGCACAAAGGAAGAAATTCTTTAAGGACGTCCGGCACTTCTATTGGAACGAACCTTTTCAATTCAAAAGATGTCCCGATGGCATATACAGAAGATGTATCCCAGAAGATGAGGTGGATAGTGTCATCCGCCATTGTCATTCTCTTCCATGTGGAGGACATGCTAGTTCCCACCAGACTTGTGCTAAGGTACTTCGTTCCGGTTTCTTTTGTCCTACACTTTTCAAAGATGTGCAAAAGTTTGTTGTTGCTTGTGATGCTTGTCAAAGGACAGGTAATATATCAAGGAGGAATGAGATGCCTCTCAACAACATACAAGAAGTAGAGATCTTCGATGTATGGGGCGTAGATTTTATGGGACCTTTCCCATCTTCATGCGGAAACCAATATATACTTCTTGCCGTAGAATATGTTTCAAGATGGGTAGAGGCAATCGCTTCTCCTACTAATGATGCAATGGTAGTGGTGAAGTTCTTCAATAGAACGATCTTCCCAAGGTTCAGAACTCCCCGAACCATCATTAGTGACGGAGGAACGCATTTCACAACCCGTCGATTTGAGACTCTATTGGCTAAGTATGGGGTGATCCATAAGATAGCTACACCATACCATCCGAAAACTAGCGGACAAGTTGAGATCTCCAATAGAGAGATCAAGGGAATTTTAGAGAAAACTGTCTCTAAAACTAGGAAGGATTGGTCAATGAAGCTTGACGATGCATTATGGGCGTACAGGACAGCCTTCAAGACACCAATAGGTATGACTCCATATAATCATGTCTATGGTAAATCTTGTCACCTTCCTGTAGAGCTAGAGCATAAAGCATATTGGGCTATCAAGTGGCTCAACTTTGACATGAAAGAAGCCGGAGAGAAGCGGCTCTTAGACATCAATGAGCTGGATGAGATCCGGCTAAATGCGTATGAAAACGCAAAGATCTACAAGGAACGGACAAAGCGTTGCCATGATAAGCATATCATTCCAAAAGATCTGAAAGAGGGAGATCAAGTCCTTCTATTCAACTCGAGGCTTCGTCTATTTCCAGGTAAGCTTAAATCCCGTTGGACAGGACCTTATGTAATTAAACGAATTTTCCCCCATGGTGCAGTTGAAGTATGGGGTAAACAAAGCGGAAGTTTCAAAGTTAATGGCCAACGGTTGAAGAAATACACAACGGAAGCTCCGGTCAAGGAGATAGCTCCTATCCTCCTCCAGTGAACACAAACCATACACCGTCCAGCTAAAGACGATAAATCAAGCGCTTCTTGGGAGGTAACCCATGATAGTATAGTTTTCTCCTCCTTTCATCACTTAGTTAGAATAGATTAGTTGTTTTGTTTCTTTGTTTTCGCTTTTTATTTGTTCCTCGATGCACTCTTGGTTTGTCGTGTCATTAATCGCAGGAAATTAGGTCCAAATTGAGAGATCCATGGAGAAAGGGAGCATAAATCAGTTCAATCTTCAATTTCCAAGAAGAACAAGGAAGGAAATCGAGTTACATTAAGTTAATCGTTCGATTCAGGAACAGAGCAGGTCGATTTTTGACAACAGAAAGATAAATCGACCCCCAGATCGACCTACAGAGAAAAATCGTCCGTTTTTCATGTGTTCAGAGAAAATGTAAGAAAATCGCCCCGACGATTAAATCGACCTAGAAAATCGCCCGATTTTGTACACAATTTCCCGAGCCTATATAAAGACTTAAACACTCAATTCCCTCATTCTAAACACTTCCACTCTCGATTTCTCTCTCTCAAGAACTCCGAAAATCGCCCATACCCTACAATCCTCATTCCTTAATCGTTTTGCACGATTCTTGGCTCCAAACTGAAGCATTTTCAACAAGGAACAAGGATCTAGCAACGACAAGCACGACAATCGACTCTTCCATACGGAATTCAGGTTTTTCATTCCAAAACCTAAGTTTCTAATTCGAAATTGAATCTTGCTTAGAAAGTGTTTGTTTGCTGAGATTGATTGAGGGGTTTGCTTAGGAATCAATATAAGAACATGTGTGTGGTGATAGCTTAGTCAGAACTTTACAGAATTGTGAGAATCGTTGAAATCGAGATAAAAATCGACCTTACCGAGAAAAATCGGCCGATTTGTGTGAAGAACAGGTCGATTTTTTGCTGCAGAAATGTATATTGTGAAGAGAATCACTAGAAATACGGGGAAGAAGAAGGGATCTTCTTCCAGAGCCCCTCCCCCACCTCCACCACCCTCTCAAAACACTCCAAAGTTCCCCCCTCCTCTATCCAAACACAAGTAAAGATACGAACGTATCTTAGATCGCCCATTCACCCCTCCTCGATACATTGTACTAGATGACCTAGATTCCTTATTTGTTCGAGAGGATATAGATATGATGCTTGATAGAGTTGGGCTGAGACAGTTTGCTATGATTAGGGAGGATGCATATACCGAGATCACCCTAGAGTTCCTTAGTACATTTGAGCATGACCCTAGAGAGAGGACGGTCACATTCCCCCTTATGAACCAAGATCATGCTATGTCTATTGCTACTTTTGGAGATTTGTTTGGCTTTTCGTATTCTAATGCAGGCACTTTTGCGAGAGGTGTTAGTGCTAGTGCCTTTTGGGAGTCTATTTCGGTGGGCGAATATGGAGGAGATAAGTTGAGACCCGGGAACTCTAAGGAGACTAGCATGTACAACCTCTCCTTTAAGGTAGTACATAGGATCCTTAGTGAGAGCCTATTCGCACGGACATAGACTCCACAGAAGCTCAAGGCTGATGAGCTTTTTATCCTTTACTGTATGACATCCACCGACATCACCTCCATGCTTGCTGACTATCTAGGAAAGATAGCCAACAAAGCTAAGGGTGACATATGTGTTGGAGGCCTTGTCACTCATGTGGCAAAGGCATTGGAGTTAGACTTCTCGGGATGCACTCAAGATGAGAGTGCCCTACCTTTAGGTTCACAGCGGTTGGTTATTCGACATGTTTTGATTCCTCGAGGGAGAGGAACCCTTCATGTGCCATGCCATGGCACAAGGATCCAAAGAAGAAGCCATCCGAGATCATTTGGAAGTCCGAGTACACTATTCGGAGCAAGAGGAACTGGAAGGAGACATTCGAGTTGATGCTTGTGGATTTATCTCCTCCTATTTACTATGATGATGATGTAGGTGACATTGAGGATGAGGAGGATGATGAGGATGGAGGCCAGGAGACCATGCTCGAGTTCGAGAGTGACACTCATAGTGGTCACGCCACGGATGCCATGGACACTGACACTCATGGTGGAGGACCTAGCAGGACTAGTAGAGGTGACGAGGAGACAGAGGATGACATCCAGCCACCTCGCCACTCCTATGCACATGTCCGAGCCATGGACGAGGACGTCGACTTCCCCGCCACTTTAGAGACTTAGTCTCTAGCTTCCAGAGCCTCCGCACCGACTATCGTGCTCTCCAGACCGACTATGACACCTTGAACACTCAGTTCAGGGAGTACAGGAAGGAGATGGACGCTAGGCACTCTTCCTACGACGGCCAGATGAGAGACTTATACTACCATCAGTTCGGCCACTTCTACGATCCTAGTGCACCGATGTATCCTCCGCCACCACCACCGACCGAGGATTGAGCTTCCACTTCTTTTACATTGTAAGTATTTTTCTCCATCTTATGCTTGATTTTCACATTAGGGACAATGTGGATGTTAAGTATGGGGTGGGGGTACTTACAATACCTTTTATTTCATCTTAGCACTCTATGCACTTTACACTACTCTTGATGATTTGGCATGTAATAACTCTTACGTTACTTGCTTTCCACTATGACATTTTCATTTGCATGATCTTCTTCAAATTCTATGAATTTTCAAAATTTTTGTACTTCTTATGATGGAAATGACCTCTATGATGAGAATTGTGATGTAGATAGGCAAAAAGATGACTTGTATGTGTTGAGATTTTAATCATAGAATGAATGAGCTTACTTTTGTTACTTGAACACATGAATAAGTTATATGATTTAGATGTTTTGATAAGAGAATGAAATAATAGTCGAAGCTATATTGCAAGTTCTTTTACATCATATAAGGATGACTAAGGCAATTCACTTCTTTTCTCTTCTCATATCTTGATCATGCTAGCCCCTCAATGAAATATGTGACCCTCCTTTTACCATCTGGGAATTAGGATAAGTGATAGAAAAAAGGCATGTTTGATGTGGGAGGGCCAAAGAAAATGTGTTAAATGAAAGTGTCGCAATTCATAAGTTTGGGAACGTTGAACATGAGGATGAGTAACTCGGCACCATTCACATAGCCGGGTGTTTGTGTCTTGCCAAAGTCCGATTGAACGACAAGTTCTAACGGGATATGGTATGTGTATCAAGGGTTTGAGGCATCTCGAAATTGAGAAACGCCGATCTCCTAGGCTTCGGTTTTTGTGCACCGCTGTCCATACTCTCAAAAAGTAAAGTATAAAGAAAGCAAAGCTTTCTACATGCAAAGCATGTGTGGTGAAGTAAAATTTTGAAGGTATTATGTTGTTCCTCTTTCCCGGATTAGCACCACAATTGCCTAAAAAGAATTCTTTCCCCTAATACATTTCTTAGACCTTTCCTTTGATTAGAAGACCTTGAGACTTTTATGCATGTGTTTAAGGCTTCATGGCTTAGATTTGTTTGACTTTAATTACCTCTACATCTTTATCATGTCCTTTATTTGTGTTTTCAAGAAAGAAAAGAGAGTTAGTTCATCTTATAGTTATCATTGATACATACTTTGCCTTCCTATGCCTTGAAATATCACTTTGAGGGTGATCCAATAAGAAGAAGCACTATCAAAAGAAAAGTTTTTGAGTTTTCATACATATATAATCCATGACATCTTGTATTCTAAATTTGAGTCTTGCTTAGGGACAAGCAAGGGGCAAGTATGGGGTATTTTGATGACATGAATTATATACCATTATATTCATGCATATTGTAGATGATTACCTTAATTTACCTTGCATTTAGAGAGATTTCTTGTGCCTTTTATGTTCTATTCAACAAAACATCGGAAATAGAGGTCTACACGAGTGACACAAAGGGGGGGGGGGGGTTTGGTTGAAGCAACGCACACAAAACTTATAAAAACAAGTGACACAAAAGACAAGATAATGATGGATGAGTCTACACTAGGTTGATTCTTAGCATACAATTGCTACTTTGGTGAGTTCCTTTTTACAAGTTTCACGTAATCTCCCGTCTTGATCATATATATGTGTTGAGCCAACCGGCATCAACACAACTTAACAGGTTAGTGTTCCGTAAACCTACAAGAACAAGTAACAAGTTAGCTTTCAAATAAACACTAAGGGATACAAAGAATGGATTAAAACCGTTAAACCTATGTTTCTATTTGTGTTCCTTTTCTTTAAGAAATTACAACCCGTTATTACTTAAAGTTACTACTACACTAAAGACCCGAACCCGGAATCTGTTAATCCTAGTTCTTTGCATGCACTTTAGAAACTAAGGTGATCAATCTTAAGTGTTAATCAAACATGCAATTAGGAGATAAAGATCAAGGAAACACAAAGTATAACTGAATGAAACTTATATTAAAGAAATTACAACCAAACTAACAATGTAGCTTCAAACCAACCCAATATAGCAAGAGAGTTAGCAACTCATTACAATGGAAAATTCAATTCTAAAAATGGATTTTTGTGAACAAGCATGGATGATTCTAATCAATCAGCCAAGGACTATTTATACTACAAAAGACACTAATTAGGAGTAAATGACCGGCCCAAAACAGCCACTTTTAATGCCATAAAGGTGGCTTAAACAGCCAGAGTAAAGCTTCTGGCGTTGAACCCCAGGGGCGGCCTTCAGGAACCGCAGGGGCGGTTTAGGAAGAATCGCTTGGAATTCTTCGTGGCCGCAAGAGCGGCCAGGCTATTCCGCAGGGGCGGATCTTTAATGCTCTTCCAAATGTCTGACTCTTCAACTGCTTGCCGTTACTGATGTCATGGCGCAGGGACGCCAAGGTGCCGACGCTGGGGCAGTGACATAGACTCCTTATCTTCCAGCTCTCAGGTTGAGGCGCAGGCAGAGGCGCAGGGGCGCCGGTCTTCGCCTCTTCAGGATAAGTCACCGCAGGGGCGCCTAGGAGTGGCACTAGGGCGGTGACAATCTTCGTGGTTGGCGCTGGCGAAGGCGCTGTAACACCCCAAAATCTGAGAACTCGGGGAGCTACTGGTTAGGACCTCACAAAGGGTCCCGACCATAGTTTGACAACAATTTTACATGGATCTTACAACAAGGCACAAAAGTATCTAAAACATTTGAAAACTGTAAACAATATATACATGGAGAATATGTATTAGCCTTACAAGAAAAGCTACGTAAATGATGCATATGAAGAACAGAAGACATCCCTGTCCCCAACCAAATGAGTACGTGGACCCGGCTGACCATTTCCTCCGGATCTCTCTACAACTGTCTTAACCTGCAAGACATCTACAAGCGGTATAATACCGTTACCTAACATTCTATGCATAAGTATAAAGGTAAAAGCACAAACACACAACATACACAATCAACATGCAACACTCAATCCTTTTATTATCTTTAATTAGGTGATAGGTTATTACTAATGATACTTATTTTCTGACACGAGGGATTCCCAAACCTCGCCCCTGTCCCCGTTTACCAACGCGGAATGGTACTTATGCATCTGACCGTCTACCGGACTGGGCTGGTCGCAGGAACCTCCTAGACTCTCGCAAGAGATAGGCAGATGATGTCACGACCCGTTATCATACACTTGGGTCAATTACATAAATAATAAAGTCGGCCTAATCGGGTTTCGTTGTTTATCATAACTAACAAACACCACTCATACACATTACACTCATACAAGAAGCCAGCTAAGTAAGTTCGTGGACTTGCCAGAATCAAATCTCGACTCTCTCTTAACCACCACTAAATCCGTAAGTGCAGAACTCAGTTGCCTATCAGAGGAGGCACGTGGGTCAACACTTTTCCCTGGATACTTATAAGTCTAAAACTCTTAAGATATACGATTCTATGTGCAGAAGTTATTACAGTGTTTATTTAAGGTAAAATGACTATTTTACCCTTAGTCCCGGAACTTCCAAAAACTCGGAATATGTACTTAAATTATAATTTGAGGCTAACTAACCATATTCTACTCCCTAGGATAATTTTAGGTAACAACTAGAAAAACTATCCATTTTCTATTTCCCGAAAAGTCACTAAAGTCCAACAACAGCTTCAAATATAAAATTCGAATAATCTTATAAAAATTCCGAAATAATTCCCTAGGTCATCTATGATATCCTATCTACTCATAGGTTAAAGAATTTCTTAAAACTGTTAAAGCATCGCTTCTACAAAAATTTCTAAAGTTGGGTACAACACTTAACAAGCAGCACACTGTCTTAACTTTGAAAAATTATAACTCCTAAACTACTCGCTGGATTTATCCCAAATTTTGATATTTTCTACTATTAAATCTTCTCTCTAATATATCCAAAATTCAGATGCAAAGGAGATCAAAATCCTATTTTAAACTATCGCACAAAACCGAATTTCAGCACAACAGAAAAACTGCTTACGACTCCATCTTTGAAAAATCATAAATCCCAAACCACTCGCTGGATTCCTCTCAAATTTTAATATGTTCTACAACAATATGTCAACCATATCATATCCAAAATTCAAGCCCAACGGAGATCAAGAGCTTATTCAAAACCATCTAACAAAACAGCATCACTTGCTATTTTCATCAACACTCAGCACACTTATAAAAACTGCATGAGGAGTCAATTTGCAACATCATAACTCTCAAACCGTAACTCCGATTCTTCCCAAATTTTAGTATGACCTACTATATACTACTGACTACAACATATCCAAAATTCAGCAAGAAAGGAGGTGTCTAACATACCCTAATATGGACTCGAACAAAAACCTGCGTGTCACTTCATGCCCAGTCAACAACCCGGAATCCTTCTCGCTACTGCTGTGTTTCTGTACAAGGTTTGCAAGTATCCATCAGCCCTAGAATATAACAAGGAAGACAAGGAGAGGGAGGACCATCCTCACTGAATCACGTACTCGATTGTGGAGGAGAGTGCCGCTTGTGTAGAGGGGAGAAGATCTGGTCCCAAGAATCCAGCAGTCCGGTGGTTGTGTACAAAGGCGAGCAGATCAAGACTCCCGCCTGAGCTGTGGCTGCGCAGAAGGCTCCATGGTTGGGTGCTTCGATACTCCACTCCAGAGGCGACAGAGGAAGGGCGACTGAAACAATCGGTCACTGCTGCGAGGAGGGGAGCGGGAATGGCGATCATTGTTGTGAGGAGGCGATCTGTTGCAATAATGGTATGTACGCAGGAGAGGTCTGATGGTTATGGAAGGTAGCAGTTGAGGGGTAATGGAAGGCGTAAAAATGGGAGTTACAGTTTCTTTGTAACGTCTTTCATATGAGCGTGTGATCTGCAGAAGGATCGATGTTCTCTTGGGCTGGCAAAGAGGCACGCAAAACTGGGCTGAAGAGGGGCTGCTGCAAGGCTGAAGAAGTTTGTGCTTGGGCTGAAGCAAAATGAGTAAAAGAGGTGGGCTGAAACAAGGTAAAAATAAGAGTGGGCTGAGTTGTTTGTCAAAATCTGTCAAAACTCGTCATGGCCTTGTCAGGCCCATGAATGAGTTTGTCACAGATATGTCGGGCTTTGTCATGGCGTCATCTCAGCTTAGTCATGATCTCATCACAGCTTGCCATGATCTCGTCTAAAGTCATCGATACGAAAGAATTATAATAACTAGGGTTTGATATAAATCTATCATTTTATGTGAATTAAATTCTACATAAAATAATAAATAATTATAAGAATTAGAGCTTGATATAATTTTATCATTTTATGTGAATTAAATTATACATAAAATAATAAACTTTATGAAGAAAGAAATACTAGATAGAATGGGAAACTGTCAAAGGTTCGAAGTCCGATTTGATTCCGAATTAAACGGAATAAAAATTCCGGATATTACATCAGTACCCCCTTAAAATAATTTTCGTCACGAAAGTTAGAACAAGGTACTTAATTAAGCAACTTCCCTAAATAAACTTGTATATCCTAGTCTCACTAAATTTTAAATTTTGTTTTCTAAACTCCTGTAACCCTATCAAAACGTAACGAAAAAAATTCGGTCGTTACAGGCGCTGCTGAGCGCTCCGGAGTAAAGTGTCACCCGTTGGGGCGGCGATACAGCTCCGTGGGGGCGGTGAGGCAACAGAAGCCTTGCTTCGTGGACTCAATCACTCCTAAGTTCTTATAACTCCTTCCTTAGCTTCTTCTAGTCTTCTTCTTCTGGATCAAGGAGTTAGTAGCATAAACCGACACATATGCAATAACAAGACTCTAAAAACTAGCCTAAATGATAGTGATTCCATCACCTATTAGAGAGATTCAAGGATCTTTTGTTGGATTGCCCACATCATAGGATTCTCATGATCGAGTTGCTTGAGATCTACTTCAAGGGACTTAATGGAGATGCTCAATTCAATCTCCAGATACTTTCCGCCGGCAAATTCATGGACATGCCGATAGACGAAGCTTGGGAGTTCATTGAGAAGCAAGCTTTGCACATGGAGAAATACTCCCACCAAGGTACCGATAATAGAGCAAGGAGAGTTAGCTTCCAAGACACTTCATCAAAAGGAGCTCAACTCACCTCGCATAGCAATGAAGTCAAGTAATTAAAGGAGCTTTTAGTAGCTCAAACAAAGGAGCAAGATGGAGGGTATCAAGGAAGAAGCAACTATCAAGGACCGCGGAACAACAACAACAGAATCTCCAACAACAGAAATAACAACAACAATAGAAGCAACAACAATTGGAGGTCTAATCAACAAGTTCCCGGTAACTCTCATCCTCATAACACTTATAACCCCTCCTCTTCTTCTTCCACTCCGTTGAAAAACCAGGAGCATGGACCAAGTTCATCCCAGCCACCGAAGAAAGATGCAGTGTTGGAGGAAATATTGGTCAAGCTCAAGGCTAGGGAGACGTCCATGATTTGATTTTCGAAGGCACAAAAAGCCTTAGAGCAACAATTCTACAACAAGGCGAATGAAGCACCAATAGATCCAAGGAAGCTCCCAGTGAGAACAGAGAGCAACCCTAAGGGACATATCATGGCAATAACGACGAGAAGTGGACTGAAGACTACAGATCCGGTGCCTCAGTCGATGCCAGATCAGTCGAAGAACACCTCGGTCCAGTTACAGTCGAAGAACACTTCGGCCGAGGTACCAACTGAGGTGGAACCTCAGAAAGCGGAGGAAAAATCTAAAGTTTATGTTCCACCTCCTGCTTATAAACCACCACTTTCCATTCCCTTAGTCAAGGGCCAGAACAAATCGGTAGTTGTAGGTTATTTTTGGGAAGTATATTTTTTTTCTTTCCTTAATGAGACCGTAGGAGCGGCGTTTGTCACCGTGGGGGCAGTGACAGGGAAGAGGAGACACGCAGCCTCAGCGCCGGGGGCTACGCTGAGGATGCGTGTCAAGGATGGCCGCCGCAGGGGCGTGGGGTAGTCACAGCGGGGGCGATGTCTATTGTGTCGTAGGCGCAAGCCCAGCGCCGGGGGCGGTGCTGGGTATGGGTGTCACCGCAGGGGCGATTTTCATGACATAGGCTCCTCTTCTTATTCCTTCGGGTTGCCTCCCGAGCAGCGCCTTTGTTTTACGTCGTTGGCTCGACGTAAGGATCCTACCTTTCTGATTGGCCTTCCTTGGGGTTTATAACCGTTTGGGACGGCAATCCATTGGAAGATCTGGCTTCGATCCTTGTTATGGCTTCCGCCATTTGCCCAACTTGTTTTTCTAGGTTCTTGATGCTGGATTCTGTTGTTTTTACATGAGTAGCAAAGTGTTTAGTCAAAACCTGTAACATATCCTCAGTGGATTGGTACTTACCTTGTCGGGACTGCTGTTGTTGGTTTTGTTGATCTCTCCAACGGAAATTCTGTTGGTCATGCCAATTTGGCATGAAATTCTGCGCATACGGATCATTCCTAGGCCTTTGCTGTTGTGGTTGTCCATATCCCATCGCATTCACCTCAGCATCGTCATCCTAGACTTGTGGACACATGTCCGTGATGACATGAATTATATACCATTATATTCATGCATATTGTAGATGATTACCTTAATTTACCTTGCATTTAGAGAGATTTCTTGTTCCTTTTATTTTCTATTCAACAAAATGTCGGAAATAGAGGTCTACACGAGTTTTTGATGAATTATAGGTAAATGGAGTAGAATTGAAAGCAAAAGTGGAGCAAGGAGCACCTAAGTTCATTAAGGAAGCTAAAGAAGTCTTAGAGGGATCACAAAGAGCTAAGGAGTTGCAAAGGAGAAGCATAAAAGAGAGAAAGAAGACGAGCCAAAAGAAGAGCACTTTCTGTTGAAGAAAATCGTTCCATTATACATATAAATCGGACGATTTTCTTCTTTAGAAATCGACCTGTTTTGTGTATAAAACGACTAGGTCAATTTCCCTTGTTTTTCAGCTAAATGATAAAGACAATACAAAGGCCAATTCTTTTGGGCTAGAGGAGGGTTTTGCCAAACGGCCCACTAGCAAGAAACTATAGTTGGGAACCCTGGGAACGAAATCGAGGAGGCCGCAGCGGGAAATCTTTACACGTTTGAGAGAGATTGAAGATTCTTGGAGAAGGATTGAAGGACTCTAACCGGAAAGTCAATCTTGATCTTTATTTGTGAGATTTCTTCGTTCTATTGAAATCTTTGTGGTTTTTGAACACGAATTTGAGTTACTTAAGAGATACATTGATCAGTTTCGAGAATTGTTTACAGATTTGAAGGTTATTGAGTTTTTATTCAAGATTCGGGTTTAATTGGGATATTTCACTCAATCTTTAATTTGATTCGATTTTGAAAATGGTTGGCTAAAACCATTGTGATTCTAGGGAGAATAGTTGATGATTAAGGCTTAGATGATGATAGACTGAACTCATTTATACATTAGGACCCTGAGAGTTTAGATTTTAGTTTTGCGATAACAGGAAAATCGGGGTGTTCTTGAGTAAATCGGCCGATTTAATGATGAACAGCACGATTTATTCTTCTGACGAACTTTAATTGAATTAATCTTTAACCAAAATTAATCCTTGCCTAAATTCCAACCTTATTTAACCTTTTTAACCTCTATTTGAGTGTATGGAGAGACTTCAAACTTGATTCTACATTTAATAGATTAAGATTATAAGATTTGGGTAATAGAGAGACTCAACATCCTTTATTGAGATTTTAATTGTGCTTTCTATTCTTTACTTCGGAGAGTCATATCCTGGAGTTTTAGATAGTTAGTTTGAACATAATTCTTGTCTTTAGATATTTCTATATTGCAGCCTCAACAACCGTTATAGAGAGAACCTTTGGACTAGATAAATAGGTTTCGGAACTTCACCGTACGATACCTACCTTTGAACACATAATCTTGGCAATATAAACTCTGTCCTTATATATCTATAGAAGTGTCTTGAATCGAAAGCCGAAGTCGGATACTTGAATCCTTGGAATCATTTTACCTTTATTTGATCACAAAAGCTTTTTGCATTTTCGCTAGATAATTAAAATTGAATTTACTCTCACCAAATCCCTGAGTTCGACTCTGGAATTCTTACCTCACTACAGCCGATCCGTACACTGCGTGTTCGCTTTGCTTTGAGTTCTAGATATAAATTTAAGACTTTGACGCACACACTTTTTGAGCGAACAAACCGCAAGGGGATTTTGAGCCAAAGTGAGTTGCGTAAGTTGACGAAGGGTACGGTCAGCCATCTCTTGTTGAAGTTGTTATTGTCTTCGTTGCCGAATGTGTGTCCTCTCGATTTCTGGATCAAAGGAAGCAATATTTGGGTTAGTAGCACGGGTTTGAACCATAAAAATGGTTCAAACCGATAATCAATAATAACAAATAAAAAAAACTTAAACTCCCCGGCAACGGCGCCCAAATTTGACTGTAGGTATTTCTAAGGTCGTCTATACCCAATCAAAAGTAAATCCCGACTTAGCACTAAAACAAGTATAGTGGTTAAGTAAGGGTCGAACCCAAGAGAATTTAGATTTTATTAAGTCTGATTATTGATTATCGAAACAAGTAGCAAAGGGGGGGGGGGTTTGGTTGAAGCAACACACACAAAACTTATAAAAACAAGTGACACAAAAGACAAGATAATGATGGATGAGTCTACACTAGGTTGATTCGTAGCATGCAATTGCTACTTTGGTGAGTTCCTTTTCACAAGTTTCACGTAATCTCCCGTCTTGATCATATATATGTGTTGAGCCAACCGGCATTAACACAACTTAACAGGTTAGTGTTCCGTAAACCTACAAGAATAAGTAACAAGTTAGCTTTCAAATAAAGACTAAGGGATACAAAGAATGGATTAAAACCGTTAAACCTATCTTTCTATTTGTGTTCCTTTTGTTTAAGCAATTACAACCCGTTATTACTTAAAGTTACTACTAGACTAAAGACCCGAACCCGGAATCTGTTAATCCTAGTTCTTTGCATGCACTTTAGAAATTAAGGTGATCAATCTTAAGTGTTAATCAATCATGCAATTAGGAGATAAAGATCAAGGAAACACAAAGTATTACTGAATGAAACATATATTAAAGAAACTTACAACCAAAGTAACAATGTAGCTTCAAACCAACCCAATGTAGCAAGAGAGTTACCAACTCATTACAATGGAAAATTCAATTCTAAAAATGGATTTTTGTGGACAAGCATGGATGATTCTAATCAATCAGCCAAGGACTATTGTTCGCCACTTAGCGTGCGTGCAATCAAGCTTTAAATTTATAAAACTAGAATAAAAGCAAGCGAACCCGCAGTGTACGGATCGGCGTAGATTAGCAAGTATTTCAGAGTATCGAACACAGGGATTTGGGGGGTTAAATCCAGTTATAAATCGTCAAGCAAGTAAATATATGAGCTTTGCAAATATTGGGAAAACAACAACACTAAAGATCCAGGTATCTAATTGTGGCAATCGATTCAAGATATACTAAAGAACTAAGGACAGAGTTAAGAGTTGCAAAGGTATACTAAAGTAAAGCAATGTACGGTGACATAGACTCCTTATCTTCCAGCTCTCAGGTTGAGGCTCAGGCAGAGGCGCAGGGGCGCCGGTCTTCGCCTCTTCAGGATAAGTCACCGCTGGGGCGCCTAGGAGTGGCACTGGGGCGGTGACAGTCTTCGTGGTTGGCGCTGGCGAAGGCGCTGCTGAGCGCTCCGGAGTAAAGTGTCACCCGTTGGGGCGGTGATACTGCTCCGTGGGGGCGGTGGGGCAACAGAAGCCTTGCTTCGTGGACTCAATCACTCGTAAGTGCTTATAACTCCTTCCTTAGCTTCTTCTAGTCTTCTTCTTCTGGATCAAGGAGTTAGTAGCATAAACCGACACATATGCAATAACAAGACTCTAAAAACTAGCCTAAATGATAGTGATTCCATCACCTATTAGAGAGATTCAAGGATCTTTTGTTGGATTGCCCACATCATAGGATTCTCAAGATCGAGTTGCTTGAGATCTACTTCAAGGGACTTAATGGAGATGCTCAATTCAATCTCTAGTTACTTTCCGCTGGCACATTCATGGACATGCCGATAGACGAAGCTTGGGAGTTCATTTTAGAAGCAAGCTTTCCATTCCCTTAGTCAAGGGCCAGAACAAATTGGTAGTTGTAGGTTATTTTTGGGAAGTGTATTTTTTTTCTTTCCATAATGAGACCGTAGGAGCGGCGTTTGTCACCGCGGGGGCGGTGACAGGAAAGAGGAGACACGCAGCCTCCTGCTGGGGGCTGCGCTAAGGATGCGTGTCAAGGATGGCCGCCGCAGGGGCGTGGGGTAGTCATAGCGGGGGCGATGACTATTGTGTCGTAGGCGCAAGCCCAGCGCCGGGGGCGGTGCTGGGTATGGGTGTCACCGCAGGGGCGGTTTTCATGACATAGGCTCCTCTTCTTATTCCTTCGGGTTGCCTCCCGAGCAGCGCCTTTGTTTTACGTCGTTGGCTCGACGTAAGGATCCTACCTTTCTGATTGGCCTTCCTTGGGGTTTATAACCGTTTGGGACGGCAATCCATTGGAAGATCTGGCTTCGATCCTTGTTATGGCTTCCGCCATTTGCCCAACTTGTTTTTCAAGGTTCTTGATGCTGGATTCTGTTGTTTTTACATGAGTAGCAAAGTGTTTAGTCAAAACCTGTAACATATCCTCAATGGATTGGTACTTACCTTGTCGGGACTACTGTTGTTGGTTTTGTTGATCTCTCCAACGGAAATTCCGTTGGTCATGCCAATTTGGCATGAAATTCTGCGCATACGGATCATTCCTAGGCCTTTGCTGTTGTGGTTGTCCATATCCCATCGCATTCACCTCAGCATCGTCATCCTAGACTTGTGGACACATGTCCGTGATGACATGAATTATATACCATTATATTCATGCATATTGTAGATGATTACCTTAATTTACCTTGCATTTAGAGAGATTTCTTGTTCCTTTTATTTTCTATTCAACAAAATGTCGGAAATAGAGGTCTACACGAGTTTTTGATGAATTATAGGTAAATGGAGTAGAATTGAAAGCAAAAGTGGAGCAAGGAGCACCTAAGTTCATTAAGGAAGCTAAAGAAGTCTTAGAGGGATCACAAAGAGCTAAGGAGTTGCAAAGGAGAAGCATAAAAGAGAGAAAGAAGACGACCAAAAGAAGAGCACTTTCTGTTGAAGAAAATCGTGCCATTATACATATAAATCGGACGATTTTCTTCTTTAGAAATCGAACGGTTTTGTATATAAATCGACTAGGTCAATTTCCCATGTTTTTCAGCTAAATGATAAAGACGATACAAAGGCCAATTCTTTTGGGCTAGAGGAGGGTTTTGCCAAACGGCCCACTAGCAAGAAACTATAGTTGGGAACCCTGGGAACGAAATCGAGGAGGCCGCAGAGGAAATCTTTACACGTTTGAGAGAGATTGAAGATTCTTGGAGAAGGATTGAAGGACTCTAACCGGAAAGTCAATCTTGATCTTTATTTGTGAGATTTCTTCGTTCTATTGAAATCTTTGTGGTTTTTGAACACGAATTTGAGTTACTTAAGAGATACATTGATCAGTTTCGAGAATTGTTTACAGATTTGAAGGTTATTGAGTTTTTATTCAAGATTCGGGTTTAATTGCGATATTTCACTCAATCTTTAATTTGATTCGATTTTGAAAATGGTTGGCTAAAACCATTGTGATTCTGGGGAGAATAGTTGATGATTAAGGCTTAGATGATGATAGACTGAACTCATTTATACATTAGGACCCTGAGAGTTTAGATTTTAGTTTTGCGATAACAGGAAAATCGGGGTGTTCTTGAGTAAATCGGCCGATTTAATGATGAACAGCACGATTTATTCTTCTGACGAACTTTAATTGAATTAATCTTTAACCAAAATTAATCCTTGCCTAAATTCCAACCTTGTTTAACCTTTTTAACCTCTATTTGAGTGTATGGAGAGACTTCAAACTTGATTCTACATTTAATAGATTAAGATTATAAGATTTGGGTAATAGAGAGACTCAACATCCTTTATTGAGATTTTAATTGTGCTTTCTATTCTTTACTTCGGAGAGTCATATCCTGGAGTTTTAGATAGTTAGTTTGAACATAATTCTTGTCTTTAGATATTTCTATATTGCAGCCTCAACAACCGTTATAGAGAGAACCTTTGGACTAGATAAATAGGTTTCGGAACTTCACCGTACGATACCTACCTTTGAACACATAATCTTGGCAATATAAACTCTGTCCTTATATATCTATAGAAGTGTCTTGAATCGAAAGCCGAAGTCGGATACTTGAATCCTTGGAATCATTTTACCTTTATTTGATCACAAAAGCTTTTTGCATTTTCGCTAGATAATTAAAATTGAATTTACTCTCACCAAATCCCTGAGTTCGACTCTGGAATTCTTACCTCACTACAGCCGATCCGTACACTGCGTGTTCGCTTTGCTTTGAGTTCTAGATATAAATTTAAGACTTTGACGCACACACTTTTTGAGCGAACAAACCGCAAGGGGATTTTGAGCCAAAGTGAGTTGCGTAAGTTGACGAAGGGTACGGTCAGCCATCTCTTGTTGAAGTTGTTATTGTCTTCGTTGCCGAATGTGTGTCCTCTCGATTTCTGGATCAAAGGAAGCAATATTTGGGTTAGTAGCACGGGTTTGAACCATAAAAATGGTTCAAACCGATAATCAATAATAACAAATAAAAAAAACTTAAACTCCCCGGCAACGGCGCCCAAATTTGACTGTAGGTATTTCTAAGGTCGTCTATACCCAATCAAAAGTAAATCCCGACTTAGCACTAAAACAAGTATAGTGGTTAAGTAAGGGTCGAACCCAAGAGAATTTAGATTTTATTAAGTCTGATTATTGATTATCGAAACAAGTAGCAAAGGGGGGGGGGGTTTGGTTGAAGCAACACACACAAAACTTATAAAAACAAGTGACACAAAAGACAAGATAATGATGGATGAGTCTACACTAGGTTGATTCGTAGCATGCAATTGCTACTTTGGTGAGTTCCTTTTCACAAGTTTCACGTAATCTCCCGTCTTGATCATATATATGTGTTGAGCCAACCGGCATTAACACAACTTAACAGGTTAGTGTTCCGTAAACCTACAAGAATAAGTAACAAGTTAGCTTTCAAATAAAGACTAAGGGATACAAAGAATGGATTAAAACCGTTAAACCTATCTTTCTATTTGTGTTCCTTTTGTTTAAGCAATTACAACCCGTTATTACTTAAAGTTACTACTAGACTAAAGACCCGAACCCGGAATCTGTTAATCCTAGTTCTTTGCATGCACTTTAGAAATTAAGGTGATCAATCTTAAGTGTTAATCAATCATGCAATTAGGAGATAAAGATCAAGGAAACACAAAGTATTACTGAATGAAACATATATTAAAGAAACTTACAACCAAAGTAACAATGTAGCTTCAAACCAACCCAATGTAGCAAGAGAGTTACCAACTCATTACAATGGAAAATTCAATTCTAAAAATGGATTTTTGTGGACAAGCATGGATGATTCTAATCAATCAGCCAAGGACTATTGTTCGCCACTTAGCGTGCGTGCAATCAAGCTTTAAATTTATAAAACTAGAATAAAAGCAAGCGAACCCGCAGTGTACGGATCGGCGTAGATTAGCAAGTATTTCAGAGTATCGAACACAGGGATTTGGGGGGTTAAATCCAGTTATAAATCGTCAAGCAAGTAAATGTATGAGCTTTGCAAATATTGGGAAAACAACAACACTAAAGATCCAGGTATCTAATTGTGGCAATCGATTCAAGATATACTAAAGAACTAAGGACAGAGTTAAGAGTTGCAAAGGTATACTAAAGTAAAGCAATGTACGGTGACATAGACTCCTTATCTTCCAGCTCTCAGGTTGAGGCTCAGGCAGAGGCGCAGGGGCGCCGGTCTTCGCCTCTTCAGGATAAGTCACCGCTGGGGCGCCTAGGAGTGGCACTGGGGCGGTGACAGTCTTCGTGGTTGGCGCTGGCGAAGGCGCTGCTGAGCGCTCCGGAGTAAAGTGTCACCCGTTGGGGCGGTGATACTGCTCCGTGGGGGCGGTGGGGCAACAGAAGCCTTGCTTCGTGGACTCAATCACTCGTAAGTGCTTATAACTCCTTCCTTAGCTTCTTCTAGTCTTCTTCTTCTGGATCAAGGAGTTAGTAGCATAAACCGACACATATGCAATAACAAGACTCTAAAAACTAGCCTAAATGATAGTGATTCCATCACCTATTAGAGAGATTCAAGGATCTTTTGTTGGATTGCCCACATCATAGGATTCTCAAGATCGAGTTGCTTGAGATCTACTTCAAGGGACTTAATGGAGATGCTCAATTCAATCTCTAGTTACTTTCCGCTGGCACATTCATGGACATGCCGATAGACGAAGCTTGGGAGTTCATTTTAGAAGCAAGCTTTCCATTCCCTTAGTCAAGGGCCAGAACAAATTGGTAGTTGTAGGTTATTTTTGGGAAGTGTATTTTTTTTCTTTCCATAATGAGACCGTAGGAGCGGCGTTTGTCACCGCGGGGGCGGTGACAGGAAAGAGGAGACACGCAGCCTCCTGCTGGGGGCTGCGCTAAGGATGCGTGTCAAGGATGGCCGCCGCAGGGGCGTGGGGTAGTCATAGCGGGGGCGATGACTATTGTGTCGTAGGCGCAAGCCCAGCGCCGGGGGCGGTGCTGGGTATGGGTGTCACCGCAGGGGCGGTTTTCATGACATAGGCTCCTCTTCTTATTCCTTCGGGTTGCCTCCCGAGCAGCGCCTTTGTTTTACGTCGTTGGCTCGACGTAAGGATCCTACCTTTCTGATTGGCCTTCCTTGGGGTTTATAACCGTTTGGGACGGCAATCCATTGGAAGATCTGGCTTCGATCCTTGTTATGGCTTCCGCCATTTGCCCAACTTGTTTTTCAAGGTTCTTGATGCTGGATTCTGTTGTTTTTACATGAGTAGCAAAGTGTTTAGTCAAAACCTGTAACATATCCTCAATGGATTGGTACTTACCTTGTCGGGACTACTGTTGTTGGTTTTGTTGATCTCTCCAACGGAAATTCCGTTGGTCATGCCAATTTGGCATGAAATTCTGCGCATACGGATCATTCCTAGGCCTTTGCTGTTGTGGTTGTCCATATCCCATCGCATTCACCTCAGCATCGTCATCCTAGACTTGTGGACACATGTCCGTTGGATGATATGGGTCAGCACATACTCCAAAAGCTTTGAGATGTTGCGGGGTTCCCATAAGTGTTAGTCTCTTTACCATCTCTTTCAATTCTGCAAGCTCCGTGGAGATCTCACTTTTCCCAGCATTCACAGATGAACTCCTCTCTTGGATGGGGTCCTTCCGAAATTCCTGGTTCCTTCCGCTAGTTCATGTATCTTTTCCAAAGCAAGGTTAGGAGTAGAGTTAAGAATATTACCTCCGCAAGCCGCATTGACGATCCTCCTTTCATTATCGAGCAAGCCATTGTACAAGTACAAGACTAGATCTTGGTTCGAATATCCGTGGAAAGGGCAGCTGGATCGGAGGCGTGCGAATCTTTCAAAGTACTCCTAAAGAGTCTCGTCCTCCTCTTGCTCGATGTTGCTTATAGCTTTCTTCAAGCTATTGGCCTTCTTGGCGGGAAAGTACTTCTCCAAAAAAACTCCTTGTGAAGGTTCTCCCAAGTGTCGATGCTCCCGGATGGAAGGTGGTAATACCAATCATCGGCGGCATCCTTGAGTGTGAAACCGAATGTCCTCATTTTGATTTGTTCTTCGGTGATGTTGGCCGGCTTCATGCTCATACACATGGTATTAAACTTTCCAAGGTGCTTGATGGGGTCCTCACCACTTAGCCCATTGAACATCGGGAGCAAATGAATGAGACCCGGCTTGATCTCAAAATCGACTCCTTCTCCTAATGCCGGTATAGCAACCGTGATGACATGAATTATATACCATTATATTCATGCATATTGTAGATGATTACCTTAATTTACCTTGCATTTAGAGAGATTTGTTGTGCCTTTTATGTTCTATTTAACAAAATGTCGGAAATAGAGGTCTACACGAGTTTTTGATGAATTATAGGTAAATGGAGTAGAATTGAAAGCAAAAGTGGAGCAAGGAGCACCTAAGTTCATTAAGGAAGCTAAAGAAGTATTAGAGGGATCACACAGAGCTAAGGAGTTGCAAAGGAGAAGCATAAAAGAGAGAAAGAAGACGAGCCAAAAGAAGAGCACTTTCTGTTGAAGAAAATCGTGCCATTATACATATAAATCGGACGATTTTCTTCTTTAGAAATCGAACGGTTTTGTATATAAATCGACTAGGTCAATTTCCCATGTTTTTCAGCTAAATGATAAAGACGATACAAAGGCCAATTCTTTTGGGCTAGAGGAGGGTTTTGCCAAACGGCCCACTAGCAAGAAACTATAGTTGGGAACCCTGGGAACGAAATCGAGGAGGCCGCAGAGGAAATCTTTACACGTTTGAGAGAGATTGAAGATTCTTGGAGAAGGATTGAAGGACTCTAACCGGAAAGTCAATCTTGATCTTTATTTGTGAGATTTCTTTGTTCTATTGAAATCTTTGTGGTTTTTGAACATGAATTTGAGTTACTTAAGAGATACATTGATCAGTTTCGAGAATTGTTTACAGATTTGAAGGTTATTGAGTTTTTATTCAAGATTCGGGTTTAATTGCGATATTTCACTCAATCTTTAATTTGATTCGATTTTGAAAATGGTTGGCTAAAACCATTGTGATTCTGGGGAGAATAGTTGATGATTAAGGCTTAGATGATGAAAGACTGAACTCATTTATACATTAGGACCCTGAGAGTTTAGATTTTAGTTTTGCGATAACAGGAAAATCGGGGTGTTCTTGAGTAAATCGGCCGATTTAATGATGAACAGCACGATTTATTCTTCTGACGAACTTTAATTGAATTAATCTTTAACCAAAACTAATCCTTGCCTAAATCCCAACCTTGTTTAACCTTTTTAACCTCTATTTGAGTGTATGAAGAGACTTCAAACTTGATTCTACATTTAATAGATTAATATTATAAGATTTGGGTAATAGAGAGACTCAACATCCTTTATTGAGATTTTAATTGTGCTTTCTATTCTTTACTTCGGAGAGTCATATCCTGGAGTTTTAGATAGTTAGTTTGAACATAATTCTTGTCTTTAGATATTTCTATATTGCAGCCTCAACAACCGTTATAGAGAGAACCTTTGGACTAGATAAATAGGTTTCGGAACTTCACCGTACGATACCTACCTTTGAACACATAATCTTGGCAATATAAACTCTGTCCTTATATATCTATAGAAGTGTCTTGAATCGAAAGCCGAAGTCGGATACTTGAATCCTTGGAATCATTTTACCTTTATTTGATCACAAAAGCTTTTTGCATTTTCGCTAGATAATTAAAATTGAATTTACTCTCACCAAATCCCTGAGTTCGACTCTGGAATTCTTACCTCACTACAGCCGATCCGTACACTGCGTGTTCGCTTTGCTTTGAGTTCTAGATATAAATTTAAGACTTTGACGCACACACTTTTTGAGCGAACAAACCGCAAGGGGATTTTGAGCCAAAGTGAGTTGCGTAAGTTGACGAAGGGTACGGTCAGCCATCTCTTGTTGAAGTTGTTATTGTCTTCGTTGCCGAATGTGTGTCCTCTCGATTTCTGGATCAAAGGAAGCAATATTTGGGTTAGTAGCACGGGTTTGAACCATAAAAATGGTTCAAACCGATAATCAATAATAACAAATAAAAAAAACTTAAACTCCCCGGCAACGGCGCCCAAATTTGACTGTAGGTATTTCTAAGGTCGTCTATACCCAATCAAAAGTAAATCCCGACTTAGCACTAAAACAAGTATAGTGGTTAAGTAAGGGTCGAACCCAAGAGAATTTAGATTTTATTAAGTCTGATTATTGATTATCGAAACAAGTAGCAAAGGGGGGGGGGGTTTGGTTGAAGCAACACACACAAAACTTATAAAAACAAGTGACACAAAAGACAAGATAATGATGGATGAGTCTACACTAGGTTGATTCGTAGCATGCAATTGCTACTTTGGTGAGTTCCTTTTCACAAGTTTCACGTAATCTCCCGTCTTGATCATATATATGTGTTGAGCCAACCGGCATTAACACAACTTAACAGGTTAGTGTTCCGTAAACCTACAAGAATAAGTAACAAGTTAGCTTTCAAATAAAGACTAAGGGATACAAAGAATGGATTAAAACCGTTAAACCTATCTTTCTATTTGTGTTCCTTTTGTTTAAGCAATTACAACCCGTTATTACTTAAAGTTACTACTAGACTAAAGACCCGAACCCGGAATCTGTTAATCCTAGTTCTTTGCATGCACTTTAGAAATTAAGGTGATCAATCTTAAGTGTTAATCAATCATGCAATTAGGAGATAAAGATCAAGGAAACACAAAGTATTACTGAATGAAACATATATTAAAGAAACTTACAACCAAAGTAACAATGTAGCTTCAAACCAACCCAATGTAGCAAGAGAGTTACCAACTCATTACAATGGAAAATTCAATTCTAAAAATGGATTTTTGTGGACAAGCATGGATGATTCTAATCAATCAGCCAAGGACTATTGTTCGCCACTTAGCGTGCGTGCAATCAAGCTTTAAATTTATAAAACTAGAATAAAAGCAAGCGAACCCGCAGTGTACGGATCGGCGTAGATTAGCAAGTATTTCAGAGTATCGAACACAGGGATTTGGGGGGTTAAATCCAGTTATAAATCGTCAAGCAAGTAAATATATGAGCTTTGCAAATATTGGGAAAACAACAACACTAAAGATCCAGGTATCTAATTGTGGCAATCGATTCAAGATATACTAAAGAACTAAGGACAGAGTTAAGAGTTGCAAAGGTATACTAAAGTAAAGCAATGTACGGTGACATAGACTCCTTATCTTCCAGCTCTCAGGTTGAGGCTCAGGCAGAGGCGCAGGGGCGCCGGTCTTCGCCTCTTCAGGATAAGTCACCGCTGGGGCGCCTAGGAGTGGCACTGGGGCGGTGACAGTCTTCGTGGTTGGCGCTGGCGAAGGCGCTGCTGAGCGCTCCGGAGTAAAGTGTCACCCGTTGGGGCGGTGATACTGCTCCGTGGGGGCGGTGGGGCAACAGAAGCCTTGCTTCGTGGACTCAATCACTCGTAAGTGCTTATAACTCCTTCCTTAGCTTCTTCTAGTCTTCTTCTTCTGGATCAAGGAGTTAGTAGCATAAACCGACACATATGCAATAACAAGACTCTAAAAACTAGCCTAAATGATAGTGATTCCATCACCTATTAGAGAGATTCAAGGATCTTTTGTTGGATTGCCCACATCATAGGATTCTCAAGATCGAGTTGCTTGAGATCTACTTCAAGGGACTTAATGGAGATGCTCAATTCAATCTCTAGTTACTTTCCGCTGGCACATTCATGGACATGCCGATAGACGAAGCTTGGGAGTTCATTTTAGAAGCAAGCTTTCCATTCCCTTAGTCAAGGGCCAGAACAAATCGGTAGTTGTAGGTTATTTTTGGGAAGTGTATTTTTTTTCTTTCCATAATGAGACCGTAGGAGCGGCGTTTGTCACCGCGGGGGCGGTGACAGGAAAGAGGAGACACGCAGCCTCCTGCTGGGGGCTGCGCTAAGGATGCGTGTCAAGGATGGCCGCCGCAGGGGCGTGGGGTAGTCATAGCGGGGGCGATGACTATTGTGTCGTAGGCGCAAGCCCAGCGCCGGGGGCGGTGCTGGGTATGGGTGTCACCGCAGGGGCGGTTTTCATGACATAGGCTCCTCTTCTTATTCCTTCGGGTTGCCTCCCGAGCAGCGCCTTTGTTTTACGTCGTTGGCTCGACGTAAGGATCCTACCTTTCTGATTGGCCTTCCTTGGGGTTTATAACCGTTTGGGACGGCAATCCATTGGAAGATCTGGCTTCGATCCTTGTTATGGCTTCCGCCATTTGCCCAACTTGTTTTTCAAGGTTCTTGATGCTGGATTCTGTTGTTTTTACATGAGTAGCAAAGTGTTTAGTCAAAACCTGTAACATATCCTCAATGGATTGGTACTTACCTTGTCGGGACTACTGTTGTTGGTTTTGTTGATCTCTCCAACGGAAATTCCGTTGGTCATGCCAATTTGGCATGAAATTCTGCGCATACGGATCATTCCTAGGCCTTTGCTGTTGTGGTTGTCCATATCCCATCGCATTCACCTCAGCATCGTCATCCTAGACTTGTGGACACATGTCCGTTGGATGATATGGGTCAGCACATACTCCAAAAGCTTTGAGATGTTGCGGGGTTCCCATAAGTGTTAGTCTCTTTACCATCTCTTTCAATTCTGCAAGCTCCGTGGAGATCTCACTTTTCCCAGCATTCACAGATGAACTCCTCTCTTGGATGGGGTCCTTCCGAAATTCCTGGTTCCTTCCGCTAGTTCATGTATCTTTTCCAAAGCAAGGTTAGGAGTAGAGTTAAGAATATTACCTCCGCAAGCCGCATTGACGATCCTCCTTTCATTATCGAGCAAGCCATTGTACAAGTACAAGACTAGATCTTGGTTCGAATATCCGTGGAAAGGGCAGCTGGATCGGAGGCGTGCGAATCTTTCAAAGTACTCCTAAAGAGTCTCGTCCTCCTCTTGCTCGATGTTGCTTATAGCTTTCTTCAAGCTATTGGCCTTCTTGGCGGGAAAGTACTTCTCCAAAAAAACTCCTTGTGAAGGTTCTCCCAAGTGTCGATGCTCCCGGATGGAAGGTGGTAATACCAATCATCGGCGGCATCCTTGAGTGTGAAACCGAATGTCCTCATTTTGATTTGTTCTTCGGTGATGTTGGCCGGCTTCATGCTCATACACATGGTATTAAACTTTCCAAGGTGCTTGATGGGGTCCTCACCACTTAGCCCATTGAACATCGGGAGCAAATGAATGAGACCCGGCTTGATCTCAAAATCGACTCCTTCTCCTAATGCCGGTATAGCAACCGTGATGACATGAATTATATACCATTATATTCATGCATATTGTAGATGATTACCTTAATTTACCTTGCATTTAGAGAGATTTGTTGTGCCTTTTATGTTCTATTTAACAAAATGTCGGAAATAGAGGTCTACACGAGTTTTTGATGAATTATAGGTAAATGGAGTAGAATTGAAAGCAAAAGTGGAGCAAGGAGCACCTAAGTTCATTAAGGAAGCTAAAGAAGTATTAGAGGGATCACACAGAGCTAAGGAGTTGCAAAGGAGAAGCATAAAAGAGAGAAAGAAGACGACCAAAAGAAGAGCACTTTCTGTTGAAGAAAATCGTGCCATTATACATATAAATCGGACGATTTTCTTCTTTAGAAATCGAACGGTTTTGTATATAAATCGACTAGGTCAATTTCCCATGTTTTTCAGCTAAATGATAAAGACGATACAAAGGCCAATTCTTTTGGGCTAGAGGAGGGTTTTGCCAAACGGCCCACTAGCAAGAAACTATAGTTGGGAACCCTGGGAACGAAATCGAGGAGGCCGCAGAGGAAATCTTTACACGTTTGAGAGAGATTGAAGATTCTTGGAGAAGGATTGAAGGACTCTAACCGGAAAGTCAATCTTGATCTTTATTTGTGAGATTTCTTCGTTCTATTGAAATCTTTGTGGTTTTTGAACACGAATTTGAGTTACTTAAGAGATACATTGATCAGTTTCGAGAATTGTTTACAGATTTGAAGGTTATTGAGTTTTTATTCAAGATTCGGGTTTAATTGCGATATTTCACTCAATCTTTAATTTGATTCGATTTTGAAAATGGTTGGCTAAAACCATTGTGATTCTGGGGAGAATAGTTGATGATTAAGGCTTAGATGATGATAGACTGAACTCATTTATACATTAGGACCCTGAGAGTTTAGATTTTAGTTTTGCGATAACAGGAAAATCGGGGTGTTCTTGAGTAAATCGGCCGATTTAATGATGAACAGCACGATTTATTCTTCTGACGAACTTTAATTGAATTAATCTTTAACCAAAATTAATCCTTGCCTAAATTCCAACCTTGTTTAACCTTTTTAACCTCTATTTGAGTGTATGGAGAGACTTCAAACTTGATTCTACATTTAATAGATTAAGATTATAAGATTTGGGTAATAGAGAGACTCAACATCCTTTATTGAGATTTTAATTGTGCTTTCTATTCTTTACTTCGGAGAGTCATATCCTGGAGTTTTAGATAGTTAGTTTGAACATAATTCTTGTCTTTAGATATTTCTATATTGCAGCCTCAACAACCGTTATAGAGAGAACCTTTGGACTAGATAAATAGGTTTCGGAACTTCACCGTACGATACCTACCTTTGAACACATAATCTTGGCAATATAAACTCTGTCCTTATATATCTATAGAAGTGTCTTGAATCGAAAGCCGAAGTCGGATACTTGAATCCTTGGAATCATTTTACCTTTATTTGATCACAAAAGCTTTTTGCATTTTCGCTAGATAATTAAAATTGAATTTACTCTCACCAAATCCCTGAGTTCGACTCTGGAATTCTTACCTCACTACAGCCGATCCGTACACTGCGTGTTCGCTTTGCTTTGAGTTCTAGATATAAATTTAAGACTTTGACGCACACACTTTTTGAGCGAACAAACCGCAAGGGGATTTTGAGCCAAAGTGAGTTGCGTAAGTTGACGAAGGGTACGGTCAGCCATCTCTTGTTGAAGTTGTTATTGTCTTCGTTGCCGAATGTGTGTCCTCTCGATTTCTGGATCAAAGGAAGCAATATTTGGGTTAGTAGCACGGGTTTGAACCATAAAAATGGTTCAAACCGATAATCAATAATAACAAATAAAAAAAACTTAAACTCCCCGGCAACGGCGCCCAAATTTGACTGTAGGTATTTCTAAGGTCGTCTATACCCAATCAAAAGTAAATCCCGACTTAGCACTAAAACAAGTATAGTGGTTAAGTAAGGGTCGAACCCAAGAGAATTTAGATTTTATTAAGTCTGATTATTGATTATCGAAACAAGTAGCAAAGGGGGGGGGGTTTGGTTGAAGCAACACACACAAAACTTATAAAAACAAGTGACACAAAAGACAAGATAATGATGGATGAGTCTACACTAGGTTGATTCTTAGCATGCAATTGCTACTTTGGTGAGTTCCTTTTTACAAGTTTCACGTAATCTCCCGTCTTGATCATATATATGTGTTGAGCCAACCGGCATCAACACAACTTAACAGGTTAGTGTTCCGTAAACCTACAATAACAAGTAACAAGTTAGCTTTCAAATAAAGACTAAGGGATACAAAGAATGGTTTAAACCGTTAAACCTATCTTTCTATTTGTGTTCCTTTTCTTTAAGCAATTACAACCCGTTATTACTTAAAGTTACTACTAGACTAAAGACCCGAACCCGGAATCTGTTAATCCTAGTTCTTTGCATGCACTTTAGAAATTAAGGTGATCAATCTTAAGTGTTGATCAATCATGCAATTAGGAGATAAAGATCAAGGAAACACAAAGTATTACTGAATGAAACTTATATTAAAGAAACTTACAACCAAAGTAACAATGTAGCTTCAAACCAACCCAATGTAGCAAGAGAGTTAGCAACTCATTACAATGGAAAATTCAATTCTAAAAATGGATTTTTGTGGACAAACATGGATGATTCTAATCAATCAGCCAAGGAATATTGTTCGCCACTTAGCGTGCGTGCAATCAAGCTTTAAATTTATAAAACTGGAATAAAAGCAAGGGAACCCGCAGTGTATGGATCGGCGTAGATTAGCAAGTATTCCAGAGTATCGAACACAGGGATTTGGGGGGTTAAATCCAGTTATAAATCGTCAAGCAAGTAAATGTATGAGCTTTGCAAATATTGGGAAAACAGCAACACTAAAGATCCAGGTATCTAATTGTGGCAATCGATTCAAGATATACTAAAGAACGACGGACAGAGTTAAGAGTTGCAAAGGTATACTAAAGTAAAGCAATGTACGGTGACATAGACTCCTTATCTTCCAGCTCTCAGGTTGAGGCGCAGACAGAGGCGCAGGGGCGCCGGTCTTCGCCTCTTCAGGATAAGTCACCGCAGGGGCGCCTAGGAGTGGCACTGGGGCGGTGACAGTCTTCGTGGTTGGCGCTGGCGAAGGCGCTGCTGAGCGCTCCGGAGTAAAGTATCACCCGTTGGGGCGGTGATACTGCTCCGTGGGGGCGGTGAGGCAACAGAAGCCTTGCTTCGTGGACTCAATCACTCCTAAGTGCTTATAACTCCTTCTTTAGCTTCTTCTAGTCTTCTTCTTCTGGATCAAGGAGTTAGTAGCATAAACCGACACATATGCAATAACAAGACTCTAAAAACTAGCCTAAATGATAGTGATTCCATCACCTATTAGAGAGATTCAAGGATATTTTGTTGGATTGCCCACATCATAGGATTCTCAAGATCGAGTTGCTTGAGATCTACTTCAAGGGACTTAATGGAGATGCTCAATTCAATCTCCAGTTACTTTCCGCCGGCACATTCATGGACATGCCGATAGACGAAGCTTGGGAGTTCATTGAGAAGCAAGCTTTGCACATGGAGAAATACTCCCACCAAGGTACCGATAATAGAGCAAGGAGAGTTAGCTTCTAAGACACTTCATCAAAAGGAGCTCAACTCACCTCGCATAGCAATAAAGTCAAGCAATTAAAGGAGCTTTTAGTAGCTCAAACGAAGGAGCAAGATGGAGGGTATCAAGGAAGAAGCAACTATCAAGGACCGCGGAACAACAACAACAACAGAAACTCCAACAATAGAAATAACAACAACAATAGAAGCAACAACAATTGGAGGTCTAATCAACGAGTTCCCGGTAACTCTCATCCTCATAACACTTATAACCCCTCTTCTTCTTCCACTCCATTGAAAAACCAAGAGCATGGACCAAGTTCATCCCAGCCACCGAAGAAAGATGCAGTGTTGGAGGAAATATTGGTCAAGCTCAAGGCTAGGGAGACGTCCATGATTTGATTTTCGAAGGCACAAAAAGCCTTAGAGCAACAATTCTACAACAAGGCGAATGAAGCACCAAGAGATCCAGGGAAGCTCCCAGCAAGAACAGAGAGCAACCCTAAGGGACATATCATGGCAATAACGACGAGAAGTGGACTGAAGACTGCAGATCCGGTGCCTCGGTCGATGCCAGATCAGTCGAAGAACACCTCGGTCCAGTTACAGTCGAAGAACACTTCGGCCGAGGTACCAACCGAGGTGGAACCTCAGAAAGCGGAGGGGAAATCTAAAGTTTATGTTCCACCGCGGGGGCGGTGTTCTTTTTGGGAAGTGTATTTTTTTTCTTTCCTTAATGAGACCGTAGGAGCGGCGTTTGTCACCGCGGGGGCGGTGACAGGGAAGAGGAGACACGCAGCCTCAGCGCCGGGGGCTGCGCTGAGGATGCGTGTCAAGGATGGCCGCCGCAGGGGCGTGGGGTAGTCACCGCGGGGGCGATGACTATTGTGTCATAGGCGCAAGCCCAGCGCCGGGGGCGGTGCTGGGTATGGGTGTCACCGCAGGGGCAGTTTTCATGACATAGGCTCATCTTCTTATTCCTTCGGGTTGCCTCCCGAGCAGCGCCTTTGTTTTACGTCGTTGGCTCGACGTAAGGATCCTACCTTTCTGATTGGCTTTCCTTGGGGTTTATAACCATTTGGGACGGCAATCCATTGGAAGATCTGGCTTCGATCGTTGTTATGGCTTCCGCCATTTGCCCAACTTGTTTTTCAAGGTTCTTGATGCTGGATTCTGTTGTTTTTACATGAGTAGCAAAGTGTTTAGTCAAAACTTGTAACATATCCTCAGTGGATTGGTACTTACCTTGTCAAGACTGTTGTTGTTGGTTTTGGTTATCTCTCCAACGGAAATCCTGTTGGTCATGCCAATTTGGCATGAAATTCTACGCATACGGATCATTCCTAGGCCTTTGCTGTTGTGGTTGTCCATATCCCATCGCATTCACCTCAGCATCGTCATCCTAGACTTGTGGACACATGTCCGTTGGATGATATGGGTCAGCACATACTCCAAAAGCTTTGAGATGTTGCGGGGTTCCCATAAGTGTTAGTCTCTTTACCATCTCTTTCAATTCTGCAAGCTCCGTGGAGATCTCACTTTTCCCAGCATTCACAGATGAACTCCTCTCTTGGATGGGGTCCTTCCGAAATTCCTGGTTCCTTCCGCTAGTTCATGTATCTTTTCCAAAGCAAGGTTAGGAGTAGAGTTAAGAATATTACCTCCGCAAGCCGCATTGACGATCCTCCTTTCATTATCGAGCAAGCCATTGTACAAGTACAAGACTAGATCTTGGTTCGAATATCCGTGGAAAGGGCAGCTGGATCGGAGGCGTGCGAATCTTTCAAAGTACTCCTAAAGAGTCTCGTCCTCCTCTTGCTCGATGTTGCTTATAGCTTTCTTCAAGCTATTGGCCTTCTTGGCGGGAAAGTACTTCTCCAAAAAAACTCCTTGTGAAGGTTCTCCCAAGTGTCGATGCTCCCGGATGGAAGGTGGTAATACCAATCATCGGCGGCATCCTTGAGTGTGAAACCGAATGTCCTCATTTTGATTTGTTCTTCGGTGATGTTGGCCGGCTTCATGCTCATACACATGGTATTAAACTTTCCAAGGTGCTTGATGGGGTCCTCACCACTTAGCCCATTGAACATCGGGAGCAAATGAATGAGACCCGGCTTGATCTCAAAATCGACTCCTTCTCCTAATGCCGGTATAGCAACCGTGATGACATGAATTATATACCATTATATTCATGCATATTGTAGATGATTACCTTAATTTACCTTGCATTTAGAGAGATTTGTTGTGCCTTTTATGTTCTATTTAACAAAATGTCGGAAATAGAGGTCTACACGAGTTTTTGATGAATTATAGGTAAATGGAGTAGAATTGAAAGCAAAAGTGGAGCAAGGAGCACCTAAGTTCATTAAGGAAGCTAAAGAAGTATTAGAGGGATCACACAGAGCTAAGGAGTTGCAAAGGAGAAGCATAAAAGAGAGAAAGAAGACGAGCCAAAAGAAGAGCACTTTCTGTTGAAGAAAATTGTGCCATTATACATATAAATCGGACGATTTTCTTCTTTAGAAATCGAACGGTTTTGTATATAAATCGACTAGGTCAATTTCCCATGTTTTTCAGCTAAATGATAAAGACGATACAAAGGCCAATTCTTTTGGGCTAGAGGAGGGTTTTGCCAAACGGCCCACTAGCAAGAAACTATAGTTGGGAACCCTGGGAACGAAATCGAGGAGGCCGCAGAGGAAATCTTTACACGTTTGAGAGAGATTGAAGATTCTTGGAGAAGGATTGAAGGACTCTAACCGGAAAGTCAATCTTGATCTTTATTTGTGAGATTTCTTTGTTCTATTGAAATCTTTGTGGTTTTTGAACACGAATTTGAGTTACTTAAGAGATACATGATCAGTTTCGAGAATTGTTTACAGATTTGAAGGTTATTGAGTTTTTATTCAAGATTCGGGTTTAATTGCGATATTTCACTCAATCTTTAATTTGATTCGATTTTGAAAATGGTTGGCTAAAACCATTGTGATTCTTGGGAGAATAGTTGATGATTAAGGCTTAGATGATGATAGACTGAACTCATTTATACATTAGGACCCTGAGAGTTTAGATTTTAGTTTTGCGATAACAGGAAAATCGGGGTGTTCTTGAGTAAATCGGCCGATTTAATGATGAACAGCACGATTTATTCTTCTGAAGAACTTTAATTGAATTAATCTTTAACCAAAACTAATCCTTGCCTAAATCCCAACCTTGTTTAACCTTTTTAACCTCTATTTGAGTGTATAAAGAAACTTCAAACTTGATTCTACATTTAATAGATTAAGATTATAAGATTTGGGTAATAGAGAGACTCAACATCCTTTATTGAGATTTTAATTGTGCTTTCTATTCTTTACTTCGGAGAGTCATATCCTAGAGTTTTAGATAGTTAGTTTGAACATAATTCTTGTCTTTAGATCTTTCTATATTGCAGCCTCAACAACCCTTATAGAGAGAACCTTTGGACTAGATAAATAGGTTTCGGAACTTCACCGTACGATACCTACTTTTGAACACATAATCTTGGCAATATAAACTCTGTCCTTATATCTATAGAAGTGTCTTGAATCGAAAGCCGAAGTCGGATACTTGAATCCTTGAAATCATTTTACCTTTATTTCATCACAAAAGCTTTTTGCATTTTCGCTAGATAATTGAAATTGAATTTACTCTCACCAAATCCCTGAGTTCGACTCTGGAATTCTTACCTCACTACAACCGATCCATACACTGCGGGTTCGCTTTGCTTTGAGTTCTAGATATAAATTTAAGACTTTGACGCGCACACTTTTTAAGCGAACAAACCGCAAGGGGATTTTGAGCCAAAGTGAGTTGTGTAAGTTGACAAAGGGTACGGTCAGCCATCTCTTGTTGAAGTTGTTATTGTCTTCGTTGCCGAATGTGCGTCCTCTCGATTTCTGGATCAAAGGAAGCAAGATTTGGGTTAGTAGCACGGGTTTGAACCATAAAAATGGTTCAAACCGATAATCAATAATAACAAATAAAAAAAACTTAAACTCCCCGGCAACGGCGCCCAAATTTGACTGTAGGTATTTCTAAGGTCGTCTATACCCAATCAAAAGTAAATCCCGACTTAGCACTAAAACAAGTATAGTGGTTAAGTAAGGGTCGAACCCAAGAGAATTTAGATTTTATTAAGTCTGATTATTGATTATCGAAACAAGTAGCAAAGGGGGGGGGGGTTTGGTTGAAGCAACACACACAAAACTTATAAAAACAAGTGACACAAAAGACAAGATAATGATGGATGAGTCTACACTAGGTTGATTCGTAGCATGCAATTGCTACTTTGGTGAGTTCCTTTTCACAAGTTTCACGTAATCTCCCGTCTTGATCATATATATGTGTTGAGCCAACCGGCATTAACACAACTTAACAGGTTAGTGTTCCGTAAACCTACAAGAATAAGTAACAAGTTAGCTTTCAAATAAAGACTAAGGGATACAAAGAATGGATTAAAACCGTTAAACCTATCTTTCTATTTGTGTTCCTTTTGTTTAAGCAATTACAACCCGTTATTACTTAAAGTTACTACTAGACTAAAGACCCGAACCCGGAATCTGTTAATCCTAGTTCTTTGCATGCACTTTAGAAATTAAGGTGATCAATCTTAAGTGTTAATCAATCATGCAATTAGGAGATAAAGATCAAGGAAACACAAACTATTACTGAATGAAACATATATTAAAGAAACTTACAACCAAAGTAACAATGTAGCTTCAAACCAACCCAATGTAGCAAGAGAGTTACCAACTCATTACAATGGAAAATTCAATTCTAAAAATGGATTTTTGTGGACAAGCATGGATGATTCTAATCAATCAGCCAAGGACTATTGTTCGCCACTTAGCGTGCGTGCAATCAAGCTTTAAATTTATAAAACTAGAATAAAAGCAAGCGAACCCGCAGTGTACGGATCGGCGTAGATTAGCAAGTATTTCAGAGTATCGAACACAGGGATTTGGGGGGTTAAATCCAGTTATAAATCGTCAAGCAAGTAAATGTATGAGCTTTGCAAATATTGGGAAAACAACAACACTAAAGATCCAGGTATCTAATTGTGGCAATCGATTCAAGATATACTAAAGAACTAAGGACAGAGTTAAGAGTTGCAAAGGTATACTAAAGTAAAGCAATGTACGGTGACATAGACTCCTTATCTTCCAGCTCTCAGGTTGAGGCTCAGGCAGAGGCGCAGGGGCGCCGGTCTTCGCCTCTTCAGGATAAGTCACCGCTGGGGCGCCTAGGAGTGGCACTGGGGCGGTGACAGTCTTCGTGGTTGGCGCTGGCGAAGGCGCTGCTGAGCGCTCCGGAGTAAAGTGTCACCCGTTGGGGCGGTGATACTGCTCCGTGGGGGCGGTGGGGCAACAGAAGCCTTGCTTCGTGGACTCAATCACTCGTAAGTGCTTATAACTCCTTCCTTAGCTTCTTCTAGTCTTCTTCTTCTGGATCAAGGAGTTAGTAGCATAAACCGACACATATGCAATAACAAGACTCTAAAAACTAGCCTAAATGATAGTGATTCCATCACCTATTAGAGAGATTCAAGGATCTTTTGTTGGATTGCCCACATCATAGGATTCTCAAGATCGAGTTGCTTGAGATCTACTTCAAGGGACTTAATGGAGATGCTCAATTCAATCTCTAGTTACTTTCCGCTGGCACATTCATGGACATGCCGATAGACGAAGCTTGGGAGTTCATTTTAGAAGCAAGCTTTCCATTCCCTTAGTCAAGGGCCAGAACAAATCGGTAGTTGTAGGTTATTTTTGGGAAGTGTATTTTTTTTCTTTCCATAATGAGACCGTAGGAGCGGCGTTTGTCACCGCGGGGGCGGTGACAGGAAAGAGGAGACACGCAGCCTCCTGCTGGGGGCTGCGCTAAGGATGCGTGTCAAGGATGGCCGCCGCAGGGGCGTGGGGTAGTCATAGCGGGGGCGATGACTATTGTGTCGTAGGCGCAAGCCCAGCGCCGGGGGCGGTGCTGGGTATGGGTGTCACCGCAGGGGCGGTTTTCATGACATAGGCTCCTCTTCTTATTCCTTCGGGTTGCCTCCCGAGCAGCGCCTTTGTTTTACGTCGTTGGCTCGACGTAAGGATCCTACCTTTCTGATTGGCCTTCCTTGGGGTTTATAACCGTTTGGGACGGCAATCCATTGGAAGATCTGGCTTCGATCCTTGTTATGGCTTCCGCCATTTGCCCAACTTGTTTTTCAAGGTTCTTGATGCTGGATTCTGTTGTTTTTACATGAGTAGCAAAGTGTTTAGTCAAAACCTGTAACATATCCTCAATGGATTGGTACTTACCTTGTCGGGACTACTGTTGTTGGTTTTGTTGATCTCTCCAACGGAAATTCCGTTGGTCATGCCAATTTGGCATGAAATTCTGCGCATACGGATCATTCCTAGGCCTTTGCTGTTGTGGTTGTCCATATCCCATCGCATTCACCTCAGCATCGTCATCCTAGACTTGTGGACACATGTCCGTTGGATGATATGGGTCAGCACATACTCCAAAAGCTTTGAGATGTTGCGGGGTTCCCATAAGTGTTAGTCTCTTTACCATCTCTTTCAATTCTGCAAGCTCCGTGGAGATCTCACTTTTCCCAGCATTCACAGATGAACTCCTCTCTTGGATGGGGTCCTTCCGAAATTCCTGGTTCCTTCCGCTAGTTCATGTATCTTTTCCAAAGCAAGGTTAGGAGTAGAGTTAAGAATATTACCTCCGCAAGCCGCATTGACGATCCTCCTTTCATTATCGAGCAAGCCATTGTACAAGTACAAGACTAGATCTTGGTTCGAATATCCGTGGAAAGGGCAGCTGGATCGGAGGCGTGCGAATCTTTCAAAGTACTCCTAAAGAGTCTCGTCCTCCTCTTGCTCGATGTTGCTTATAGCTTTCTTCAAGCTATTGGCCTTCTTGGCGGGAAAGTACTTCTCCAAAAAAACTCCTTGTGAAGGTTCTCCCAAGTGTCGATGCTCCCGGATGGAAGGTGGTAATACCAATCATCGGCGGCATCCTTGAGTGTGAAACCGAATGTCCTCATTTTGATTTGTTCTTCGGTGATGTTGGCCGGCTTCATGCTCATACACATGGTATTAAACTTTCCAAGGTGCTTGATGGGGTCCTCACCACTTAGCCCATTGAACATCGGGAGCAAATGAATGAGACCCGGCTTGATCTCAAAATCGACTCCTTCTCCTAATGCCGGTATAGCAACCGTGATGACATGAATTATATACCATTATATTCATGCATATTGTAGATGATTACCTTAATTTACCTTGCATTTAGAGAGATTTGTTGTGCCTTTTATGTTCTATTTAACAAAATGTCGGAAATAGAGGTCTACACGAGTTTTTGATGAATTATAGGTAAATGGAGTAGAATTGAAAGCAAAAGTGGAGCAAGGAGCACCTAAGTTCATTAAGGAAGCTAAAGAAGTATTAGAGGGATCACACAGAGCTAAGGAGTTGCAAAGGAGAAGCATAAAAGAGAGAAAGAAGACGACCAAAAGAAGAGCACTTTCTGTTGAAGAAAATCGTGCCATTATACATATAAATCGGACGATTTTCTTCTTTAGAAATCGAACGGTTTTGTATATAAATCGACTAGGTCAATTTCCCATGTTTTTCAGCTAAATGATAAAGACGATACAAAGGCCAATTCTTTTGGGCTAGAGGAGGGTTTTGCCAAACGGCCCACTAGCAAGAAACTATAGTTGGGAACCCTGGGAACGAAATCGAGGAGGCCGCAGAGGAAATCTTTACACGTTTGAGAGAGATTGAAGATTCTTGGAGAAGGATTGAAGGACTCTAACCGGAAAGTCAATCTTGATCTTTATTTGTGAGATTTCTTCGTTCTATTGAAATCTTTGTGGTTTTTGAACACGAATTTGAGTTACTTAAGAGATACATTGATCAGTTTCGAGAATTGTTTACAGATTTGAAGGTTATTGAGTTTTTATTCAAGATTCGGGTTTAATTGCGATATTTCACTCAATCTTTAATTTGATTCGATTTTGAAAATGGTTGGCTAAAACCATTGTGATTCTTGGGAGAATAGTTGATGATTAAGGCTTAGATGATGATAGACTGAACTCATTTATACATTAGGACCCTGAGAGTTTAGATTTTAGTTTTGCGATAACAGGAAAATCGGGGTGTTCTTGAGTAAATCGGCCGATTTAATGATGAACAGCACGATTTATTCTTCTGAAGAACTTTAATTGAATTAATCTTTAACCAAAACTAATCCTTGCCTAAATCCCAACCTTGTTTAACCTTTTTAACCTCTATTTGAGTGTATGGAGAGACTTCAAACTTGATTCTACATTTAATAGATTAAGATTATAAGATTTGGGTAATAGAGAGACTCAACATCCTTTATTGAGATTTTAATTGTGCTTTCTATTCTTTACTTCGGAGAGTCATATCCTAGAGTTTTAGATAGTTAGTTTGAACATAATTCTTGTCTTTAGATCTTTCTATATTGCAGCCTCAACAACCGTTATAGAGAGAACCTTTGGACTAGATAAATAGGTTTCGGAACTTCACCGTACGATACCTACCTTTGAACACATAATCTTGGCAATATAAACTCTGTCCTTATATATCTATAGAAGTGTCTTGAATCGAAAGCCGAAGTCGGATACTTGAATCCTTGGAATCATTTTACCTTTATTTGATCACAAAAGCTTTTTGCATTTTCGCTAGATAATTAAAATTGAATTTACTCTCACCAAATCCCTGAGTTCGACTCTGGAATTCTTACCTCACTACAGCCGATCCGTACACTGCGTGTTCGCTTTGCTTTGAGTTCTAGATATAAATTTAAGACTTTGACGCACACACTTTTTGAGCGAACAAACCGCAAGGGGATTTTGAGCCAAAGTGAGTTGCGTAAGTTGACGAAGGGTACGGTCAGCCATCTCTTGTTGAAGTTGTTATTGTCTTCGTTGCCGAATGTGTGTCCTCTCGATTTCTGGATCAAAGGAAGCAATATTTGGGTTAGTAGCACGGGTTTGAACCATAAAAATGGTTCAAACCGATAATCAATAATAACAAATAAAAAAAACTTAAACTCCCCGGCAACGGCGCCCAAATTTGACTGTAGGTATTTCTAAGGTCGTCTATACCCAATCAAAAGTAAATCCCGACTTAGCACTAAAACAAGTATAGTGGTTAAGTAAGGGTCGAACCCAAGAGAATTTAGATTTTATTAAGTCTGATTATTGATTATCGAAACAAGTAGCAAAGGGGGGGGGGTTTGGTTGAAGCAACACACACAAAACTTATAAAAACAAGTGACACAAAAGACAAGATAATGATGGATGAGTCTACACTAGGTTGATTCGTAGCATGCAATTGCTACTTTGGTGAGTTCCTTTTCACAAGTTTCACGTAATCTCCCGTCTTGATCATATATATGTGTTGAGCCAACCGGCATTAACACAACTTAACAGGTTAGTGTTCCGTAAACCTACAAGAATAAGTAACAAGTTAGCTTTCAAATAAAGACTAAGGGATACAAAGAATGGATTAAAACCGTTAAACCTATCTTTCTATTTGTGTTCCTTTTGTTTAAGCAATTACAACCCGTTATTACTTAAAGTTACTACTAGACTAAAGACCCGAACCCGGAATCTGTTAATCCTAGTTCTTTGCATGCACTTTAGAAATTAAGGTGATCAATCTTAAGTGTTAATCAATCATGCAATTAGGAGATAAAGATCAAGGAAACACAAACTATTACTGAATGAAACATATATTAAAGAAACTTACAACCAAAGTAACAATGTAGCTTCAAACCAACCCAATGTAGCAAGAGAGTTACCAACTCATTACAATGGAAAATTCAATTCTAAAAATGGATTTTTGTGGACAAGCATGGATGATTCTAATCAATCAGCCAAGGACTATTGTTCGCCACTTAGCGTGCGTGCAATCAAGCTTTAAATTTATAAAACTAGAATAAAAGCAAGCGAACCCGCAGTGTACGGATCGGCGTAGATTAGCAAGTATTTCAGAGTATCGAACACAGGGATTTGGGGGGTTAAATCCAGTTATAAATCGTCAAGCAAGTAAATGTATGAGCTTTGCAAATATTGGGAAAACAACAACACTAAAGATCCAGGTATCTAATTGTGGCAATCGATTCAAGATATACTAAAGAACTAAGGACAGAGTTAAGAGTTGCAAAGGTATACTAAAGTAAAGCAATGTACGGTGACATAGACTCCTTATCTTCCAGCTCTCAGGTTGAGGCTCAGGCAGAGGCGCAGGGGCGCCGGTCTTCGCCTCTTCAGGATAAGTCACCGCTGGGGCGCCTAGGAGTGGCACTGGGGCGGTGACAGTCTTCGTGGTTGGCGCTGGCGAAGGCGCTGCTGAGCGCTCCGGAGTAAAGTGTCACCCGTTGGGGCGGTGATACTGCTCCGTGGGGGCGGTGGGGCAACAGAAGCCTTGCTTCGTGGACTCAATCACTCGTAAGTGCTTATAACTCCTTCCTTAGCTTCTTCTAGTCTTCTTCTTCTGGATCAAGGAGTTAGTAGCATAAACCGACACATATGCAATAACAAGACTCTAAAAACTAGCCTAAATGATAGTGATTCCATCACCTATTAGAGAGATTCAAGGATCTTTTGTTGGATTGCCCACATCATAGGATTCTCAAGATCGAGTTGCTTGAGATCTACTTCAAGGGACTTAATGGAGATGCTCAATTCAATCTCTAGTTACTTTCCGCTGGCACATTCATGGACATGCCGATAGACGAAGCTTGGGAGTTCATTTTAGAAGCAAGCTTTGCACATGGAGAAATACTCCCACCAAGGTACCGATAATAGAGCAAGGAGAGTTAGCTTCTAAGACACTTCATCAAAAGGAGCTCAACTCACCTCGCATAGCAATAAAGTCAAGCAATTAAAGGAGCTTTTAGTAGCTCAAACGAAGGAGCAAGATGGAGGGTATCAAGGAAGAAGCAACTATCAAGGACCGCGGAACAACAACAACAACAGAAACTCCAACAATAGAAATAACAACAACAATAGAAGCAACAACAATTGGAGGTCTAATCAACGAGTTCCCGGTAACTCTCATCCTCATAACACTTATAACCCCTCTTCTTCTTCCACTCCATTGAAAAACCAAGAGCATGGACCAAGTTCATCCCAGCCACCGAAGAAAGATGCAGTGCTGGAGGAAATATTGGTCAAGCTCAAGGCTATGGAGACGTCCATTAGTTGATTTTCGAAGGCACAAAAAGCCTTAGAGCAACAATTCTACAACAAGGCGAATGAAGGACCAAGAGATCCAGGGAAGCTCCCAGCAAGAACAGAGAGCAACCCTAAGGGACATATCATGGCAATAAGGACGAGAAGTGGACTGAAGACTGCAGATCCGGTGCCTCGGTCCATGCCATATCAGTCGAAGAACACCTCGGTCCAGTTACAGTCGAAGAACACTTCGGCCAAGGTACCAACCGAGGTGGAACCTCAGAAAGCGAATGGGGAAATCTAAAGTTTATGTTCCACCTCTTGCTTATGAACCACCACTTTCCATTCCCTTAGTCAAGGGCCAGAACAAATCGGTAGTTGTAGGTTATTTTTGGGAAGTGTATTTTTTTTCTTTCCATAATGAGACCGTAGGAGCGGCGTTTGTCACCGCGGGGGGCGATGACTATTGTGTCGTAGGCGCAAGCCCAGCGCCGGGGGCGGTGCTGGGTATGGGTGTCACCGCAGGGGCGGTTTTCATGACATAGGCTCCTCTTCTTATTCCTTCGGGTTGCCTCCCGAGCAGCGCCTTTGTTTTACGTCGTTGGCTCGACGTAAGGATCCTACCTTTCTGATTGGCCTTCCTTGGGGTTTATAACCGTTTGGGACGGCAATCCATTGGAAGATCTGGCTTCGATCCTTGTTATGGCTTCCGCCATTTGCCCAACTTGTTTTTCAAGGTTCTTGATGCTGGATTCTGTTGTTTTTACATGAGTAGCAAAGTGTTTAGTCAAAACCTGTAACATATCCTCAATGGATTGGTACTTACCTTGTCGGGACTACTGTTGTTGGTTTTGTTGATCTCTCCAACGGAAATTCCGTTGGTCATGCCAATTTGGCATGAAATTCTGCGCATACGGATCATTCCTAGGCCTTTGCTGTTGTGGTTGTCCATATCCCATCGCATTCACCTCAGCATCGTCATCCTAGACTTGTGGACACATGTCCGTTGGATGATATGGGTCAGCACATACTCCAAAAGCTTTGAGATGTTGCGGGGTTCCCATAAGTGTTAGTCTCTTTACCATCTCTTTCAATTCTGCAAGCTCCGTGGAGATCTCACTTTTCCCAGCATTCACAGATGAACTCCTCTCTTGGATGGGGTCCTTCCGAAATTCCTGGTTCCTTCCGCTAGTTCATGTATCTTTTCCAAAGCAAGGTTAGGAGTAGAGTTAAGAATATTACCTCCGCAAGCCGCATTGACGATCCTCCTTTCATTATCGAGCAAGCCATTGTACAAGTACAAGACTAGATCTTGGTTCGAATATCCGTGGAAAGGGCAGCTGGATCGGAGGCGTGCGAATCTTTCAAAGTACTCCTAAAGAGTCTCGTCCTCCTCTTGCTCGATGTTGCTTATAGCTTTCTTCAAGCTATTGGCCTTCTTGGCGGGAAAGTACTTCTCCAAAAAAACTCCTTGTGAAGGTTCTCCCAAGTGTCGATGCTCCCGGATGGAAGGTGGTAATACCAATCATCGGCGGCATCCTTGAGTGTGAAACCGAATGTCCTCATTTTGATTTGTTCTTCGGTGATGTTGGCCGGCTTCATGCTCATACACATGGTATTAAACTTTCCAAGGTGCTTGATGGGGTCCTCACCACTTAGCCCATTGAACATCGGGAGCAAATGAATGAGACCCGGCTTGATCTCAAAATCGACTCCTTCTCCTAATGCCGGTATAGCAACCGTGATGACATGAATTATATACCATTATATTCATGCATATTGTAGATGATTACCTTAATTTACCTTGCATTTAGAGAGATTTGTTGTGCCTTTTATGTTCTATTTAACAAAATGTCGGAAATAGAGGTCTACACGAGTTTTTGATGAATTATAGGTAAATGGAGTAGAATTGAAAGCAAAAGTGGAGCAAGGAGCACCTAAGTTCATTAAGGAAGCTAAAGAAGTATTAGAGGGATCACACAGAGCTAAGGAGTTGCAAAGGAGAAGCATAAAAGAGAGAAAGAAGACGAGCCAAAAGAAGAGCACTTTCTGTTGAAGAAAATTGTGCCATTATACATATAAATCGGACGATTTTCTTCTTTAGAAATCGAACGGTTTTGTATATAAATCGACTAGGTCAATTTCCCATGTTTTTCAGCTAAATGATAAAGACGATACAAAGGCCAATTCTTTTGGGCTAGAGGAGGGTTTTGCCAAACGGCCCACTAGCAAGAAACTATAGTTGGGAACCCTGGGAACGAAATCGAGGAGGCCGCAGAGGAAATCTTTACACGTTTGAGAGAGATTGAAGATTCTTGGAGAAGGATTGAAGGACTCTAACCGGAAAGTCAATCTTGATCTTTATTTGTGAGATTTCTTTGTTCTATTGAAATCTTTGTGGTTTTTGAACACGAATTTGAGTTACTTAAGAGATACATGATCAGTTTCGAGAATTGTTTACAGATTTGAAGGTTATTGAGTTTTTATTCAAGATTCGGGTTTAATTGCGATATTTCACTCAATCTTTAATTTGATTCGATTTTGAAAATGGTTGGCTAAAACCATTGTGATTCTTGGGAGAATAGTTGATGATTAAGGCTTAGATGATGATAGACTGAACTCATTTATACATTAGGACCCTGAGAGTTTAGATTTTAGTTTTGCGATAACAGGAAAATCGGGGTGTTCTTGAGTAAATCGGCCGATTTAATGATGAACAGCACGATTTATTCTTCTGAAGAACTTTAATTGAATTAATCTTTAACCAAAACTAATCCTTGCCTAAATCCCAACCTTGTTTAACCTTTTTAACCTCTATTTGAGTGTATAAAGAAACTTCAAACTTGATTCTACATTTAATAGATTAAGATTATAAGATTTGGGTAATAGAGAGACTCAACATCCTTTATTGAGATTTTAATTGTGCTTTCTATTCTTTACTTCGGAGAGTCATATCCTAGAGTTTTAGATAGTTAGTTTGAACATAATTCTTGTCTTTAGATCTTTCTATATTGCAGCCTCAACAACCCTTATAGAGAGAACCTTTGGACTAGATAAATAGGTTTCGGAACTTCACCGTACGATACCTACTTTTGAACACATAATCTTGGCAATATAAACTCTGTCCTTATATCTATAGAAGTGTCTTGAATCGAAAGCCGAAGTCGGATACTTGAATCCTTGAAATCATTTTACCTTTATTTCATCACAAAAGCTTTTTGCATTTTCGCTAGATAATTGAAATTGAATTTACTCTCACCAAATCCCTGAGTTCGACTCTGGAATTCTTACCTCACTACAACCGATCCATACACTGCGGGTTCGCTTTGCTTTGAGTTCTAGATATAAATTTAAGACTTTGACGCGCACACTTTTTAAGCGAACAAACCGCAAGGGGATTTTGAGCCAAAGTGAGTTGTGTAAGTTGACAAAGGGTACGGTCAGCCATCTCTTGTTGAAGTTGTTATTGTCTTCGTTGCCGAATGTGCGTCCTCTCGATTTCTGGATCAAAGGAAGCAAGATTTGGGTTAGTAGCACGGGTTTGAACCATAAAAATGGTTCAAACCGATAATCAATAATAACAAATAAAAAAAACTTAAACTCCCCGGCAACGGCGCCCAAATTTGACTGTAGGTATTTCTAAGGTCGTCTATACCCAATCAAAAGTAAATCCCGACTTAGCACTAAAACAAGTATAGTGGTTAAGTAAGGGTCGAACCCAAGAGAATTTAGATTTTATTAAGTCTGATTATTGATTATCGAAACAAGTAGCAAAGGGGGGGGGGTTTGGTTGAAGCAACACACACAAAACTTATAAAAACAAGTGACACAAAAGACAAGATAATGATGGATGAGTCTACACTAGGTTGATTCTTAGCATGCAATTGCTACTTTGGTGAGTTCCTTTTTACAAGTTTCACGTAATCTCCCGTCTTGATCATATATATGTGTTGAGCCAACCGGCATCAACACAACTTAACAGGTTAGTGTTCCGTAAACCTACAATAACAAGTAACAAGTTAGCTTTCAAATAAAGACTAAGGGATACAAAGAATGGTTTAAACCGTTAAACCTATCTTTCTATTTGTGTTCCTTTTCTTTAAGCAATTACAACCCGTTATTACTTAAAGTTACTACTAGACTAAAGACCCGAACCCGGAATCTGTTAATCCTAGTTCTTTGCATGCACTTTAGAAATTAAGGTGATCAATCTTAAGTGTTGATCAATCATGCAATTAGGAGATAAAGATCAAGGAAACACAAAGTATTACTGAATGAAACTTATATTAAAGAAACTTACAACCAAAGTAACAATGTAGCTTCAAACCAACCCAATGTAGCAAGAGAGTTAGCAACTCATTACAATGGAAAATTCAATTCTAAAAATGGATTTTTGTGGACAAGCATGGATGATTCTGATCAATCAGTCAAGGACTATTGTTCGCCACTTAGCGTGCATGCAATCAAGCTTTAAATTTATAAAACTAGAATAAAAGCAAGCGAACCCGCAGTGTACGGATCGGCGTAGATTAGCAAGTATTCCAGAGTATCGAACACAGGGATTTGGGGGGTTAAATCCAGTTATAAATCGTCAAGCAAGTAAATGTATGAGCTTTGCAAATAATGGGAAAACAGCAACACTAAGGATCCAGGTATCTAATTGTGGCAATCGATTCAAGATATACGAAAGAACTAAGGACAGAGTTAAGAGTTGCAAAGGTATACTAAAGTAAAGCAATGTACGGTGAAGTTCCAAGCCTTTATATGACTTATCTAAGGATACTCTCTATAAAGGTTGTTGAGGCTTCAGTATAGAAAGAATCTAAATACAAGAATTAATCTCAAATACCCAAACTTGTAACCCAAGGATCAAGACTAACTAAACCGATTAAGGTTGTGACACTCGAAATCGAAGTAGAGGTTGTTGAGACTTCACTACTACTTAGAAAAGGACAAGCCAAGACTAAATTAAAGCAAATCTTTAACTTTGGATTAAAGTAAAAGCAACGTTCGTAACTGACACAAAATTACGGGTGGATCTTGAATTCCACGGCCGTGGAATCTCAAGAACAGACCGTGGTTTGGGTTCGTCGGCGAATCTCTCTAACTCTCAAGGTGCAATCTGTTTACGATCGATCTATCATCATCTAAGCCATAACTATCAACCCTTCACCTTAGAATTGCTAAAGGGTTTTAGCCAACAACAGTCATTATGATATCAAATTCAAGATTTAGAAGAATGAAAGATGAAAACCTTTAAAAACCTTCAATAAACTTTAAATCAATCTCGAATCCACAAATAAGAATGATAATGTAATTCAGATTTGGAATAAACAAAAACCAATAACTCTCCTTGATAAGAACGAAGAACGGGATGTCAATCCGTCTTCTAATCAAACCTAGGAATCAAAGGTGCAACTTCCGCCACAAAAAATCTTCCAAATCTTCACTCCTTCCGTAAAACCTTTCCGTCAAATCCGGAATCCTCAATAGGGTTGAGCGCGGGTCTAAGCGGAGGTACCGAATTCTCCTTCCTTCAATCCTTTTATAGGGCAAGATAAAATGTCTCTCTCCGGCCCATATGTGTAATATTGTGTCCATATTTTATTCGGCAAAAGATTGCCTAAATCACGGTTCCATAGGATTCCACGGCCGTGGTTTAGAGCGTGGAATTGGATTACGGTTCTTCACAACTTCCACGACCGTACTTTATACCGTGTAACTCTCTGGAATGCTCCACGCTCATGTTGCCAAGTTCCACGGCCGTGGTTTAGAGCGTGGACTCCATTACGGCTGTATTTTAGAGCGTGGAAGCATAGGTTGCTCGTAATTTCCTTTGTTTTGTGCCATTCTTCATCCTAGCATCTTCCTTAGCTTCTTTGTGGTGTCCTCAATCCTTGGATGTGCTCAATCCATCTCCATTCTCTCTTAATTCTTTTGGTTTTAGCTCTTATTCGCCTACAAATCAACACAAAGCTTATGTAGACCTCTATATCGACAATATAGATAAAGTAGTTCACAATTGCTTCAATGCTTTATCAATGAACACTAATATGGATGAAATACATCTAGAAAATGTGCCTAAAGTATCACAATATTTCATGCTAACAAAATACCCCATACTTGCCACTTGCTTGTCCCCAAGCAAGGTCTTTCAAAAGCTTTAAAACTGAAGTTAGGATGAAATATGGATGCACTCTCAAAAACGAAACTTCTTTTAGATGAATGTGCTTCCTAGTCAATAGATCATTCTCAAATCTTGCTTCATTCGTTCATAAGACTCTCATATACAAAATCAAAGAGTAAAGAGTAAAGAAAACTCATGAATTGATCAAACTTCCATGTAAACATCATAACCTTCAAACATTATCAAAATCAATCATAAGAAACTTCAATTTAGATCACCAAGTCATATAGCATTCTCTTGATCTTTAGGACTTTCAAGTAAGGTCTAGAATGCGGAAAGGGAGAGGAAATTATAAGGAATGTGGTGCATGAATCCGGAAAAGTGGATAACCAACTCTTTTCTTTTTTTTTCTTGCAGTTTGCAACACTTTCAGCTTAGAGCTTTGCTCTCTTCTTTTCACATTATTTTTCGACTTTACTTTTGGAGTTATGGACAGAGGTGCACAAAAACCAAAGCCTAGGAGATTGGCGGTTCTCAACTTTGCGAGATGCCTCAAACCCTTGATGCACATACCATAATCCGCTAGGAATATCGCTCAATCTGACTTTGGCAAGACACAAACACCCGACTATGTGAATGGTGCCGAGTTACTCATCGTCATGATTGACTTCCCCAAACCTATAAGTTCTTTCTATTCTTTGAATGCAAAATTTTGCTTTCATGGCCCTCCCACATCAAACATGCCAAATATCAACTCCTCCAAATTCCCGGATGGGTAAAGGAGGCCATTATTTCATTGAGGGGCTAAATGATCAAAGAAAGAAGAAATAAAATTGAATTGCCTTAATCATTTCAACATGAAGTATAAGAACTTATTATGTGATTTCAACTTTGATTTCTCAATATGATTTAGGTAACACTCATCACATTATGAAACTTGCAAAAGAGGGATAATCAACTCATTCAATTTCTTTTCAATTTAATATTTTTTTAAGCATGTGATTGTCATCAAAACTCAATTCACAAGTAGTGATTATCATAGAAGTCATCTCTATCCTTAGAAGCACAAAATTTTCAAAATTTTTCAATTTTTATGGGTTTTCAAAAGCTTTTTCATGAAATGCGATAATGAAACGTGTAACAATGGAATGAAACATGCAAGGTGTTCTCAATCAAGTAAGCAAAAGTGAGTAAGAGTTATTACAAACGAATAGTCACACCCCACCCCATACTTGAGACAAACATTCTCCCCAATGTTCAAAAAGAAATAAAGAAAAGAAAGAAAGAAAAAGAACTCACAAGACGGTGGTGGAGCGGCTAAAGCGGTAGATCGTCCAAGGTCATCACTGAGGCGCCGGTGCTGGTGGGAACGGGAAGAAGCCGGGATCATAGTTCCGCCCAAACTGCTGGCGGTAAATATCTCTCATCATGCGGTCATGCGCGTCGGCTCGTGCATCCCTAGCATCCGCACGGATCTCCAAGGCCCCGACTCAAGTAGAAAGGTCGGTGGCCCACTCCGGCAGCTGCTCGTACCAACCCCGCGGCTGGCTATGCCACATTGGTGCGGCTGACGGTGCTGGTGCAGGTGGTGGCTGGGCATGCCAAGGTGGTGGAGCTCCCATCCAGTCCGGCTGCGTACTATACCAAGCAGAAGGATCCTCCATCCATGTCGGTCTCTCACTCACGCTGGCGCGGCGAGAGGAAGAACCTGAAGCTCTAGCGGGACGGGGAGAGTGTCTAGGAAGGTCGGGAACTGCATCCGGCTGATCCGGAAAGGTACCAAAGTCATGCTCTCCTCCTCCTCCCTCATACTCAAAACCTCCTCTCATCTCCTCCTCCTCTACAACTGGTGGCTCAGGGGGAACGTAGGGCGGTGCTACTAGTCTATTCGCATGCATAGAAGCGAATGTCTCCTTCCAGTTATGGCGTCCGGCCATAATGGAATATTCAGGAAGCCATGCAATCCCTCTAACTGTCCTACTCTCCCAAGGCATGGCAGCTGTAGGTGGACCTCTATGCCTAGGGAAGAGGATGCCTCTAGTCATGAGGCTCTGAAGTCCTAGAGGTCTAGCTGCAATGCGGGTGCACGCGGAGAAGTCTATCCCTAACTGCCTAGCAAGGTGGGTGACCATCCCACCGTATCCAATGTTGCCGACCCTCTTGTTCTTTAGCTTGCTCATAGTAGAAGTTAAGAGGGTGGCACAGTCAGCTGGCCTACCGTACAACATACAGTAAAGCAAAAACAACTCATCCGTCTTGATCTTCTGAGGTGTCTCTGTCCTAGGGAAGAGACACTCAGAAAGCAGTCTATGGGCAATCTTCAAGGCTAAGTGATAGATCAACCTAGCCTTGGTATCAGCAGGTTGCCAGCGGTCCTCGCTGGCGTATATCATAGCTATCTCCTCCCAGAAATCCTTGGCGTACACGCCACTAGGGATTCGACCATTGAAGGTCTCATGGAACCCAAAGAAGGCTCCAAACTCTCTAATAAAAACTCATAGTTTCTCTCCATTAGCCAGAAAAAACGGTCCTGTCAACGTGGCTATGCTCAAACGAGACCACGAACTCCCTAGTGATCTCCTCATATGCATCTTCTCGAATAGTGGAGAAGATGACCAATCCGGCTCTATCTAGTAGCCAAGTGAGATCCCCTACCACATGCAAAGGCTCTAACTCCTCAAGTAGTAAGTATCTCGGTCCTATGACCGCTCTTTTCTCTATCCTTTCTAAGGCATAGAGATGGTCCTCATGAATCGTAGGGACCCTAGGGGAAGGTGGTGGTGGTGGTGATGGGGGTAATGGGGGCTCAGCAGGCGGTGCTCTAGAAGAGGAAGAAGTATTGCCTTTCCTCTTTTTATTTCTCTCAGACATTCTCCTTATGAAATCCATTTCTGTTAGAAACCACGGTCTGTTCTTCAGGTTCCACGGCCGTGGAATGCCCAGAGACCGTGATGCGGTTCGTAATTTCTCAAAACTCAACAGATTCACACCAAACTCAACAATAAGCAGCCCTAGACTAATTTCAGTCCAATTCCAATCAGTTCTACTAAAAATTCTAGCAAAAACGGAGCCGAATCGACAAATAGAAAGAAGGAATGAAAAACCTAGGTTTTCGGATTTTGAAATCCAAATTCTATCTTCTCCGGTGATTTGCCGCTCGAATCGTTGCTTGGATCTTGTAGGTGAATGAAATTGCTTCAACTTTGGTCAAAGAATCGTTAAAAACGATTAACGAACGAGAATTTAGGGGAAAGGGCTGATTTCGGCGTTTTGGGCGTGGATTTTGGGATTTTGGTGGTGTCTGTGAAGAGAAGGTGGTTTATATAGTGGCCGTAAAAATTTTTGAAAATCACGGTCTATCGGGGGTTTCCACGGCCGTGGTTTTGTACGGACCCGTGGTTTTGGTGATTTTTCAAAGGCTTTTGCAAATTACGGTCACTGTAGCTGTCACGGCCGTGGAACTCTCTGTAATGTGCCAAAGTCCAAGTTTCGTCAATTTTCTTCAACCTTTTCTTCTCTTTTCCTTTTCCACTGATCCTACATCCAAAAACATGAACATACCGGAAGGTATCGAAGGCAAAACAAAAACGTCTAAACTACTCTAAGCTATGAATAAAAAACAAAAATGTAAATGCAATACCTTGGGTTGCCTCTCAAGAAGCGCTTTGTTTAAGGTCCGTAGCTAGACCATGTTTGCACTTATTCGAGTGCGGTAGGCGCGAACTCTTCAGCTTGGAGTTCCGGCGAATACCTCTTGAGTCGTTGGCCGTTCACCTTAAAGCTTCCGCTCTTTTCACCCCATACTTCAACTGCACCATGGGGAAAAACATGTTTGATTAGATAAGGTCCAGTCCAACGAGATTTAAATTTACCTGGAAAGAGACGAAGCCTTGAATTGTAGAGGAGAACTTGATCTCCTTCTTTGAGGTCCTTTGGGATGATATGCTTATCATGCCAACGCTTCGCTCTTTCTTTGTAAATCTTGGCGTTTTCGTAGGCATTCAAGCGGAGTTCTTCAAGCTTGTTGAGGTCCAAGAGACGTTTCTCTCCCGCTTCCTTCATGCTAAAGTTCAACCACTTTATTGCCCAATACGCCTTATGCTCCAATTCTACCGGCAAGTGACAAGACTTCCCATACACAAGGTTGTATGGTGTTGTTCCGATGGGAGTCTTGTATGCAGTCCGGTATGCCCATATTGCATCATCTAGATTCAAAGACCAATCCTTCCTTGTCCTTGAAACCGTCTTCTCTAAGATTCCCTTAATCTCCAGGTTAGAGATCTCCACTTGTCCACTAGTTTGTGGATGATAAGGGGTGGCGATCTTGTGAGTCACCCCATACTTAGCCAATAGAGCTTCAAATCGTCGGGCAATGAAGTGAGAACCTCCATCACTAATGATAGTCCGTGGTGTCCCAAATCGTGGGAAAATGGTCTTGTTGAAGAACTTAACCACAACCATGGCATCATTAGTGGGAGAGGCAATTGCTTCAACCCATCTCGAAACATAATCAATGGCTAAAAGTATGTAATTGTTTCCACAAGATGATGGGAAAGGTCCCATGAAGTCTACTCCCCAAACGTCAAAGATCTCTACCTCTTGAATGTTGTTAAGAGGCATCTCATTTCTCCTAGATATGTTCCCTGTTCTTTGACAAGCATCGCAGCAGAAAACAAATGTTTGCACATCTTTAAATAGAGTTGGCCAAAAGAATCCAGATTGCAATACCTTAGCGCTAGTCTTGTTCGAACTAGCGTGTCCTCCACAAGGTAGTGAATGACAATGAAGGATGACACTTTGCATCTCATCTTCCGGCACACATCGCCGAATAATGCCGTCCGGACCTCTCTTAAAGAGGAGAGGTTCATTCCAAAAGTACTCCCGAATATCCTTAAAGAACTTCTTTCTTTGTGCGTAGGATAATCCGGGTGGTAATTCCTGACAAAGCAAATAGTTAACAAAATCAGCAAACCATGGTTCGTTACCTTTGGTGATCACGTCGATGCACTCCTCTATGATATGTAAATGCTCGTCCGGAAAGGAGTCATCTATAGTTAGATGGTCGTCCTCTAGATGTGTTAGACGACTCAAATGATCCGCAACAGAATTTTCCGAACCCTTCTTGTCGCGGATCTCTAGATCGAATTCTTGTAGGAGAAGAATCCATCTAATTAGCCTTGACTTCGCATCCTTCTTTTCAAGTAGATACCGGATCGCAGCATGATCCGTGTATACAATCACCTTTGCACCTACAAGATAAGAGCGAAAATTTTCAATTGCATATACAATTGCTAAGAATTCTTTTTCTGTAGTGGCGTAGTTGAGCTGCGCTTCATCTAGCGTCTTGCTAGTGTAATAGATAGCATGGGTTCTCCGTTCCTTTCTTTGCCCAAGCACAGCCCCTATGGCTACGTCACTTGCGTCACACATAACCTCAAACGGAAGATTCCAATCCGGAGGTTGAATAATCGGGGCTGAGATTAGAGCTTCCCGAATCATATTAAACGCATCTAAGCATTCCTGCGAGAAATCAAAAACTGCATCCTTCATCAATAGATTAGTAAGCGGTTTTGATATTTTAGAGAAATCCTTTATTGAACGTCTATAAAATCCAGCATGTCCTAGAAAACTTCTTATCCCTTTCACCGAAGTTGGGGGAGGAAGCTTTTCTATAGTCTCTATCTTAGCCTTATCCACTTCAATCCCTCTACTAGAGATCAAGTGTCCTAATACAATGCCCTCTTTTACCATAAATTGACACTTCTCCCAATTAAGAACTAGGTTAGTGTCTTCACACCTTTATAATACAAGAGCAAGGTTAGAGAGACAATTATCAAAGGAGGAACCGTAAACGGAAAAATCATCCATAAAAACCTCCATGATCTCCTCTATATACTCCAAGAAGATAGCCATCATGCAGCTTTGAAAGGTGGCTGGGGCGTTGCAAAGCCCAAACGGCATTCTCCTGTAAGCAAACGTTCCCCATGGACACGTGAATGTGGTCTTCTCTTGATCGTCTAGATGTATCCGAATCTGAAAGAAACCACTATAACCGTCAAGATAGCAAAAGTGTGAATGTTGTGCTAACCTTCCAAGCATTTGATCGATGAAGGGTAGTGGGAAGTGATCCTTCCTCGTTGCGTTGTTTATCTTGCGGTAGTCTATACACATCCACCATCCTGTTACGGTTCGTGTAGGAATGAGTTCATTGTTTTTGTTGGTGATGACCGTCATTCCTCCCTTCTTCGGAACCACCTGTACGAGACTCACCCACTTGCTATCGGAGGTAGGGTAGATGATACCTGCATCGAGTAGTTTAAGAATCTCCTTCTTGACAACCTCCTTCATGGTCGGATTTAACCGCCTTTGAGGTTATCGCGAAGTTCTAAAGTCCTCTTCCATTAAGATCTATACCATGCATAGGGAAGGTTTGATTCCTACTAAATCCTCTATAGTATATCCTAAGGCTTTCCTATGTTTCTTAAGGACAACCATAAGCTTACTATTTTCATCTATGCTTAAATTTGAAATAACAATTACCGGAAAGGTAGAATTAGATTCTAGAAATGCGTACCTTAGATGTGTAGGAAGTGGTTTCAATTCCATCACTATAGGAGTCTCCAGTGGCTCTTGAGGACTATCCGATGGTACCTTAGAAGTGTCTAAGGAAGTAGAAGGTGTTGGAGAAGAATCAAGAGAAGTTGTGGAGGAAACACAATTTCCTTCAGATTCACCCAAAATTACGGCACCCCTGCCTTCTCCACGGCCGTGATTTTGGGCGTGGAAAGTAATTACGGTGCCTCTGTTTTCTCCACGGCCATGGTTTTGGCCGTGTAACTTACTGGAATACTCCACGCTTGTGTTGGTGAATTCCACGGCCGTGGAATAGGCTGTCTGACCGTGGATCCGTACGTTTTCTTACTCATCGTGGAGTTTCTCGAACTCTTCTTCATACACTTCTTTTTGTTTCTCTAAGGCTTCAAATGCCTCATTGCACTCCTCTTCTTCCCCTATATCCATAATGCTCATAGAAAGAACTTTTTGCAAGAGATCTTTGAAAAGAATAGAACTTACCTTCTCTCTAGATAGCTCTTCCTCATGGATATTGAATATATCTTCATCGAAGGCTGGTTCCTTTACTAAAGTGGAAAGGACGAACTCTACCTTCTTTTCTCCTATGTCAAAGGCGAGTCTAGCATTCTTGCAATCGACTATACAGCCGGATGTTGCAAGAAACGGTCTTCCGAGAATGATCGGGACCGGACTATCTGCAGGAATGTCAAGCACAACAAAATCTATAGGAACATAGAACTTACCAAGCTTGACCGGGACGTCTTCAACAATTCCGACGGGACGAGTTATGGATCGATCCGCCATGTATAACGTCATCTTCACCGGTTTAGGTTCACCTAAACCGATCTTCCTGGATAAGGCAAGCGGAATGATGCTCACGCTTGCTCCAAAATCACATAATGCATCATATGTGACATCTCCCACTCCTATGGGAATACAAAATGACCCCGGATCCTTTAGCTTTGGGGGCATCTTCTCTTTCATGGTTTTGATGAGATCCGATGAATCCGAACTCATCTTAACCTCTCCAAAATCCTCTAGCTTTCTTTTGTGAGAGAGGATCTCCTTTAAGAACTTCCCATAAGCTGGCATACCTACAATTGCATCAATGAAAGGTATATTAATATGCAGTTTGCTCATGAGTTCAATAAACTTACCGAATTGCTTGTCTAGACGCGCTCTTGCTCTAGATTGCGGAAACGGTAGAGGAGGTTTGAAAGCTGGAGGAGGAACGTAGGTGTCCTCCTTTTCCTTCTCGACGGGAACTTCTACAAACTTAGGCTGCGGGTCGGTGGTGGTTGCTCCGCTCCTAGTTGTGATAGCCATTACCCTTCCTTTTGGATTGTCCTCTGTCTTTCCTAGAAGTTTTCCTTGATTCCTAGGAACTTCCTTAGCATGGCTAAACATTTGGTTTTCTAAAACCTTTTGGGCTTTATCAACCTTAGTAATGTGATCATCGACCTTAACGATGCGATTCTCCAATCCTTGGAGCTTTCCCAAGATTGTTTCCAACATGGGGTCGGGCTTCTCTTTCCCCGAAGTGCTTCCGCTATTAGATGCTTATTCCTGGCTTTTCAAAGGAATAGAGGAAGAAGAAGGTGGAGTTAGTGAATTTCCTGAATTGGGATGAGAATTACCGGAATTGTGTTGTTCGTTGGACCGCCAATTGTTGTTGTTCGAACCCCTATTGTTGTTCCTGCCGTTATTCCGGTTGTTGTTGTTGTTCCAATTATTTTGGTTGTTGTTCCGGTTGTTCCGATTTCTATTCTCATTCCCATTGTTGTTTCCCAAATAACTAACATCTTTTCCTTTTTAATTTGGAAAGTTGGTTTTTATAGCTTCCTTCAACTCTTTAATATCGGTGTTGAGAGAAAAGATTTGAGTTTGAGCCTCGTGTGTTAGTTTTGCTCCTTGTTCCAAATGATTTGCTTCTATCTTCCGGTGAGAATACTTTTCTATGACTCGGGCTTGCTTCTCAATGAAGTCCCAAGCATCATCTTCCCTCATGTCCATGAATGTGCCACATGAAAGGGATTGGAGCTTGAACTGTATTTCCACATCCAGCCCCTTGTAGTATATCTCCAACAATCCCAGCTTTGAAATGCCATGGTGTGGGCAATCCAATAATAAATCCTGAAATCTTTCCCAAGATTGAAACAAACTTTCGTTAGATCTCATGGAAAACGCATTAATCTTACCTCTCAACTCCGCCGTTTTGGATGGCGGAAAGAATTTGGTGAGGAACTCCGCTGAAAGATCCTCCCATGTATTAAGTCTCCCGTTTGGAAGAGCTTGATACCAAGATAAAGCCTTCACTTTCAAAGTGAAGAAGAATGGCTTGATCTTGTAGTTGTTAGTAGTTGCATTCTTCGGCTTCATTGTCTCCATCATAATCTCAAAATTTTGTAAGTGTTGATGTGGAGATTCGGTACTCGTTCCTCCAAACTGATTTTGGCGAACGAGGGTAATAACTTGTGGGTTGAAGCTAAACCCTTGCATATCATCAGCATCAATGTACGGTGAAGTTCCAAGGCTTTATATGACTTATCTAAGGATACTCTCTATAAAGGTTGTTGAGGCTTCAGTATAGAAAGGATCTAAATACAAGAATTAATCTCAAATACCCAAACTTGTAACCCAAGGATCAAGACTAACTAAACCGATTAAGGTTGTGACACTCGAAATCAAAGTAGAGGTTGTTGAGGCTTCACTACTACTTAGAAAAGGACAAGCCAAGACTAAATTAAAGCAAATCTTTAACTTTGGATTAAAGTAAAAGCAAGGTTCGTAACTGACACAAAATTACGGGTGGATCTTGAATTCCACGGCCGTGGAATCTCAAGAACAGACCGTGGTTTGGGTTCGTCGGCGAATCTCTCTAACTCTCAGGGTCCAATCTGTTTACGATCGATCTATCATCATCTAAGCCACAACTATCAACCCTTCACCATAGAATTGCTAAAGGGTTTTAGCCAACAACAGTCATTATGATATCTAATTCAATATTTAGAAGAATGAAAGATGAAAACCTTCGAAAACCTTCAATAAACTTTAAATCAATCTTGAATCCACAAATAAGGATGATAATGTAATTCAGATTTGGAATAAACACAAACCAATAACTCTCCTTGATAAGAACAAAGAACGGGATGTCAATCCGTCTTCTAATCAAACCTAGGAATCAAAGGCGCAACTTCCGCCACGAACAATCTTCCAAATCTTCACTCCTTCCGTAAAACCTTTCCGTCAAATCCGGAATCCTCAATAGGGCTGAGCGCGGGTCTAAGCGGAGGTACCGAATTCTCCTTCCTTCAGTCCTTTTATAGGGAAAGATAAAATGTCTCTCTCCGGCCCATATGTGTAATATTGTGTCCATATTTTATTCGGCAAAAGATTGCCTAAATCACGGTTCCATAGGATTCCACGGCCGTGGTTTAGAGCGTGGAATTGGATTACGGTTCTTCACAACTTCCACGACCGTACTTTATACCGTGTAACTCTCAGGAATGCTCCACGCTAATGTTGCCAAGTTCCACGGCCGTGGTTTAGAGCGTGGACTTCATTACGGCTGTATTTTAGAGCGTGGAAGCATAGGTTGCTCGTAATTTCCTTTGTTTTGTGCCATTCTTCATCCTAGCATCTTCCTTAACTTCTTTGTGGTGTCCTTTATCCTTGGATGTGCTCAATCCATCTCCATTCTCTATTAATTCGTTTGGTTTTAGCTCTTATTCCCCTACAAATCAACACAAAGCTTATGTAGACCTCAATATCGAGAATATAGATAAACTAGTTCACAATTGCTTCAATGCTTTATCAATGAACACTAATATGGATGAAATACATCTAGAAAACGTGCCTAAAATATCACAATATTTCATGCTAACAACTATTTATACTACAAAAGACACTAATTAGGAGTAAATAACCGGCCCAAAACAGCCACCTTTAATGCCATAAAGGTGGCGTAAACAACCGGAGTAAAGCTTTTGGCATTGAACCGCAGGGGCGGCCTTCAGGAACCACAGGGGCGGTTTAGGAAGAATCACTTGGAATTCTTCATGGCCGCAAGAGCGGCCAGGCTATTCCGCAGGGGCGGATCTTTAATGCTCTTCCAAACGTCTAACTCTTCAACTGCTTGCCGTTACTGATGTCATGGCGCAGGGCCGCCAAGGTGCCGACGCAAGGGTGGTGACACAAACTCCTTATCTTCCAGCTCTCAGGTTGAGGCGCAGGCAGAGGCGCAGGTCTTCGCCTCTTCAGGATAAGTCACCGCAAGGGCGCCTAGGAGTGGCGCTGGGGCGGTGACAGTCTTCGTGGTTGGCGCTGGCGAAGGCGCTGCTGAGCGCTCCGGAGTAAAGTGTCACCCGTTGGGGCGGTGATACTGCTCCGCGGGGGCAGTGAGGCAACTGAAGCCTTGCTTCGTGGACTCAATCACTCCTATGTGCTTATAACTCCTTCCTTAGCTTCTTTTAGTCTTCTTCTTCTGGATCAAGGAGTTAGTAGCATAAACCGACACATATGCAATAACACGACTCTATAAACTAGCCTAAATGATAGTGATTCCATCACCTATTAGAGAGATACAAGGATCTTTTGTTGGATTGCCCACATCATAGGATTCTGAAGATCGAGTTGCTTGAGATCTACTTCAAGGGACTTAATGGAGATTCTCAATTCAATCTCCAGTTACTTTCCGCCGGCACAGTCATGGACATGCCGATAGACGAAGCTTGGGAGTTCATTGAGAAGCAAGCTTTGCACATGGAGAAATACTCCCACCAAGGAACCAATAATTGAGCAAGGAGAGTTAGCTTCCAAGACACTTCATCAAAAGGAGCTCAACTCACCTCGCTTAGCAATGAAGTCAAGCAATTAAAGGAGCTTTTAGTAGCTCAAACGAAGGAGCAAGATGGAGGGTATCAAGGAAGAAGCAACTATCAAGGACCGCGGAACAACAACAACAATAGAAACTCCAACAACAGAAATAACAACAACAATAGAAGCAACAACAATTGGAGGTCTAATCAACAAGTTCCCTGTAACTCTCATCCTCATAACACTTATAACCCCTCTTCTTCCTCTTCCACTCCATTGAAAAGCCAGGAGCCTGGACCAAGTTCATCCCAGCCACCGAAGAAAGATGCAGTGCTGGAGGAAATATTGGTCAAGCTCAAGGCTATGGAGACGTCCATGAGTTCATTTTCGAAGGCGCAAAAAACCTTAGAGCAACAATTCTACAACAAGGCTAATGAAGCACCAAGAGATCCAGGGAAGCTCCCAACAAGAATTGAGAGCAACCCTAAGGGACATATCATGGCAATAACGACGAGAAGTGGACTGAAGACTGCAGATCCAGTGCCTTGGTCGATGCCAGATCCGTCGAAGAACACCTCGGTTCAGGTATAGTCGAACAACACTTCGGCCGAGGTACCAACCGAGGTGGAACCTCAAAAAGCGGAGGGGAAATCTGAAGTTTATGTTCCACCTCCTGCTTACAAACCACCACTTCCATTCCCTTAGTCAAAGGCCATAGCACATCTAGACAAGCATTTAGGTAAATTCCTAGACATAATGAATAAGCTTTATATTAACATTCCTTTCCTTGATGCTATTCTAGGGATGCCCGCCTATGGGAAGTTCTTGAAAGAGATTATTTCAAAGAAGAGGAAACTGGAAGACTATGGAGAAGTAAGGATGACATCTAAATCTTCGGAGCTCATTCAAATCACGAAGGAGAAGATGCCACCCACACTAAGGGATCCCGGTTCATTTTGCATTCCCATTCAAGTTGGGGATGTAATTTATGAAGCCTTGTGTGATCTAGGAGCCAGCGTGAGCATCATCCCGCTGGAGCTATGTGAGAAGATCGGTCTTGGTGAGCCGAAACCGGTCAAGATAAGGTTGTACATGGCGGACCGCTCCATTACCCATCCCGTGTGCATCTTGGAAGTTGTTCCGGTCAAGTTAGGTAACTTTTACTTACCTATAGACTTTCTAGTACTTGATATTCCCGCAGATTATCCCGTTCCTATCATTCTCGGGAGACCATTTCTAGCAACTTTGGGCTGCAATGTGGATTGCAAGAACGCCAAGTTGAAATTCAACATTGGTGGAGATCAAGTGGAGTTTTCATTGCTTGCTGCAATGAAGGGAGAGCCGCTGGAGGATGATATCTTCGACATTTACGATGAAGAAGAATCAAGGGAATTGGTGAGCTCTATCCTTATTAAAGACCCTCTTGAAAGAGTTATTTGTTTTAGCTTAATGGAGGAAGGTATAGATGTTTCTTGTGATGCAGATATACGGAGCTTAAAGACACTGGAGGAAAACCCAGGAGATAAGATTGAAACTCTAATTCAGAGGAAGAAGAGAGATTCAGATCTCGGTTCCAGTTGTTGTACCTCGACCGAGGCCCTTTCTAGACCAAGCGAGGTGTTCATATCTGAAGAACACCTCGGTCACCCATCTCGGACACTGGCCGAGACGTTACATGAGATGATGTCAACTGAGACTTCTGAAGGTCCAGTTCTTCAATCTGAGACAACTTCACTGGAAGGAGGAAGCAAGGATCCCCCTCAGAAGGCACCCCCATTTGTGGAGCTTAAACCGCTCCCAAGCCACTTGCGGTATGTTTTCCTTGGACCGGATTCAACATAACCCGTTATTGTAAGCACTTCCCTTTCCGAAACTGAATTGTCTAAACTAACGCATGTGCTAACAAAACATCAAAAGGCTATAGGATATACTATTGATGATCTTATTGGTATTACGCCTTCTTTTTGCATGCATAGAATTCTAATTGAAGATGATCATAAGACTTCACGGGAACATCATAGACGGTTAAACCCGATCATGAAAGAGGTCATGAAGAAAGATATTCTTAAGTTGTTGGATGCAGGTATCATATTCCCTATCTCGGATAGCAAGTGGGTGAGCCCAGTGCATGGTGTTTCCGAAGCAAGGAGGGATGACCGTTGTGAGAAATAAGAACAACGAGTTGATACCAACTAGGACCGTCTTGGGCTGGAGGGTGTGCATCGATTATAGGAATCTAAATACGGCCACTCGGAAGGACCATTTCCCGCTTCCCTTCATCGATCAAATGCTCGAACAGTTAGCGCAGCATTCACATTTTGCTATTTAGACGGTGATAGTGGCTTCTTTCAAATTCCTATCCATCCGGATGATCAAGAGAAGACCACTTTCACTTGTCCATGGGGGACATTCGCTTATAGGAGGATGCCATTTGGATTATGTAATGCACCTGCTACCATCCAGCGTTGCATGATGGCTATCTTTTCCGAGTATATAGAGGAGATCATGGAGGTAATTATGGATGACTTTTCGGTATATGGTTCCTCTTTTGATTATTTCTTATATAACCTTTCCCTAGTACTTCAACGTTGTGAAGACACTAACCTTGTTCTTAATTGGGAGAAGTGTCACCTCATGGTTAATGAAGGGATTGTGTTAGGACACCTCGTCTCTAATCGAGGTATTGAGGTCGATCGAGACTATTGAGAAACTTCCCCCTTGTTTTATTAAGGGTGTGCGGAGTTTTCTCGGACATGCATGTTTCTACCGGAGGTTCATCAAGGATTTCTCAAAAATCACTAAACCGCTCACTAAACTTTTGAATAAGGATGCAGTTTTTGAGTTTCTCACGAATGCCTTGATGCTTTTTATAGGATAAAGGAGGCATTGATTTCCGCCCCCATCATTCAACCCCCTGATTGGACCTTTCCCTTTCAAGTGATGTGTGATGCTAGTGATGTGGCCGTAGAAGCGGTGCTAGGACAAAAGAAGGATGACCGGACCAACGTCATTTACTATGCTAGCAAAACGCTAGATACAGCTCAACAAAACTACGCCACCACCGAAAAGGAACTTTTGGCTGTTGTATATGCTTTTGAGAAGTTTCGCTCTTACTTAGTGGGAGCGAAAGTTATTCTTTACACTGACCATGCATCTATTCGTTACTTGCTTGCAAAGAAGGATGCAAAGCCGCGTCTTATTCGCTGGATTCTCTTGCTCCAATTTGACCTAGAAATTCGCGATAATAAGGGATCCAAAAATTCTGCTACGGATCACCTCAGCCAGTTACCTTCCTCTTCACGCGAGAAGGACGACCTACCCATAGACGATTCATTCCCCGATGAGCCCTTGCATTTGCTGGAACGTTTGATAGACTTCTTCACCTCACCCCACGATGAACGTGTTGTATGGGGTGAGGACACCTTCCAGCATGTTTAGGGATGACGAATGGTCTAGCTAGCGACCTTAAACCAAGCGCTTCTTGGGAGGCAACCCAAGGTATTGCTTTCTTTCCCTTTCTAGTCTAGTTTTAGATAGTTTGTTTTGTTTGTTTTTATTTTCTTCTAGAACATCAACCAAGTATTCCAAAAAGAAGGATCACAGTTAAGGAGCAACACTGGAAGGACAGAAGTTCGAGAAATTGAGAAGACGAAATTCAACTCAGACACATCTCGGTTGCTGTCACAACGCCTCGACCGAGATGTTCCTGAGGCAACCGAGGCAACTAGGGCTGACAAAGACCCACCTCGGTCCAGACACCTTGGTCCGGTCGAGACCACCTCGACCGAGGTGACAGCAGAATTGGTGAGGGGTATAGAAGGCGAAAGAAATTCTTCCTCTTCCCTCCTATTTTCCCCTAGACCGCGGCACACCTTCATCTCGCTTTCTTCGTTTCCTAATCATTTTCTACGATTCTTGCTCCGATCTTGCAAGGAAAGGCTAGAGGATCAGATTGCAAGAGAGAATATGCAACAAAAACGCCTCGAATCGACCGAATTTGGGGTAAATTGAAAAAACCCTAACTTCCTCTTCTCCTTACTGTTTTCAGTTAAAATTGGCTTTGGTTGCAATTTATTTTTGTTGAAAAAGGCTTAAGTACCCCTTAGGAACAACACGCGGTGAAATTGGGGGAAAAGAACTGGAATTCGGAGAATTGAAATAAAACAGCGATTTACCTCGGTCCAGTCGACATGCGCCTTGGCCGAGGTGTTCTTGAGAGTTATCAGTCCGAACGAGGTGACCTGTCAGAGAGAGAAAATGAGTTTCAGATCTGATCGCCAGCTAGTTCTAAGGGATGGATCCTCACCTTCTTCTGCTTCCAGACCCTCTATCCCCGTGATTCACGAGCGTCACCAGGTTGATTACGATCGTATCTGCGGGTGCCCTGTCATTGCCCCGCGCTTCCTTGATGTTTCTGCTTTTGACTGCCTCCATGTGACGGAGGATCTAAGGAGGATGATCTCCATGGTTGGACTGGATCAGTTCATGGAGATCCGGGCACCGGCATACCTTGAGCGACCCTAGAGTTCGTGAGTTCTGTGACTCACGTTCCTGAGACGAGGAGCATAAAGTTCCGGTTGATGAACCGGAACTTCATTATTCCTCTGGACCACTTCAGAGACATTTTTGCCTTTCCGACCCCACCGTTCCTGAGTTTCCTTCCCGAGCAGTGGCTCGAGAGTTTTGGGGGCAGATAGCCCACGTTGTAGAGCATCCTGACACGTGGAGACCTGGAGACTCCAAGGAGCGGGTTATTTTCCACCTAGCTTTCAGATTAGCCCACCGGATATTTAGTGAGACCCTTCTGGCGCGTACTGAGACACCCCAAAAGATTAGACAAGGGGAGCTGTTCAGCTTATTTTATATGTTTACTGGTGGAGTACCCGACTTTGGAGGTATGCTGGCTGAGGATCTGCACCGGATCAAGATAAAGGCGAAGGGGGATATCTGCTGCGGTGGCCTTGTGACTCACATCGCGAGTTACAATGGCCTGGACTTGAGTGCTTGTACGGTTGTCGCGGCTGCAAAGCCGCTAGGATTACAAGAGATGATCACGAGAAGGATTCTGGTTCCTCGTGGACTCACTACACCATACATGGCCATGCCTTGGAAGAAGACTGCACCTCAAGGTATACCTTGGTCAGATCAGTTCACAGTTTTTAATTCCCAGTCCTGGTCTTTCGCCTGGATGCCTTACATCCATGATGCCCGAGACGCTGATGCTGCATCTGATGAGGATGAGTTTGATGATGGAGCTGCCATGGAGACAGGGATTGATACTGCCGGTCCCAGTGTGCCAGTTGCCGACCTCGATGAGGAGGCGACAGAGGAGGAGGCAGCTGTACGCCCCTAGAGGTGTGTGCAAATAAGCTTTAAATTTATAAAACTAGAATCAAGCAAGCGAACCCGCAGTGTACGGATCGACGTAGTTAAGCAAGAATTCCAGAGTATCGAACACAGGGATTTGGGTGGAACGAACTCAGTTGCAGGTTATGAAGCAAGTAAATATATGGAGCTTTGCAAATTATTGGGAAAACAACAATCCTAAAGATCCAGGTATCCAGCTGTGGCAATCGATTCAAGATATACTAAATGATATAAAGACAGAGTTGAGATATGCAAAGGTATACTAATGTAAGGTAATCGTACGGTTGAGGTTCCAAAAACCTTATGTAACTCACCTAAAAGACACTCCCTATACAGGTTGTTGAGGCTCAATATAGAAAGGTTCTAAAGACAAGGATTAGCATCAAATACCCAAACCTATAATCTAAAGATCAAGACTAACTTATCCGATTGAGGTTGTTGAGGCTCACAATCGAGGTAGAGGTTGTTGAGGCTTCACCACCACCTAGAAAAGACAAGTCTAAACTAAGCTTAAAGCAGATCTTTAACTTTGGATTAAGGTAAAAGCAAGCTCGTAAACTTAAGGAAATTACGGTTGGATCTTGAGATTCCACGGTCGTGGAACTCAAGAACAGCCCGTAATTTAGGGTTGTCGGCGATAATTCTCTAACTCTCAGGGTCTAATCTGTTTGCGATCGATCTATCATCATCTAAGCCACAACTATCAACCCTTCACCTTAGAACTGTTAAGGGTTTTTAGCCAATAACAGTCATATTGATATTAATTCAAGAATTAAAAGACAAAAGATGGGAACTTTCAAGAACTATCAATAATCTTCAATGAATCTCAGAATCACAGTCAAGAACAAGTGTTTATCAAAAGATTCAAAACGGAATAAGCAATCACGATCTTAGGAAAGAAAAGAAACGGGATGTCAATCCGATCCTAAATCAAACCTAAACAAGAAGAGGAATCTTCTTGCAAAATCGTCCAAGAACTTCGATCTTCCACAAACGCGAAGATCACAAACAGCAACTCTCCAATTACGAACCTTGATCTTCAATGAGATCTCCAAAATTACCTCCAAGATAAGGCTTTGTGCGTTGCTAAAACGTGAATTGTAGGCGTGCGTTTTTGCCGCTAAACTAGGGTTGAAGGGTCGTAAGCGTGCCTTCGGAATCTTGTTTCATCTGTCTTTTTATAATGTAGGGCAAAGTGTCGGCCCGGCCCAATCTTCAAAAGATCATGGCTTCGAAACATGGCGAAAAGATTCGCCAAGATCACGGTCGTGGAAGATTCCACGACCGTAATTCTAGGGCGTGGAAACAATTGCGGTTAGTTCCACGGCCGTAATATCTCCTGGAATGGACATCGAATTCTGACTCAAAATCCACGGCCGTAATTTAGGGTGAGAGCGTGGTTCTTGCTTTCATCCGTGCATTCCTCAATCTAATACTCCAATTTGCTTCCAAAAAGTGTCCTCGATCTATGGACATTTCAACTCAACTTTCTTTTGCTCGATTTCGTTCGGAAATAGCTCCAAATCACCTATAATCAACATAGAACTCGTGTAGACATCCATATTGACAATATAGGTAATACTAGCTCACATATGCACAAATCTCAATCAAAGACTATCAATATGAATCAATTACGATTAGAAAACGTGCCTAAAATATCACAATATTTCATGCTAACAAATAACCCCATACTTAGCACTTGCTTGTCCCTAAGCAAGGTCTTTCAAAAAGTTTTAAACAAGAGTTAGGATGAAATATGTGTACCTTCTTTTGGATGAAAATGACTTCTAAAGAATAGATCATTCTGAAATCTTGCTTCAATCGTTTTTCAAACTTTCACACACTTAATTAGAGAGTAAAAGGTAAAGAAAACTCATGAATCAATTTAACTTCCAAACAAGCATTATAACCTTCAAATATTATCAAAATCAATCATAAGAACTTCAATTTAGATCACCAAGCCATATAACATTCTTTTGATCTTAAGGACTTTCAAAGAAAAGGTCTAGAGTATGGAAGGGAAGGGAAACTTTGAGGGAGAGTGGTGCATAAATCCGGGAAAGCGGACAACTACCTTCTTCTTCTTTTGCGGTTTCCGCAACACTTCACTTAGAGCTTCGCTCTCTCCTTTTCATTTTTCGACTTTACTTTTGGAGTTATGGATAGAGGTGCACAAAAACCGAAGCCTAGGAGATTGGCGTTTCTCAAAATTGCAAGAGATGCCTTAAACCCTTAGCGCACATACCATAATCCGCTAGGAATATCGCTCAATCCGACTTTGGCAAGACACAAACACCCGGCTATGTGAATGGTGCCGAGTTACTCATCATCATGATTGACTTCCCCAAACCTATAATTTCTTTCTATTCAATTGATTGCAAATATATGCTCTCATGGCCCTCCCACATCAAACATGCCTTTTTCTCATTCACTTTCCAAGTTCCCGGATGGGTAAGGGAGGCTAATATTTCAATGAGGAGTTAGATGATCAAAGAAAGAAGAAAGAAAGTATCGAATTGCCTTAATCATTTCAACGAGAAGTATAGGAACTTATAATGTGATTTCAACTTCAATTTCTTACATGATTTAGGTAACATTTTCACATTATACAACTTGCAAAAGAGGTAAAATTCATTCATTCAATTTCTTTTCGAATTACCATCCTTTCAAGCATGCAATTGTTATCAACTCAATTCGCAAGTAGTGATTATCATGGAAATCATATCGATTCGTTAGAAGCATCAAATTTTCAAAATTTATCAATTTTTATGGGTTTTTAAAGTTCTTTTTCATGCAATGCAGGAATGAAACGTGTAACATATGATGAACATGCAATGATAGTCTCGGAATGAAAGCAACATATAGAGTAGAGTTATTACAAACATTTAGTACATCCCACCCCATACTTAGGACGAACATTGTCCCTAATGTTCACAAGATAGAACAAAAGAAAGAAAAGAAAAAGAAACTCACAAATGGTGGCGGGAATGTCTAAAAACGAGCGGTCCGGTCATCAATCACTACGGCGCCGGTGGAGGTGGGAATGGAGAGAAACTCGGATCATAGAACCGCCCAAACTGCTGGCGGTAGACGTCCCTCATCATGTGGTCAAGGTCGTCTAAGCGTCCGTCTCTAACATCCGCCTGGATCTCTAATGCTCCGACTCTCTCTGAAAGTCCGGTAGCCCAATCCGGCATCCTCTCATACCATCCCGGGGCGTGATCATACCACGTGGGGGCATCGGTTGGTGCTGGTGGTGGCGGTGGTGCTGCTGGCTGCGTCGTGGACCAAGGAGGAGGTGTGCTGTACCAAGTGGGAGGTGTAGTCATCCACGTGGGCCTCTCGCTCACACTGGCGCGGCGAGATGACGAGCCTGAAGCTCTAGCTGGGCGTGGAGAGCGCCTAGGTACATCCGGGGCCGCCTCCGGCTGATCCGGAAACGTGCCGAACTCCTGCTCTGCTCCTCCACCACTCTCGTACTGCTCTCCCATGTCCTCCTCATCCTCAGCCGGTGGTGGAACGTAGGGGGGAGCTACAAGCCTGTTCGCATGCATCGCAGCGAACGTCTCCTTCCAATTGTGGCGTCCCGCCACAATGGAATACTCTGGCAGCCACTCAATACCCCTGCCTGTCCTACTCTCCCAGGGCATGCCCGCATAAGGCGGACCTCTATGTGTGGGGAAGATGAGTCCCCTAACCATGAATGCATGTAGTCCTAGAGGTACAGCGGGTATGCGGGTGCAGGCTGAAAAATCTACACCAAAGCTCCTAGCTATGTGGGTCACTATCCCACCATATCCAATGTTCCCCTTCGCTTTATTCTTGAGTTTACTCATCGTCGCCGCCAAAAGAGTAGCACAATCTGCGCGGCATCCATAAAGCATAGCGTAGAGAAGGAATAGCTCATCCGTCTTAATCTTTTGGGGCGTCTCCGTCCTAGGAAAGAGACACTCCGAAAGAACACGGTGAGCTATCTTCAAGGCTAGATGGTACATCAATCTAGCCTTGGTATCAGCTGGTTGCCAACGGTCCTCGTCGGCATAAATCATGGCCACTTCCGCCCAAAAGTCCTTGGCGGAAACGCCTCTAGGAAGTCGACCGTTATAGGTCTCATGGAACCCAAAGATGATCCCGAATTCAACAATGCTCAAATGGTAGTCTCTGTTCATGAGATGGAAGGAGACGGTCCTATCAACATGGCTGTGCTCGAAAGATGTCACAACCTCTCGGGTGATCTCCTCATGAGCGTCTTCACGAATGTTCGTGAAGACAAGCAATCCGGCTCTATCCAAGAGCCATGTAAGGTCATCTACTATGTTGAGAGGATGTAGATCCTCCAACAACAAATATCTAGGACCTATCACTGTCCTCTTCTCTATTTTCTCAAATGCAGCTATGTGGTTTTCGTGTATGGTCGGGATGCTAGGAGGAGGGGGTGAAGATGGAGGTGAAGGTGATGATGGTGGTGAGGGAGATGAGGGTGGTGGTGCCCTAGAGGTTGAGGGGTTGCCCTTTCCTTTCTTGTTTTGCTCCCCTTTCTTTTCCTTAATCCTTCCCGACATCCTCCTTACAAAATCCATTTCTGTTCAAAATTACGGGCTGTTCTTCAGAAACCACGGCCGTGGAACCTCCAGAGACCGTAATTCGACACAGAATCTTGTGAATCTCAGCAAATTCACCAAATTTCACCACAACAAGCAGTCCTAATCTAATTCCTTCCAATCCTTGTCAGTTCTTCTTAAAAATCTATAGCAAAAACGTACCAAATTCGCGAGAATCGAAGAGAAAGAAATAACCTCTTTTTCGGATTGAAAAATCCAAAATGCGGGTTTGTTGATCGTTTTCCACTCGATTCGTTGCTTGGATCCTGTTCTTGGTTGGATTTGCTGCAGATTAGAGCGAAGAATCGTTGAAAACGATTAAAGAAAGAAGATTTGGGAGAGGCTGCGGGTTTTCGGTATTTAGGGCGTGGAATTGGGGAGGAATTGTGGTGTTTTTGTGATGAAGCGTGGCTTTTATACTCGCAGGCAAATTTTCAAAAATCACGGTCTATCGGGGCATTCCACGGCCGTGGAAGTGTACGGACCCGTGGTTTTGGTGATTTTTCACAGGCCTTTGAGAATTACGGCCACTGTAGCTATGACGACCGTAATTTAGACCGTGGAACCTTCTGTAAAGCTTCAAAGTCCAAATTTCGTCACTTCTCTTTGACATTATCCTCCCTTTCTCCCTTTCCATCGATCCTACAACCAAAAACACGAATATACCGGAAGAAATCGAGGCATAACAAAGCAAAAACTTCTATTCTAAGCTAAACTATGAATCGAAAACAAAAACGAAAATGCAATACCTTGGGTTGCCTCCCAAGAAGCGCTTTGTTTAAGGTCCGTAGCTAGACCAATCTTGCACTTATTCGAGTGCGGTAGGTGCAAACTCCTCAGCTTGGAGTTCCGGTGAGTACTTCTTGAGTCGTTGGCCGTTCACCTTAAAACTTCCGCTAGCTTCACCCCATACTTCAACTGCACCATGGGGGAAAATACGCTTAATTAGAAAAGGTCCAGTCCAACGAGATTTTAACTTACCTGGAAAGAGGCGAAGTCTCGAGTTGAAGAGGAGAACTTGATCTCCTTCTTGGAAGTCCTTTGGAATGATATGCTTATCATGCCAACGCTTTGCTCTTTCCTTGTAGATCTTAGCGTTTTCATAGGCGTTCAAACGGAGTTCATCCAGCTCGTTGATGTCTAGGAGACGCTTCTCTCCCGCTTCCTTCATGCCGAAATTCAGCCATTTGATAGCCCAAAACGCTTTGTGCTCTAGCTCTACCGGCAAATGACAAGACTTCCCATACACAAGGTTGTATGGTGTGGTTCCTATGGGAGTCTTGTATGCGGTCCGGTATGCCCATAATGCATCATCTAGTTTCAAGGACCAATCCTTCCTAGTCCTTGAAACTGTCTTCTCTAGAATTCCCTTGATCTCCCTATTTGAGATCTCAACTTGTCCACTCGTTTGTGGATGGTAAGGGGTGGCGATCTTGTGAGTAACCCCATACTTGGTTAGAAGAGCTTCAAAGCGACGGGCTATGAAGTGAGAACCTCCATCACTAATGATCGTCCTTGGCGTCCCGAATCGCGGAAAGATGGTCTTGTTGAAGAACTTAACCACCACCATGGCATCATTCGTGGGAGAGGCAATTGCTTCGACCCATCTAGAGACGTAGTCTACCGCCAATAGTATGTATTGGTTTCCACAAGAAGAAGGGAATGGTCCCATGAAATCGACTCCCCAAACGTCGAAAATCTCCACCTCTTGGATGTTGTTGAGGGGCATCTCGTTCCTTCTAGAGATATTGCCTTTGGAGACTACCTTGATGCACTCCTCTATGATATGTAGGTGTTCGTCCGGAAAGGAGTCATCAATGGGCAAATGGTCGTCCTCTAGATGTGTTAGACGACTCAAATGATCCGCAACAGAATTTTCCGAGCCTTTCTTGTCGCGGATCTCTAGATCGAATTTTTGTAGGAGAAGAATCCATCTAATCAGCCTTGGTTTCGCATCTTTCTTCGCAAGGAGGTACCGGATCGCAGCATGATCCGTGTAAACAATCACCTTTGCACCTACAAGATAAGAGCGAAACTTGTCAATAACGTAGACAATGGCTAGAAATTCTTTTTCCGTAGTGGCGTAGTTGAGCTGGGCTTCGTCTAGCGTCTTGCTAGCGTAGTATATGGCGTGGGTTCATCCTTCCTTTCGTTGCCCAAGAACAGCTCCAATGGCTACGTCACTAGCATCACACATAATCTCGAAAGGGAGAGTCCAATCCGGGGGTTGGATAATGGGTGCTGAAATCAGAGCTTGCCGAATGGTGTTGAATGCATCTAGACATTCTTGTGAAAACTCAAAAACTGCATCCTTCATCAATAGATTAGTGAGAGGTTTTGATATCTTAGAAAAGTCCTGAATGAAACGTCTATAAAATCCAGCATGTCCTAGGAAACTTCTTATTCCCTTCACCGAAATTGGGGGAGGAAGTTTCTCTATGGTCTCTATTTTAGCTTTGTCTACCTCTATCCCTCTACTAGAGACTAAGTGACCTAACACGATTCCTTCCTTAACCATGAATTGACACTTCTCCCAATTAAGAACTAGGTTAGTGTCTTCACATCTTTGCAAAACAAGAGAAAGGTTAGAAAGACAATCGTTAAAAGAGGAACCGTAAACGGAGAAGTCGTCCATGAAGACTTCCATGATTTCCTCTACGTATTCGGAGAAGATGGCCATCATGCACCGTTGAAAGGTGGCTGGTGCGTTGCAAAGCCCGAACGGCATTCTCCTATAAGCGAACGTACCCCAAGGGCACGTGAATGTGGTCTTCTCTTGATCATCCGGGTGTATCGGGATCTGAAAGAAGCCACTATAACCGTCAAGGTAGCAAAAGTATGAATGTTGTGCTAACCTTTCAAGAATTTGATCGATGAATGGCAATGGAAAGTGATCCTTCCGCGTTGCATTGTTGAGCTTGCGGTAGTCTATGCACATTCGCCATCCAGTTACGGTTCGGGTAGGAATGAGTTCGTTGTTCTTATTGGTGATGACCGTCATTCCTCCCTTCTTTGGAACTACTTGAACTGGGCTCACCCACTTACTATCGGAGATAGGATAGATGATACCTGCATCAAGAAGTTTAAGAATTTCCTTCTTGACAACCTCCTTCATGGTCGGATTCAACCGCCTTTGAGGTTGTCTTGAAGTTCTAAAGTCCTCTTCCATTAGTATCTTGTGCATGCATAGGGAGGGTTTAATTCCTACTAAGTCCTCAATAGTATAGCCTATGGCTTTTCTATGTTTCCTAAGGACAATCATGAGCTGTTCATGTTCATCTATGCTTAATTCGGAACTAACGATAACCGGGAAGGTGGAATTAGATCCAAGAAAAGCGTACCTTAGATGAGTAGGAAGTGGTTTAAGTTCCATTGCTTTCGGAGCTTCCAATGATCCTTGAGGAGCTTCCGATGTTTCCTTAGAAGTTTCTAAGGATGTTGAATGGTCTGGAGAAGAATTAGAAGAAGTTGAAGAAGTATGCCGATCGCCCTTTTCCACGGTCAAAATTACGGTTTCCTCTGGTATTCCACGGCCGTAATATCCTCTGGAATGGAGGTTGATTTTGGTCGTGGAATCCACGGTCGTGGAATACAGAGTATGACCGTGGATTCGAGTATTCTCAACCTCATCGTGGAGTTTCTCAAACTCCACTTCATGCATCTCTTCTTGTGCTTCTAAGGCTTCAATTTCCTCTTTGCACTCTTCTTCTTCTCCTACATCGGTTAGACTCATAGTAATAACCTTTTGTAAGGGATCGTTAAAGAGAATCGCACTTACCTCCTCCCTAGATAAACCTTCTTCGTCTTGGACATTGTAAATATCCTCATCAAAGATTGGCTCCTTCACTAGAGTGGAAAGAACGAACTCTACTTTCTCTTCCCCAATATCAAAAGCGAGTCTCCCATTCTTGCAATCGACCATGCAGCCGGAAGTTGCAAGAAACGGCCTTCCGAGTATGATCGGGACCGGACTATCTGCAGGAATGTCAAGTACGACAAAATCAATGGGGACAAAGAACTTGCCTAGCTTGACTGGGACGTCTTCTACAATGCCGACGGGACGAGTAATGGATCGATCCGCCATGTATAACGTCATCTTCACTGGTTTAGGGTCGCCTAAACCGATCTTCCTGCACAATGCAAGTGGTATGATGCTCACACTTGCTCCTAAGTCACATAAAGCGTCATATGTGACCTCTCCCACTCCAATGGGAATGCAAAATGACCCCGGATCTTTCAGCTTTGGGGGCATTTTCTCCTTCATAGTCTTGATGAGATCCGAAGAATCCGAACTCATCTTGACCTCTCCAAAATCTTCTAGCTTCCTCTTGTTAGAGAGGAGCTCCTTCAAGAACTTGCCATAAGCCGGCATACCTACAATAGCATCAATGAAAGGTATATTAATATGCAGTTTGCTCATGAGTTCTATGAACTTACCGAATTGCTTGTCTAGGCGCGCTCGCGCTCTAGATTGAGGGAACGGTAGGGGAGGTTTGAAAGCTGGAGGGGGAACATAGACGTCCTCCTTCTCCTTCCCCTTTTCCTTGCCTTTCTCTACGGGGACTTCAACGAACGTAGGCTGCGGATCGGTGGTAGTCACTCCGCTCCTAGTTGTAATCGCCATTACCCTTCCCTTAGGGTTGTCCTCCGTCTTTCCCGGAAGTTTCCCTTGATTTCTAGGAACTTCCTCCGCATGGTTGAACATTTGATTTTCCAAAACCTTTTGAGCTTTGTCAACCTTAGAAATTTGATCATCAACCTTGATGATGCGGTTCTCTAACCCTTGAAGCTTTCCCAAGATTGTTTCCAACATGGGATCCGGCTTCTCCTTTCCCGTATTGTTTCCTCCATTTGATGATTGCCCCTGGCTTTTCAAAGGAGTAGAGGAAGAAGAGGGTGGAGTTAGTGAATTGGAATTGGAAGGATAGGAGTTACCGGAATTTTGTTGATTGGAGCGCCAATTGTTGTTGTTCGAACCCCGATTGTTGTTCCAATTGTTGTTATTCCGGTTGTTGTTGTTTCCATTCCAATTGTTGTTCCGGTTATTGTTCCGGTTATTGTTGTTGCGGTTGGTGTTATCACCGCCGTTGTTGTTGCCCAAATAGCCAACATCCTTCTCTTGTTGCTTTGGGAAGTTGGTTTTGATAGTCTCCTTCAACTCTTTAATCTCATTGTTGAGGGAGAAAATCTGATTTTGAGCTTCATGTGTGAGCTTTGCTCCTTGCTCCACACGATTTCCCTCCACTTTCCGGTGGGAATACTTCTCTATGACTCTTGCTTGCTTCTCAATGAAGTCCCAAGCGTCATCTTCTCTCATGTCCATGAACGTTCCGCATGAGAGGGATTGGAGGTTGAATTGCGTTCCCGCATCCAGCCCCTTGTAGTAAATTTCCAGCAAGGCAAGCTTGGATATGCCATGATGAGGGCAATCCAAGAGCAAATCCTGAAACCTTTCCCAAGATTGAAACAAACTTTCGTTAGGTCTCATAGAAAAAGAATTAATCTTACCTCTAAGTTCCGCCGTTTTGGAGGGCGGAAAGAACTTGGTGAGAAACTCTGCGGAGAGGTCTTCCCACGTTTCTAGTTTCCCACTAGGAAGAGCTTGGTACCAAGATAGCGCTTTCCCTTTCAAAGAGAAGAAGAAAGGTTTGAGCTTATAGCTGTTGGTAGTAGCGCTCTTTGGTCTCATCGTCTCCATCATACACTCAAAGTTTTGCAAGTGTTGGTGTGGAGATTCAGCGCTTGTACCGCCAAACTGGCTTTGGCGAACAAGAGTGATAACTTGAGGGTTGAAGCTAAACCCTTGTACATCTTCAGCATCAAAGTTCACACCTAAGCGGCGTGGTTGTTGTGTTGGATCCATCCGCTGGCCAAGAGTTCTCGGCTCATTATCCACACGTTCGACCCTCGCATTCCTAGGTGGAATGCGGTGGTTAGCAGCTCCTTGTGGATTGAAAGGATTTATGTTGATCGTAGGATCAATCTCTTCTAACGGAGGCATGGAAGAATCACTATCATCGGTGGATGAGTGGTTTCTTCTTCTAGACCTTGTTCTCCTTTTCGAGGACTTCTTGCCCACCTTATTTTCAAGATCGCTCATCTTTATCTTCATTTGGGCGATCATGTCTTGTAGACCGTTAACTTGAGATTGATGACGATCCATCTCATCCTGGAGGAGAGTCTCATTCCATCGGAGTTGAGCTTCCTTCTCCGCCAACTCAGTTTGAAGATCGCGTTCGTTCTCTTGAGCCATCCTCTTTTCCTTGCGTCTTTGTCTCAAGGTTTTCTCTAGCTCTTGATCAAGAGGTAAGAGATCTTCGGTGTTCCTAAACCTGCGTATGCACTCAAAGAAAAATCAAATAACGAGAGCAAGCTCCCAAGCTTGACAACCGGCTACCGAATTCGGCCGAAACCAAATCCCCGGCAACGGCGCCAAAAACTTGTTCGCCCCTAGAGGTGTGTGCAAATAAGCTTTAAATTTATAAAACTAGAATCAAGCAGCGAACCCGCAGTGTACGGATCGAGGTAGCTAAGCAAGAATTCCAGAGTATCGAACACAGGGATTTGGGTGGGAACAAATTCGATTTCAGATTATCAAGCAATAAATATGGGAGTTTTGCAAATATTGGGAAAACAACAATCCTAAAGATCCGGGTATTCAGTTATGGCAACAGATTCAAGATACACTAATGATATAAAGACAGAGTAGAGATATGCAAAGGTATACTAATGTAAGGTAATCGTACGGTTGAGGTTCCAAAAACCTTATGTAACTCACCTAAAAGATACTCCTTATACAGGTTGTTGAGGCTCAATATAAAGAGGTTCTAAAAGCAAGGATTAGTATCAAATACCCAAACCTACAATCTAAAGGTCAAGACTAACTTATCCGATTGAGGTTGTTGAGGCTCACAATCGAGGTAGAGGTTGTTGAGGCTTCACTACCACCTAGAAAAGACAAGTCTAAGCTAAGCTAAAGCAAATCTTTAACTTTAGATTAAGGTAAAAGCAGGCTCGTAAACTCATGGAAATTACGGTTGGATCTTGAGGTTCCACGGCCGTGGAACTCAAGAACAACCCGTAATTTAGGGTTGTCGGCGACACTTCTCTAACTCTCAGGGTCTAATCTGTTTGCGATCGATCTATCATCATCTATGCCACAACTATCAACCCTTCACCTTAGAATTGTTAAGGGTTTTTAGCCAATAACAGCCATTTGATATCAATTCAAGATTTATAGGATAAAAGATGGAAACTTTCAAGAACCTTCAATAATCTTTCAAACGAATCTCAAAATCACAATCGAAAACAAGTGTTTGTCAAGAGATTCAAATCAAACAATCAATCACAATCTTAGGAAAGAAAGGAAACGGGATGTCAATCCGATCCTAAGTCAAACCTAAGCAAGAAGAGGAGATTTCTTGCAAAATCCTCCAAGAACTTCAATCTTCCTCAACGCGAAGATCGCTCACAGCAATTCTCCAATCACGAACTTTGATCTTCGATGAGATCTCCCAAAAATCGCCTCCAAGAATGAAGGTTTGTGTCTTGCTAAGCTTGCGTTCTTGCCGCTCCCCTTAGGGTTTTAAATGTCGTAAGCTAGGTAGCAAGGTAAAGCGAGATGATGGAATCTTGCCTCATCCGTCCTTTTTATAATGCAGGGCAAAACGTCGGCCCGGCCCGATCTTCAAAAGATCGTGGCTTCGAAACGTGGCGAAAGGATTCGCCAAGATCACGGTCGTGGAAGATTCCACGACCGTAATTTAGGGCGTGAAGAGGAATACGGTTGTGTTCCACGGCCGTAATATCCCCTGGAATGAACATCGAATTCTGCATCATAATCCACGGCCGTAATCTAGGGTCAAACCGTGATTTTTGCCTTCATTCGTGCATTCCTCAATCTAATACTCCAAATTGCTTCCAAAAGGTGTTCTAAATCTGGAAGTACTTCAACTCAACTCTCCCTTGCTCGATTTCGTTCGGAAATAGCTCCAAATCACCTATAATCAACATAGAACTCGTGTAGACATCCATATCGACAATATAGGTAATACTAGCTCATATATGCATAAAGCTCCATCGAAGACTATCAATATGAATCAAATACGATTATAAACGTGCCTAAAATATCACAATATTTCATGCTAACAATATCCTCATCAAAGATTGGCTCCTTCACTAGAGTGGAAAGAACGAACTCTACTTTCTCTTCCCCAATATCAAAAGCGAGTCTCCCATTCTTGCAATCGACCATGCAGCCGGAAGTTGCAAGAAACGGCCTTCCGAGTATGATCGGGACCGGACTATCTGCAGGAATGTCAAGTACGACAAAATCAATGGGGACAAAGAACTTGCCTAGCTTGACTGGGACGTCTTCTACAATGCCGACGGGACGAGTAATGGATCGATCCGCCATGTATAACGTCATCTTCACTGGTTTAGGGTCGCCTAAACCGATCTTCCTGCACAATGCAAGTGGTATGATGCTCACACTTGCTCCTAAGTCACATAAAGCGTCATATGTGACCTCTCCCACTCCAATGGGAATGCAAAATGACCCCGGATCTTTCAGCTTTGGGGGCATTTTCTCCTTCATAGTCTTGATGAGATCCGAAGAATCCGAACTCATCTTGACCTCTCCAAAATCTTCTAGCTTCCTCTTGTTAGAGAGGAGCTCCTTCAAGAACTTGCCATAAGCCGGCATACCTACAATAGCATCAATGAAAGGTATATTAATATGCAGTTTGCTCATGAGTTCTATGAACTTACCGAATTACTTGTCTAGGCGCGCTCGCGCTCTAGATTGAGGGAACGGTAGGGGAGGTTTGAAAGTTGGAGGGGGAACATAGACGTCCTCCTTCTCCTTCCCCTTTTCTTTGCCTTTCTCTACGGGGACTTCAACGAACGTAGGTTGCGGATCGGTGGTAGTCACTCCGCTCCTAGTTGTAATCGCCATTACCCTTCCCTTAGGGTTGTCCTCCGTCTTTCCTGGAAGTTTCCCTTGATTTCTAGGAACTTCCTCCGCATGGTTGAACATTTGATTTTCCAAAACCTTTTGAGCTTTGTCAACCTTAGAAATTTGATCATCAACCTTGATGATGCGGTTCTCTAACCCTTGAAGCTTTCCCAAGATTGTTTCCAACATGGGATCCGGCTTCTCCTTTCCCGTATTGTTTCCTCCATTTGATGATTGCCCCTGGCTTTTCAAAGGAGTAGAGGAAGAAGAGGGTGGAGTTAGTGAATTGGAATTGGAAGGATAGGAGTTACCGGAATTTTGTTGATTGGAGCGCCAATTGTTGTTGTTCGAACCCCGATTGTTGTTCCAATTGTTGTTATTCCGGTTGTTGTTGTTTCCATTCCAATTGTTGTTCCGGTTATTGTTCCGGTTATTGTTGTTGCGGTTGGTGTTATCACCGCCGTTGTTGTTGCCCAAATAGCCAACATCCTTCTCTTGTTGCTTTGGGAAGTTGGTTTTGATAGTCTCCTTCAACTCTTTAATCTCATTGTTGAGGGAGAAAATCTGATTTTGAGCTTCATGTGTGAGCTTTGCTCCTTGCTCCACACGATTTCCCTCCACTTTCCGGTGGGAATACTTCTCTATGACTCTTGCTTGCTTCTCAATGAAGTCCCAAGCGTCATCTTCTCTCATGTCCATGAACGTTCCGCATGAGAGGGATTGGAGGTTGAATTGCGTTCCCGCATCCAGCCCCTTGTAGTAAATTTCCAGCAAGGCAAGCTTGGATATGCCATGATGAGGGCAATCCAAGAGCAAATCCTGAAACCTTTCCCAAGATTGAAACAAACTTTCGTTAGGTCTCATAGAAAAAGAATTAATCTTACCTCTAAGTTCCGCCGTTTTGGAGGGCGGAAAGAACTTGGTGAGAAACTCTGCGGAGAGGTCTTCCCACGTTTCTAGTTTCCCACTAGGAAGAGCTTGGTACCAAGATAGCGCTTTCCCTTTCAAAGAGAAAAAGAAAGGTTTGAGCTTATAGCTGTTGGTAGTAGCGCTCTTTGGCCTCATCGTCTCCATCATACACTCAAAGTTTTGCAAGTGTTGGTGTGGAGATTCAGCGCTTGTACCGCCAAACTGGCTTTAGCGAACAAGAGTGATAACTTGAGGGTTAAAGCTAAACCCTTGTACATCTTCAGCATCAAAGTTCACACCTAAGCGGCGTGGTTGTTGTGTTGGATCCATCCGCTGGCCAAGAGTTCTCGGCTCATTATCCACACGTTCGACCCTCACATTCCTAGGTGGAATGCGGTGGTTAGCAGCTCCTTGTGGATTGAAAGGATTTATGTTGATCGTGGGATCAATCTCTTCTAACGGAGGCATGGAAGAATCACTATCATCGGTGGATGAGTGGTTTCTTCTTCTAGACCTTGTTCTCCTTCTCGAGGACTTCTTGCCCACCTTATTTTCAAGATCGCTCATCTTTATCTTCATTTGGACGATCATGTCTTGTAGACCGTTAACTTGAGATTGATGACGATCCATCTCATCCTGGAGGAGAGTCTCATTCCATCGGAGTTGAGCTTCCTTCTCCGCCAACTCAGTTTGAAGATCGCGTTCGTTCTCTTGAGCCATCCTCTTTTCCTTGCGTCTTTGTCTCAAGGTTTTCTCTAGCTCTTGATCAAGAGGTAAGAGATCTTCGGTGTTCCTAAACCTGCGTATGCACTCAAAGAAAAATCAAATAACGAGAGCAAGCTCCCAAGCTTGACAACCGGCTACCGGATTCGGACGAAGCCAAATCCCCGGCAACGGCGCCAAAAACTTGTTCGCCCCTAGAGGTGTGTGCAAATAAGCTTTAAATTTATAAAACTAGAATCAAGCAAGCGAACCCGCAGTGTACGGATCGACGTAGTTAAGCAAGAATTCCAGAGTATCGAACACAGGGATTTGGGTGGAACGAACTAAGTTGCAGGTTATCAAGCAAGTAAATATATGGAGCTTTGCAAATTATTGGGAAAACAACAATCCTAAAGATCCAGGTATCCAGCTGTGGCAATCGATTCAAGATATACTAAATGATATAAAGACAGAGTTGAGATATGCAAAGGTATACTAATGTAAGGTAATTGTACGGTTGAGGTTCCAAAAACCTTATGTAACTCACCTAAAAGACACTCCCTATACAGGTTGTTGAGGCTCAATATAGAAAGGTTCTAAAGACAAGGATTAGCATCAAATACCCAAACCTATAATCTAAAGATCAAGACTAACTTATCCGATTGAGGTTGTTGAGGCTCACAATCGAGGTAGAGGTTGTTGAGGCTTCACCACCACCTAGAAAAGACAAGTCTAAACTAAGCTTAAAGCAGATCTTTAACTTTGGATTAAGGTAAAAGCAAGCTCGTAAACTTAAGGAAATTACGGTTGGATCTTGAGATTCCACGGTCGTGGAACTCAAGAACAGCCCGTAATTTAGGGTTGTCGGCGATAATTCTCTAACTCTCAGGGTCTAATCTGTTTGCGATCGATCTATCATCATCTAAGCCACAACTATCAACCCTTCACCTTAGAACTGTTAAGGGTTTTTAGCCAATAACAGTCATATTGATATTAATTCAAGAATTAAAAGACAAAAGATGGGAACTTTCAAGAACTATCAATAATCTTCAAATGAATCTCAGAATCACAGTCAAGAACAAGTGTTTATCAAAAGATTCAAAACGGAATAAGCAATCACGATCTTAGGAAAGAAAAGAAACGGGATGTCAATCCGATCCTAAATCAAACCTAAACAAGAAGAGGAATCTTCTTGCAAAATCCTCCAAGAACTTCGATCTTCCACAAACAAGAAGATCACAAACAGCAACTCTCCAATTACGAACCTTGATCTTCAATGAGATCTCCAAAATTACCTCCAAGATGAGGCTTTGTGCGTTGCTAAAACGTGAATTGTAGGCGTGCGTTTTTGCCGCTAAACTAGGGTTGAAGGGTCGTAAGCGTGCCTTCGGAATCTTGTTTCATCTGTCTTTTTATAATGTAGGGCAAAGTGTCGGCCCGGCCCAATCTTCAAAAGATCATGGCTTCGAAACATGGCGAAAAGATTCGCCAAGATCACGGTCGTGGAAGATTCCACGACCGTAATTCTAGGGCGTGGAAACAATTGCGGTTAGTTCCACGGCCGTAATATCTCCTGGAATGGACATCGAATTCTGACTCAAAATCCACGGCCGTAATTTAGGGTGAGAGCGTGGTTCTTGCTTTCATCCGTGCATTCCTCAATCTAATACTCCAATTTGCTTCCAAAAAGTGTCCTCGATCTATGGACATTTCAACTCAACTTTCTTTTGCTCGATTTCGTTCGGAAATAGCTCCAAATCACCTATAATCAACATAGAACTCGTGTAGACATCCATATTGACAATATAGGTAATACTAGCTCACATATGCACAAAGCTCAATCAAAGACTATCAATATGAATCAATTACGATTAGAAAACGTGCCTAAAATATCACAATATTTCATGCTAACAGCAGCATCACCACCACCACCACCATCTCAGTGCAGATCCCACCGTCGCAGAGCTAGAGATCCAGTAGAGCATCAGAGGATTGATAACCTCACCGACCAGATGATCGACGCCTACGCTGCCCCGACAATTGATATCCGTGAGCGTTTTGATGACCAGCGCCGAGAGATCGAGGGTTGGACACATCAGATTCTAGAGAGCCAGCACTACCAGCGCCGGATGATGGAGATATAGTTCCAGTACACCATGGGTTATCCTTTTGATCCATCCCAGCATCCGTACGTGCCATATCCACCACCACCACCAGCAGATCAGGACTATAGCTTGTAGGGATTTCTTTTCTTTATTTATTATGAAGCTCAACTTATGTCTGGTGAGTATTATGTTCTTTAGACTTATTTTTACCCATTGGGACAATGTGTCCCAAGTATGGGGTATTTGGATGTATCTTACTTGACATTATGTGTGTATAACTTGTATGACTTCTGGATAATATGATCTTATTGTCTTATTTGGCTTTATGTGTTTATCTGTCATTACATGCACACATACAGGTTTTTGTTTGAGAAAAACGTCAAAAACTGGTTTAAATAAAAAAAAATTGACCTCGACCGGGATGGTTCTGGCCAAACGAGGTTGACCAACTCGGTTGACCTAGAACACCTCGACCGAGGTAGGGTTTCTGACTGAAAGTTTTTCGAAATAGTTTTTGTGCTTCTTCTGTGGATATGACCTCAGTGAAGATAGAGTTTGCAGACTGACTTTGAAATCTTTACATGCTTGAAAGGTTTTATGATATGTTTAAGTTGCTATTTGCTTTGTTTTAAAATGCTAGCATGTTTAATTCTTTGTCTTTATCAAAATTATGTTGAATTTGAGGGTTGACACCACATGATAAGTTCTCTCACTCTCTTCCTGGAAAGACCAAGGCAGTTCATTCTTTTCTCTTCTTCTTCTTGATCACGCTTAACCCTTCAAATACATTTTTGCCTCCTTTTACCTATCCGGGAATTTGGAAGCAAGTGGTGAAAGCAAGTGAAGTAAAAGTTGAGAAGTTGGCTGGAAGTGAAAGTGTTAGAAAGTAATAATAGGGTTGGGGAAGTCAGTCAATCATGATGATGAGTAACTCGGCACCATTCACATAGCCGGGTGTTTGTGTCTTGCCAAAGTCGGATTGAGCGATATTCCTAATGGGTCATGGTATTTGCATCAAGGGTTTGATGCATCTCAAGCAATTGATGATTGCTAATCTCCCAGGCTTCGGTTATTGTGCACCTCTGTCCATGCATCCCAAAAAGTACATAAAAAAAAATAAAAATAAGTGAAAATAAGCAAAGCTTATTGGTGGAGTATGTTGAAGTTCAAGTAAAGAGAAGAAAGATCCTATTCCCGGATTCTAGCACCACATTACCTTCTATACATCACTATCCTACACGTTTCTTGACCTTTCTCTTTGGAAAGCCCTTGTGACCTCGAGCTTGTTGATTGACTTAGTGGTTTAAACTGGATTATTATGTATTCTATGATTTTATGCAAAGATGAACAACTTCCTTATATTCATGAAATGTTTTGACCGTGTTTGATTTTATTTGCCATGAAGCATTCTCTTAGGGTGATCTATGAGCAAAACACACCATCAAAAGGTTTTTGAAGGATTTTCCATTGATCTTTTTGACTTATAATCCATCCTATCATTTATCTCATATTCGGAACTTGCTTGAGGACAAGCAAGGGACAAGTATGGGGTATTTTGATAGCATGCATTATAGTCTATGTGTTGGGACCGGTTTAGACGTTTTATCTTCATAAATATGCATGTATGAGTGATGACATGAATTATATACCATTATAATCATGCATATTGTAGTGGTTGACCTCGATTTACTTTGCATTTAGAGGGAACTTGTGTGTGTTCTATGTTTTATTCAAATTTATTTCGGAAATAGAGGTCTACACGAGTTTCGGTTGAATTGTAGGTAAAGTGAGTGGATTTGGAAGCAAAAGTGGAGTAAGGAGCATCTAAGGTCATTAGGGAAGATAAAGGAGTCTTAGAGGGATCACAAAGAGGAAAGGAGTTGCGTAAAAGAAGCATAAAGGGAGGAAGGAAACAAGCCAAGAGACGAGTATTCTCTGTTGAAGAAAATCGTGCCATTTACAACATAAATCGGACGATTTATATCCTTAAAAATCGGACAGTTTTGTATGTAAATCGACTTGTTCGATTTTCTTTGTTTTCGGCCCAATGGTAAAGATGACTCAAAGCCCACCACTTTTAGGCTAGAGAAGTGTTTTGCCAAGCGGCCAATTGGCAAGAAACTATAGGTTGGAACCCTAGGAACGAAAAGGAGGAGGCCACAGCGGGAAATCTTTACACGTTTGTGAGAGATTGAAGATTCTTGGGAGGAAAGTTGAAGAGATATTGTCGGAAAGTCAATCTTGATCATATTTGTGAGATTCCTTGTTTCCATTACGACCTTTGTGGTTTTTGAACACATTACTGAGTAATTTGAGAGATACTTTGATTAGTTTTGAGATTGGTTTATAGAATTGGAAGTTATTGAGTTTTTATTCAAGATTCGGGTTTATTTCATTTATTCACTCAATCTTAATTTTGATGTGATTTTGAAAATGATTGGCTAAAACCTTTGTGATTCTGGGGAGAATAGTTGATGATTGAGGCTTAGATGATGATAGACTGAACTCATTTAACCAATTGGACCCTGAGAGTTTAGATTTTAACTTTGCGACAAACAGGAAAATCGCCCTGTTCTTGAGAAAATTGGACGATTTATTTAATGTCAGTCGATTTATTTCTCTGACGATCTTTAATTGATTTATTCTTTAACCAAAGTTAATCCTTGCCTAAATCCCAACCTTGATTAGCCTTTTTAGCCTCTATTTAAGTGTATGAAGAGACTTCATCATTAGTTCAACATTTAATAGATTAAGATTACAAGAATTGGGTAATAGAGAGACTCAACATCCTTTATTTAAGGTTTAAAGTGTGCTTCCTATCTTTACCTTAGAGAGTCACATCCTGGGGTTTTGGATAGTTAGTTTGAGTGTAATTCTTGTCTTTAGATCTTTCTATATCGCAACCTCAACAACCCTTATAGAGAGAACCTTTGGATTGGACATATAGGTTTCGGAACTTGACTGTACGATATCTACCTTTGTAACACATAACCTTCGCAATATAAACTCTGTCCTTTGATCTTTAGAAGTGTCTTGAATCGAAAGCCGCAGTCGGATACTTGAATCCTTGGAATCATTTTACTCCTTCATTGATCACAAAAGCCTTTACATTTTGCTAGATAACTGAAACCGATTTCATTCTCACCAAAGCCCTGAGTTCGACTCTGGAATTTCATGCCTTACTACAGCTGATCCGTACACTGCGGGTTTGCTTTGCTTTAAGTTCTAGATATAAATTTAAAACTTTGACGCACACACTTTCAAGCGAACAATGAGTATACATTCTGTGATTATATTGCAATTTCAATTTTCATCTACCTTTGCCGGAATCGAGGTCTACACCTAGTTTCGTTGTAATCGTAGGTAAAACGGCACATTTTGGACTAAAATGGAACTAAGGGAGCTAAGGAGTCATTGGAGCTACATTCAGGAGCTTAAGGAGGAACTCAGGAAGCATGAAAATGGATTAAAGATTTACTTTGGACCAGATTTGAGAGATTTCACATTCAGTTCAGAGTCTCCTCGGTCAGCTGCAGTACCACCTGAACCGAAGTGATTTTGAGAAGCGCCCCGACCGAGGTGGACACCCTGTCGCCGGCGAGGAGATATATTTTATGGCTGAGATCTTTTAATTATGGAAAGAAGATATCTTATTTTTGGGCTAGATTTCTGGAAGGAAGAAAATATATTCAGCTGATTTATTTGATATATTTTATAGGAAAATATCTTTTAAGATATTTTATCTTTCGAAGATAATTTTTCTATATAAAGGGTTGGATTTTCCACAAATTCAATCCATGCTTATGCTTAGACGTGCTGAGACAACCGCTGCATCAAAGTCCTGCGATTGCAGAAGATTTCCCTTCGGAGTTGAAGGAAGAAGGAAGGATTCCTTGTTGAAGTTAGCCTTTGAAGGATGTTTTGTGAGATTTCTCTAGGCTACTTTTGGTTGGTTGTTCTTGTTCATTTGTGACTTGGAAACACTTATTTGTCCTATATTGGATTCAGTTATTGAAGTCTTTTCATTAAAGTCTTCTTGTTTGATAATTGATTCCTTCTTTATGAAGTTGATTAATGTTATCATGATGATTGTTGGCTAAGTTTCTTTTGCGATTCTAGGGTGATTGATTGAAGGTTATGGGAAAGACGATGATAGAATGATCTTGATCCCAGCCGGACCCTGAAAGCTCGAGTATTTATCTTAATCGACGAACATCTCGCTCAGTCGATGAACACCTCGGCCGGGGTAGATTCTTTCTGACCGAGGTGAACGTTTTCCTGATTCCTTTATAAGTTAAGATCCAATTTGCCAAATCCTATTCTTATTACACCTTTTCTGGTTCAATGCAAGCCTAGGATGAGACTTATCCGGTGATTCTTTTTCTTGTTTACCTAAGATCATAAGCGATAGGTAATAAAGGTTTATCCTTTATTGGGGTTTGAGTGTGCTTCCATTCCAATCTTGAGAGTTAGCCTGAGACTTACCCGGTAAAGGTTTTGTCTATCCACTTGGTTGGTGTGTTAGTTTGAGGTTTTAGTTCTTTACCTTAGTTCCTTGCGACTTACCCGGTAATAGGAAATACGTTTGGGATAGTGAGTAGAGAGACTTACCCGGTGATCTATTCCCATCTTAGAAACACCTTCCCTTTGCAAAATCTCAGCTTTGTCCGCTATAGCCTTAGATCTTGAGTTTAAACCACAACTGGATGTCTTTGATTGCTTTGATTGCTTTTGGTTATTTGCATTATTTGACAACCGAATCTGTGCTTGGTTTCGCCTAAGTCCCTGTGTTCGACCCCTGGAATTTCTTGCTTTTATTACAATTGACCCGTACACTACGGGTTCGCATCCTTGTTTAAGCATTTTTCCTCGGTTATAAATTTAAAGCTTGCACACACCTTTTGGAGCGAACAAGTTTTTGGCGCCGTTGCCGGGGACTTGGTTTAGATCTAGCCGGTTACGGTTGAAAGAACCCGTGCTGGGAAGGTAATCGTTCTTTACGATCTTGAACCAGAAAAGACTTACAAAATACGCTTGAAAGAAGCAAAGATGGCCAACCAAGACGATCGCGATCTTGAGGCCGAATTGAAGGAGGCGTTGGAGCAGCTACGCCTCAGTAAAGAAGAATTGCGGCGAGAAAAGGAAGAAACTCGCGCAAGAACGGAAGCGATCGATGTAGATATGGCAGCTCTAAGAGACCAATATGCACCTTGACCAAATCCAAATCCTCGACCGAGACAGGACCTAGTTCCAGATCCTCAACCGAGGCAGGACCCAGTTCCTGAGGCACCGGCCGAGGTACACCTACCACCTCGGGTGCCCATCCGAGATGTTCTTATTGCTGAAATTCCACAAACCGTAGGCAAGAGGATGGACCTTAATCAGCAAGTGAGGCGTCCAGGAGTCAACCTAGGTGATCTTGGAGAGAGCAACTATGAACTTCGACCGCAAGTTCTAACCATGATCCGCCAATGCCAATTTGGAGGTTCGGAGAGGGAGTCTCCGCACCAACATTTGCAAAATTATGAAATTCTGATGGAGACCTTGAGGCCATCAAGGTTCGATAATAACAACTACAAGCTACGTCTTTTCTATTTCTCTTTGAAGGACAAGGCGCTTGCATGGTATCAATCTCTTCCCGATGGAAAGATAACAACACTTGGGAAGAGATGACGACGAAGTTCTTAGCTAAATTCTTTCCCCCATCTAAAACCGCTGAGTTGAGGGGAAGAACTAATGCTTTTATTATGAAGAACAAGGAAAGTTTGTCCAAGTCATAGGAGAGATTCAAGGATCTTTTGTTGGATTTCCAACATCATGGGATTCCGAAGATCGAGTTGCTTGAGATCTACTTCAAGGGACTTAATGGAGATGCTCAATTCAATCTCCAGTTACTTTCCGCCGGCACATTCATCGACATGCCGATAGACGAAGCTTGGGGGTTCATTGAGAAGCAAGCTTTGCACATGGAGAAATATTGCCACCAAGGAACCGATAATGGAGCAAGGAGAGTTAGCTTTCAAGACACTTCATCAAAAGGAGTTCAACTCACCTCGCTTAGCAATAAAGTCAAGCAATTAAAGGAGCTTTTAGTAATTTTAACGAAGGAGCAAGATGGAGGGTATCAAAGAAGAAGCAACTATCAAGGACTGCGGAACAACAACAACAATAGAAACTCCAACAACAGAAATAACAACAACAATAGAAGCAACAACAATTGGAGGTCTAATCAAAAAGTTCCCAGTAACTCTCATCCTCATAACACTTATAACCCCTCCTCTTCTACTTCCACTCCATTGAAAAGACAGGAGCCTGGACCAAGTTCATCCCAGCCACCGAAGAAAGATGCAGTGCTGGAGGAAATATTGGTCAAGCTCAAGGCTATGGAGACGTCCATGAGTTCATTTTTGAAGGCACAAAAAGCCTTAGAGCAACAATTCTACAACAAGGCGAATGAAGCGCCAAGAGATCCAGGGAAGCTCCCAGCAAGACCAGAGAGCAACCATAAGGGACAGATCATGGAAATAACGACGCGAAGTGGACTGAAGACTGCATATCCAATGCCTCGGTCGATGCCAGATCAGTCGAAGAACACCTCGGTCCAGTTACAGTCGAAGAGCACTTCGGCCGAGGTACCAACCGAGGTGGAACATCAGAAAGCGGAGGGGAAATCTGAAGTTTATGTTCCACCTCCTGCTTATAAACCACCACTTCCATTCCCTTAGTCAAGGGCCAGAGCACATCTAGACAAGCATTTCGGTAAATTCCTATACTTAATGAATAAGCTTTACATTAACATTCCTTTCCTTGATGCTATTCTAGGGATTCCCGCCTATGGGAAGTTCTAGAAAGAGATTCTTTCAAAGAAGAGGAAACTAGAAGACTATGGAGAAGTAAGGATGACATCTAAATCCTTAGAGCTCATTCAAATCACGAAGGAGAAGATGCCACCCAAACTAAGGGATCCCGGTTCATTTTGCATTCCCATTCAAATTGGGGATGTAATGTATGAAGCCTTGTGTGATCTAGGAGCTAGCGTGAACATCATCCCGCTGGAGCTATGTGGGAAGATCGGTATGGGAGAGCCCAAACCGGTGAAGATAAGGTTGTACATGGCGGACCGCTCCATTATCCATCCCGTGGGCATCTTGGAAGACGTTCCGGTCAAGTTAGGTTACTTCTACTTACCTATAGAATTTCTAGTACTTGATATTCCCGCAGATTATCCCGTTCCTATCATTCTCGGGAGACCAATTCTAGCAACTTCGGGCTGCAATGTGGATTGCAAGAACGCCAAGTTGAAATTCAACATTGGTAGAGATCAAGTGGAGTTTTCATTGCTTGCTGCAATGAAGGGAGAGCCGCTGGAGGATGATATCTTCGACATCTACGATGAAGAAGAATCAAGGGAATTGGTGAGCTCTATCCTTACTAAAGACCCTCTTGAAAGAGTTATTTGTTTTAGCTTAATGGAGGAAGGTATAGATGTTTCTTGTGATGCAGATATACGGAGATTAAAGACATTGGAGGAAGACCCATGAGCTAAGATTGAAACTCTAATTCAGAGGAAGAAGAGAGATTCATATCTCGGTTCCAGTTGCAGTACCTCGACCAAGGCACTTTCTAGACCAAGCAAGGTGTTCGTATCTGAAGAACACCTCGGTCACCCATCTCGGACGCTGACCGAGACGTCACACGAGATGATATCAACTGAGACTTCTAAAGGTCCAGTTCTTCAATCTGAGACAACTTCACTGGAAGGAGGAAGCAAGGATCCCCCTCAGAAGGCACCCCCAGTTGTGGAGCATAAACCGCTCCCAAGCCACTTGCGGTATGTTTTCCTTGGACCGGATTCTACATATCCCGTTATTGTAAGCACTTCCCTTTCCGAAACTGAATTGTCTAAACTAACGCATGTGCTGAGAAAATATCAAAAGGCTATAGGATATACTATTGATGATCTTATTGCTATTACGCCTTCTTTTTGCATGCATAGAATTCTAATGGAAGATGATCATAAGACTTCACGGGAACCTCATAGACGGTTAAATCCGATCACGAAAGAGGTCAAGAAGAAAGAGATTCTTAAGTTGTTGGATGCAGGTATCATATTCCCTATCTCGGATAGCAAGTGGGTGAGCCCAGTGCCTGTAGTTCCGAAAAAAGGAGAGATGACCGTTGTGATAAATAAGAACAACGAGTTGATACTAACTAGGACTGTCACGGGCTGGAGGGTGTGCATCGATTATAGGAAGCTGAATACGGCTACTCGGAAGGACCATTTCCCGCTTCTCTTCATCGATCAAATGCTCAAACAGTTAGCGCAACATTCACATTTTTGCTATTTAGACGGTTATAGTGGCTTCTATCAGATTCCTATCCATCCGGATGATCAAGAGAAGACCACTTTCACTTGTTCATGGGGGACATTCGCTTATAGGAGGATGCCATTTGGATTATGTAATGCACCCGCTACCTTCCAGCGTTGCATGATGGCTATCTTTTCCGAGTATATAGAGGAGATCATGGAGGTATTTATGGATGAATTTTCGGTATAAGGTTCCTCTTTTGATGATTGCTTATATAACCTTTCCATAGTACTTCAACGTTGTGAAGACACTAACCTTGTTCTTAATTGGGATAAGTGTCACTTTATGGTGAAAGAAGGGATTGTGTTAGGACACCTAGTTTCTAATCGAGGTATTGAGGTCAATCAAGCTAAGATCGAGACTATTGAGAAACTCCCCCCCCCCCCTTGTTCTGTTAAGGGTGTGCGGAGTTTTCTCGGACATGCAGGTTTCTACAGGAGGTTCATCAAGGATTTCTCAAAAATCTCTAAACCGCTCACTAATCTTTTGAATAAGGATGCAGTTTTTGAGTTTTCCGAGGAATGCCTTTATGCTTTTTACAGGATAAAGGAGGCATTGATTTCCGCCCCCATCATTCAACCCCCTAATTGGACCTTGCCCTTTGAAGTGATGTGTGATGCGAGTGATGTGGCTGTAGGAGCGGTGCTAGGACAAAAGAAGGATGGTTGGACCAACACCATTTACTATGCTAGCAAAACGCTAGATACAGCTCAACGAAATTACGCCACCACCGAAGAGGAACTTTTGGCGGTTGTATATGCTTTTGAGAAGTTTCGCTCTTACTTAGTGGGAGCGAAAGTTACTGTTTACACTGACCATGCAGTTACTCGTTACTTGCTTGCAAAGAAGGATGCAAAGACGCGTCTTATTCGCTGGATTCTCTTGCTCCAAGAGTGTGACCTAGAAATTCCCGATAAGAAGGGATCCGAAAATTCTGTTACGGATCACCTCAGCCGGCTACCTTCCTCTTCACGCGAGAAGGACGACCTACCCATAGACGATTCATTCTCTGATGAGCACTTGCATTTGCTAGAACGTTTGATAGGCTTCTTCACCTCACCCCACGATGAAGGTGAAGTATGGGGTGAGCACACCTTCCAACATGTTTAGGGATGACGTATGGTCCAGCTAGCGACCTTAAACCAAGCGCTTCTTGGGAGGCAACCCAAGGTATTGCTTTCTTTCCCTTTCTAATCTAGTTTTAGATAGTTTATTTTGTTTGTTTTTGTTTTTTCTAGAACATCAACCAGGTATTACAAAAAGAAGGATCACAGAGAAGGAGCAACAATAGAAGGACAGAAGTTCGAGAAATTGAGAAGACGAAATTCAACTAAGACACATCTCGGTTGCTGTCACAGCGCCTCGACCGAGATGTTCCTGAGGCAACCGAGACGACTAGGGCTGACAAAGACCCACTTCGGTCCAGACACCTCGGTCCGGTCGAGACCACCTCGACCGAGGCGACAGCAGAATTGGTGAGGGGTATAAAAGGCGAAAGAAATTATTCCTCTTCCCTCATATTTTCCCCTCGACCGCGGCACACCTTCATCTCGCTTTCTTCGTTTCTCGATCATTTTCTACGATTCTTGCTCCGATCTCGCAAGGAAAGGCTAGAGGATCAGGTCGCAAGCGAGAATCTGCAACAAAAACGCCTCGAATCGACCGAATCTGGGGTAAATTGAAAAAACTCTAACTTCCTCTTCTCCTTACTGTTTTCACAAAATTGGCTTTGGTTGCCAATTATTTTTGTTGAAAAAGGCTTAAGTACCCCTTAGGAACAACTGGTAGTGAAATTGGGGGAAAAGAACTGGAATTCGGAGAAATGAAATTAAACAGCGATTTACCTCGATCCACTCGACCTGCGCCTCGGCCGAGGTGTTCTTGAGAGTTGTCAGTCCGAACGATGTGACATGTCAGAGAGAGAAAATGAGTTCCAGGTCTGATCGCCAGCTAGTTGTGAGAGATGGATCCTGACCTTCTTCTGCTTCCAAACCCTCTATCCCGGTGATTCACGAGCGTCACCAGGTTGATTATGATCGTATTTGCGGGCACCCTGTCATTGCTCCGCGCTTCCTTGATGTTTCTACTTTTGACTGCCTCGATGTGACGGAGGATCTGAGGAGGATGATCTCCATGGTTGGACTGGAGCAGTTCATGCAGATCCGGGCACCGGCGTACCTTGAGCCGACCCTAGAGTTCGTGAGTTCCGTGACTCACGTTCCTGAGACGAGGAGCATAAAGTTCCACTTCAGAGACATTTTTGCCTTTCCGACCCCACCGTTCCTGACTTTCCTTCCCGAGTAGTGGCTCGAGAGTTTTGGGGGCAGATAGCCCATGTTGTAGAGCATGCTGACAGGTGGAGACCTGGAGCCTCCAAGGAGCGGATTATATTCCACCTAGCTTTCATATTAGCCCACCGGATATTTAGTGAGACCCTTCTGGCGCGTACTGAGACACCCCAGAAGATTAGACAGGGGGAGCTGGTCAACTTATTCTATATGGTTACTGGTGGAGTACCCAACTTTGGGGGTATGCTGGTTGAGGATCTGCACAGGATCAAGGCAAACGCGAAGGGGGATATCTGCTGCGGTGTCCTTATGACTCACATCGCGAGTTACATTGGCCTGGACTTGAGTGCTTGTACGGTTGTCGCGGCTGCAAAGCCGCTAGGATTACAGGAGATGATCACGAGGAGGATTCTGGTTCCTCGTGGAGACACTACACCGTACGTGGCCATGCCTTGGGAGCAGACTGCACCTCAGGGGATACCTTGGTCAGATCAGTTCACAGTTTTCGATTCCGAGTACTGGTCTTCTGCCTGGATACCTTACATACAAGATGCCCTAGACACTGATGTTGCAGCTGATGAGGATGAGTTTGATGATGGAGCAGCCAGGGAGATAGGGAACAATACCGCCGGTCCCAGCGTACCAGTAGTTGACCTCGATGAGGAGTCGACAAAGGAGGAGGCGGCATCACCACCACCACCACCATCTTAGCGCAAATCCCACCGTCACAGAGCTAGAGATCCAGTAGCGCATCAGAGGATTGATGACCTCACCGACCAGATGATCGACGCCTATGCTGCCCTGACAGTTGATATCCGTGAGCGTTTTGATGACCAGCGCCGAGAGATCGAGGGTTGGACACATCAAATGCTAGAGAGCCAGCACTACCAGCGCCGGATGATGGAGATACAGTTCCAGCACACCATGGGTTATCCTTTTGATCTATCCCAGCATCCGTACGTGCCATATCTACCACCACCACCAGTAGATCAGGACTAGAGCTTGCAGGGATTTCTTTTCTTTATTTATTATGCAGCTCAGCTTATATCCGGTGAGTATTTTGTTCTTTAGACTTATTTTCACCCATTGGGACAATGTGTCCCAAGTATGGGGTATTTGGATGTATCTTACTTGACATTATGTGTGTATGACTTTTGGATATTATGATCTTATTGTCTTATTTGGCTTTATGTGTTTATCTGTCATTACATGCACACATACAGGTTTTTGTTTGACAAAAACGTCAAAAACTGGTTTAGATAAAAAAAATTTTGACCTCGACCGGGATGGTTCTGGCCAAACGAGGTTGACCACCTCGGTTGACCTAGAACACCTCGACCGAGTTAGAGTTTTTGACTGAAAGTTTTTCGAAAGAGTTTTTGTGCTTCTTCTCTGGATATGACCTCAGTGAAGATAAAGTTTGCAGAATGACTTTGAAATCTTTACATGCTTGAAAGGTTTTATGATATGTTTAAGTTTCTATTTGCTTTGTTTTAAAAGGCTAGCATGTTTAATTCTTTGTCTTTATCAAAATTATGTTGAATTTGAAGGTTGACACCACATGAAAAATTCTCTCACTCTCTTCCTGGAAAGACCAAGGCAATTCATTCTTTTCTCTTCTTCTTCTTGATCACGCTTAACCCCTCATATACATTTTTGCCTCCTTTTTCCTATCCGAGAATTTGGAAGCAAGTGGTGAAAGCAAGTGAAGTAAAAGTTGAGAAGTTGGCTAGAAGTGAAAGTGTTAGAAAGTAATAATAGGGTTGGGGAAGTCAGTCAATCATGATGATGAGTAACTCGGCACCATTCACATAGCCGGGTGTTTGTGTCTTGCCAAAGTCGGATTGAGCGATATTCCTAACGGGTCATGGTATTTACATCAAGGATTTGATGTATCTCAAGAAATTGATGATTGCTAATCTCCCATGCTTCGGTTATTGTGCACCTCTGTCCATGCATCCCAAAAAGTAAATAAAAAAAAGTGAAAATAAGCAAAGCTTATTGGTGGAGTATGTTGAAGTTCAAGTAAAGTGAAAAAAGATCCTATTCCCGGATTCTAGCACCACATTACCTTCTATACATCCTTACCTTACACGTTTCTTGACCTTTCTCTATGGAAAGCCCTTAAGACCTCGAGCTTTATGATTGACTTAGTGGTTTAAACTGGATTATACATGATTTATTTCGATAAACATGAATTATTATGCATTCTATGATTTTATGCAAAGATGAACAACTTCCTTATATTCATGAAATGTTTTGACCGTGTTTGATTTTATCTGCCATGAAGCATTCTCTTAGGGTGATCTATGAGCAAAGCACACCATCAAAAGGTTTTTGAAGGATTTTCCATTGATCTTTTTGATTTATAATCAATCTTATCCTCTATCTAATATTCGGAACTTGTTTGGGGACAAGCAAGGGACAAGTATGGGGTATTTTGATAGCATGTATTATAGTCTATGTTCAGGGACCGGTTTAGACGTTTTATCTTCATAAATCTGCATGTATGAGCATACATTCTGTGATTATATTGCTATTTCAATTTTCATCTACCTTTGCCGGAATCGAGGTCTACACCTAGTTTCGTTGTAATCGTAGGTTAAACGGCACATTTTGGACTAAAATGGAACTAAGGGAGCTAAGGAGTCATTGGAGCTACATTCAGGAGCTTAAGGAGGAACTCAAGAAGCATGAAAATGGATTAAAGATTTACTTTGGACCAGATTTGAGAGCTTTCACATTCAGTTTAGAGTCTCCTCCGTCAGCTACAGTACCACCTCGACCGAGGTGATTTCGTGGAGCGCCCCGACCGAGGTGGACACCCTGTCGCTGACGAGGAGATATATTTTATGGGTGAGATATTTTAATTATGGAAAGAAGATATCTTATTTTTGGGCTGGATTTCTGCAAGGAAGAGAAGATATTCAGCTGATTTATTTTGATATATTTTATAGGAAAATATCTTTTAAGATATTTTATCTTTGGAAGATAATTTTCCTATATAAAGGGTTGAATTTTCCACAAATTCAATCCATGCTTATGCTTAGACGTGCTGAGACAGCCGTTGCATCAAAGTCCTGCGATTGCAGAAGATTTCCCTTCGGAGTTGAAGGAAGAAGGAAGGATTCCTTGTTGAAGTTAGCCTTTGAAGGAAGTTTTGTGAGATTTCTCTAGGCTACTTTTGGTTGGTTGTTCTTATTGATTTGTGACTTGGAAACACTTATTTGTCACATATTCGATTCAGTTATTGAAGTCTTTTCATTGAAGTCTTCTTGTTTGATAATTGATTCCCTCTTTATAAATTTGATTATTGTTATCATGATGATTGTCGGCAAAGTTTCTTTTGCGATTCTAGGGTGATTGACTGAAGGTTGTGGGAAAGACGATGATAGAACGATCTTGATCCCTGCCGGACCCTGAAAGCTCGAGTCTTTATCTTAACCGATGAACATCTCGCTCAGTCGATGAACACCTCGGCCGGGGTAGATTCTGTCTGACCGAGGTGAACGTTTTCCTGATTCCTTTATAAGTTAAGATCCAGTTTGCCAAATCCTATTCTTATTACACCTTTCCTGGTTCAATGAAAGCCTAGGATGAGACTTACCCGGTGATTCCGTTGCTTGTTTACCTATGATCATAAGCGATAGGGAATAAATGTTTATCCTTTATTAGGGTTTGAGTGTGCTTCCATTCCAATCTTGAGAGTTAGCCTGAGACTTACCCGGTAAAGGTTGATTCTATCCACTTGGTTGGTGTGTTAGTTTGAGGTTTTAGTTCTTTACCTTAGTTCCTTTCGACTTACCCGGTAATAGGAATTACGGTTTGGGATAGTGAGTAGAGATACTTACCTGGTGATCTATTCCCATCTTAGAAACACGTTCCCTTTGCACAATCTCAACTTTGTCTGCTATATCCTTAGATCTTGAGTTTAAACAACAATTGGATGTCTTAATCTCTAGGAAACTTCTTATCGCCTTCACCAAAGATAGAGATGGAAGCTACTCTATCGTCTCGATCTTAGCCTTGTCAACTACGATCCGTCTATTGGAGATCAAATGTCCCAACACAACGCCTTCCCTAACCATGAATTGGCACTTCTCCCAATTTAGAGGTTAGTGTCTTCACATCTTTGCAAAACAAGAGAAAGGTTAGCAATTCACAAGATGAATTGCTTCACTTGTTCATCTCTTTCTCTTCATTATCTTGCAAATGGAAGCCATAATTTTATGCTTGATGATTTCGATTGTTATGATGCATGTTGTAGGCTAAATAGATGAGATTCTAGGGTAAGGAAAGGATGGTTATGGCTAGGACTATGATAGGATGGACTTAGATTTACCTTTGGATGACTTGTTACTTGAACGATGTCACTGCTATAGTCCACGGTTAGTTCTTGCCCTTCCACGGCCGTGGAAGTGGTAGAACAAACCGTGGTTTCCCTGGTTCGATGGATCTAAGTTCTAGATTGTTAGAATGTTGAAATCCTAGTGTTTGTTGAGTTAAATCTATCCTAGGGTGACCTAGTGTTAGCAACTAAGTGTTAGAAGAGACATACCCAGTGATTCTTGCTCTTAGATTTCAAAGATGACAAACTATAGGTAGTGGTGATCCTCATAAGCCGCCATTGGACTAAGTGTGCTAGCATAGTTGTCTAGGACTAACCCTTTCGAGACTTACCCGGTGAGGATAGGTTAGATCCCTAGGTGACAATCCGGTTTGCGTAGAATTCCATTCCTTAGGCTCTTTGAGACTTACCCGGTGATGACACCTTAGGAACGGACTAGTGGACCATGATACCTACCCGGTGATTGATCCCAATCTAGATACACTCACTCCCAACAATTTGTAGTTAATCCAAGGAATGATTAGATAGCTTGAGTCCTATGCCATAACCGGAACTTCCAACCCCTAGAATCCACTTTTCTCTCTTTGATCTATATCTCGTGTTTAGCTTGTTTGTTTGTGTTGATTTGGTAGCATAGTTGATTTTTCATTTTGCAAGATTGGTGATCCTTGATTGTTCACCTAAAAACCCACCAAAAACATTGTGATTTTCATTTCTTTATTTCTTTCTCTTTCCTTAACCTAGATTTTCACTAAACTTAATCACAAATCGAATCAATCTCACCTCAGTCTTTGTGTTCGACCTCGGAATACTATCCCTACTATAAAACGTCCCGTACACTGCGGGTTCGCTAGGAGTTAGGAGAAATATAACGAGTATAAATTTAAGACTTATTGCGTGCACACTATTCCTAGGAGCGTGACAAGTTTTTGGCGCCGTTGCCGGGGACTAGGTCTAGATTGAGTCGTTATTTTTTATTGTTTATAGTGTAGGTCTTTCTTGTTGCTTTTGATATCTTTTTGGTTTGTGTCTTTTCTTTTCAGGACATCTCTCACTCTTTAGGTGTATGCGAAGATCTTGTGGCAAGGATTTAGCTCCATTCGATCCCGAACCGGAAAAAAACCCTTAGATCTAGATCCAAGAGCATTCGGAAAGGAAAAGAGATGGCCGGAAGAGATCTCCAAGCTGAGTTGGATGAGGCTTTAGAGCAAATTAGGATAAGGGATGAAGTTTTGGAGATTGAAAGGATACTTGCCAATGAGAGGCAAGAGGCAACTTGGAGGGAAATTGAGGAGATTAGGCAAGCTCTTGTGCAAAGAGAGCTTAATCGTCAACAACCTCCTCCACCTCCACCTCCACCAAAACCGTAGCCGGTGGTTAATATTCGGGTTGTGCCTATTGCTATGGAAGAGCCACAAACGTTAGGGAAACGTATGGATCTAGCACAAAGAGCACACCGTCCGGGTGTGAACTTAGGAGATCCCGCAGCCCATGATTACGAGCTCCGCCCTCAAGTTCTACAAATGATCCGGCATAATCAATTTGGAGGGATGGAAAGAGAGTCTCCTCATCAACACTTGATGAACTATGAGATCTTGATGGAGACTCTTAGACCGCCTAGATTGGAGAGCAACAATCATAAGCTTAGGGCTTTCTCCTTCTCACTTAAGGATAAAGCCTTGGCTTGGTATCAATCTATTCCACAAGGGCGAGTGAGTACTTGGGAGGAGATGACAACCGAGTTTTTGACTAAGTTCTTCCCACCTTCCAAGACTACCAAGTTAAGAGGGAAGATCAATGCCTTCGTGATGAAGGATAGAGAGAGTTTATTCAAGTCTTGAGAAAGGTTCAAAGATCTTCTCCTAGATTGTCCACACCATGGTATACCAAAAATTGAGCTATTGGAGATCTACTTCAAGGGACTTGATGAAGATAGCCATTTCCAGCTTCAATCTCTTTTCGGTGGGACTTTCATGGAAAAGCATGTGGATGAAGCTTGGGAGTTTGTAGAGAAACAAGCTTTAGTGATTGAGAAATACTCCCATAGGAAGAGTGAAGGGAGAAAGGCGGGAGCATATGAGGTGAGTGAAGTCACCATGAGCAATTTCAAGCTTGACGCCATCAACAACGAGCTAAAGTCTTTAAGGGAGTTGTGTGCTACAACTTTGAAGAACCAAGCAACTCCTCAAGTGCAAGTGCAAGCAAACTTGTCTTTCAAGGAGGAAGATGTGAACTATATGGGAAGGGGCAATTATAACAACTACCAAGGCCCAAGGAACTTCAACAACAATCGGCAATTCAATAATTACCGGCCCAACCACAACCATCCCAGGTTTTCCTATTCTAACCCGGATGGAGCCTTGAACCCTCCCGCTTCCACAAGCGCAGCTCCACCACCAAAAGCTTCACAAGAACCTCCACCCGGATTTACTCAACTTCCAAAAGATAGAACCGAAATGATGTTTGAGCAATTGCTTGGAAGGTTGAGTGGTCTTGAGAGCACGGTGACTTCCATTTCCAAAGCTCAAAAAGTGTTGGAAGCACAAGTGTTCCAAAAGGCGGGTGAAGCCCATAGAGATCCGGGAAAGCTTCCCGGAAGGACCGAAGACAACCCAAGAGGCCAAGTGTTGGCCATTACAACGAGGAGTGGGTTGAGTATGAAGGATCCCTTGCCAAGGGAAAATGCTAAGGGAAAGCAAGTAGTGGTAGAAGAAGAGATGTTGCAAGAAGATGGAGGCAAGAGCAAGGATGTTGAGCCAACATCTGTGGCACCGCCTCCATACAAACCACCACTACCGTTCCCACAATCACGAGCAAGAGCTCGCTTGGACAAGCACTTTGGTAAATTCCTTGAACTTATGTCTAAATTGCATATTAACATTCCGTTCATGGATGCTATGTTAGGAATGCCGGCATATGGCAAGTTCTTGAAGGAAATACTCTCCAACAAAAAGGAAGTTGGAGGAGTATTGGGAAGTAAGGATGACTAAGAGGTCATCGGAGTTGATTCAAACGATGAAGGAGGAAATGCCTCCTAAACTAAGAGATCCCGGTTCCTTTTGTGTGCCAATCGGAGTGGGAGAAGTGAAGTATGAAGCCCTTTGTGATCTTGGGGCAAGTGTAAGCATCATACCGCTTGCACTTTGCAATAAGGTCGGGCTAGGAGAGCCAAAACCGGTCAAGATGACCCTCTATATGGCGGACCGTTCTATCACTCACCCGGTTGGAATCTTGGAGGACATTCCGGTGCAACTAGGGAAGTTCTATGTGCCGGTTGATTTTGTTGTCTTGGACATTTCGGCGGACTATCCGGTTTCCATCATCTTAGTAAGACCTTTCCTAGCCAGTTCCGGATGCCTAGTGGATTGCAAGAATGGGATCCTCTCCTTCAACATTGGAGAAGAGAACATCAAGTTCAAGCTGTCCACAATGATGAAAGGGCCAACCCTTGATGAAGATGTATTCAACATTATCGAGCAAGAGGAGTCTAGAGAAGTTGTGAGCTCGATCTTGATCAAGGACCCCTTGGAGAAGGTTCTTAGCTTAAGTTTGATGGAGGAAGGTATTGAAGAGGCTTGCAATGAAGAAATCAAGGCCTTAGAAGCACTAGAAAAGGAGACAAGAGCTGAATTTGAGGTTCACGAAAGCATGTTCAGCACCTGTAGGAACCACGGGCGTGGAGTGTGTTCCACGGCCATAGAACTCTCTGGAAAGCTCCAACGAGCAAGCTTGGCAACTTCCACGGCCGTGGATGTGCCAAGAACCGTGGATCCAACCGTGGTTCTCCCAGAAGCAGCCTTCATTGATGATCAAGCTGCAAGGAGCCTTAAAGGGTCTTCATTTGCTTTGGATTCATCTCAACCAACGTTATTTGGATCGTCTCCGCTCGATAAAGGTCCTCCTAAACTTGAACTTAAGCCCCTCCCCTCTCATTTGAAGTATGCTTTTCTTGGTGATAATTCTACATATCCGGTGATTGTGAATACATGCTTGAATGATGATGAACTTGCTAAGTTGTTGCATGAGCTAAGATTGCATAGGAAAGCCATTGGCTATACCATTGATTACCTTGTTGGCATTAAGCCCTCTTTGTGCATGCATAAGATATTGATGGAAGATAACCATAAACCCTCTATTGAACATCAAAGAAGATTGAATCCTATAATGAAAGAGGTAGTCAAGAAGGAGATCATTAAGTTGCTAGATGCGGGAATTATCTACCCTATTTCGGATAGCAAGTGGGTTAGTCCCGTTCATGTAGTTCCTAAGAAGGGTGGGATGACCGTAGTAACTAATGAGAACAATGAACTAATCCCAACTAGGACGGTTACGGGATGGAGGATGTGTATTGACTATAGGAAATGGAACATGGCCTCTAGGAAAGATCACTTCCCTCTCCCTTTCATTGACCAAATGTTAGAGAGGTTAGCTCAACATTCTCATTTTTGCTATTTAGATGGCTATAGTGGATTCTTCCACATCCCTATCCACCCCGATGACCAAGAGAAAACCACATTTACATGTCCATGGGGTACTTTTGCATATAGGAGAATGCCATTTGGGTTGTGTAATGCACCCGCCACCTTCCAAAGGTGTATGATGGCTATATTTTCGGAATACATTGAAAACATCATGGAAGTGTTTATGGATGATTTTTTTGTTTATGGTTCTTCCTTTGATAATTGCTTGTCTAACTTGTCATTAGTACTTAAGAGGTGTGAGGAGACAAACCTTGTCTTGAATTGGGAAAAATGCCACTTCATGGTAAGTGAAGGTATTGTGTTAGGACACTTGGTGTCTAACCGTGGCATTGAGGTTGATAGGGCCAAGATTGAAACAATAGAGAAGTTGCCACCACCTACCTCGGTGAAGGGGGTAAGGAGTTTCTTTGGGCATGCCGGTTTTTACCGGAGGTTTATTAAAGATTTCTTTAAAATTTCTAAGCCTCTTACTAACCTACTAATGAAAGATGTTGAGTTTGTTTTCTCCAAGGATTGCCTTGAGGCTTTTTGTAGGTTGAAGAACGCTTTGATCTCCGCACCTATCATGCAACCTCCGGATTGGAGTCTACCGTTTGAGATCATGTGTGATGCAAGTGATGTAGCCGTTGGGGCTGTTTTGGGGCAAAGGAAAGACGGGCATACACATGCCATTTATTATGCTAGGAAGACGCTAGATGATGCCCAACTCAATTACGCTACCACCGAGAAGGAGTTGCTAGCGGTGGTGTATGCTTTTGAGAAGTTCCGCTCATATCTTGTTGGAGCGAAGGTTATAGTGTATACGGATCATACTGCGATCCGTTATCTACTTACCAAGAAGGATGCCAAGCCTAGGTTGATTCGGTGGATCCTTCTTCTTCAAGCATTTGATTTGGAAATCCGGGACAAGAAGGGGTCCGAGAACTCCGTGGCGGATCACCTTAGTAGACTCCCACCATTGGAGCTTGAGAGAGATGACATCCCGATTGATGACTCATTCCGGGATGAGCAATTGAAAATGGTGGAGGAATGCTTGTTCCAAGTGTCTAGAGGAAGTGAGCCATGGTATGCCGACATTGTGAACTATTTAGTGTGTAAGGAAGTGCCTCCCGGATTGTCATATGCCCAAAGGAAGAAGTTCTTCAAGGATGTGAGGCACTACTATTGGAGTGAACCACTTTTGTTCAAGAGAGGGCCGGATGGAGTGTTTAGAAGATGCATACCGGAGGATGAGGTGGAGAGTGTGATCCGCCATTGTCACTCCTTGCCATGTGGAGGGCATGCTAGCTCACACAAAACATCTGCGAAGGTGTTGCAATCAGGCTTCTTTTGGCCAAGTTTGTTCAAGGATGTGCAAAGCTTTATGGTAGCTTGTGATGCTTGCCAAAGGACGAGCAACATCTCAAGGAGGAATGAGATGCCCTTGAACAACATACAAGAAGTGGAAATATTTGATGTATGGGGTGTGGACTTCATGGGACCATTCCCCTCCTCTTGTGGCAACCTCTACATCCTATTGGCGGTTGATTATGTTTCGATATGGGTGGAGGCAATTGCCTCTCCTACAAATGATGCCAAGGTGGTGGTGCGGTTCTTCAACCGAGTGATCTTCCCTAGGTTTGGACACCAAGGGTAATCATAAGTGATGGAGGGAAGCACTTCACTAATAGGAACTTTGGGACACTTTTGGCTAAGTATGGGGTGACTCATAAGGTGGCAACACCTTACCATCCCCAAACTAGTGGCCAAGTGGAGATCTCCAACAGGGAGATAAAGGGAATTCTTGAGAAGTCGGTCTCTAGGACAAGAAAGGATTGGGCTATGAAGCTCGATGATGCCTTGTGGGCATATAGAACCGCTTTCAAGACACCAATTGGCACCACTCCTTACAAGCTAGTCTATGGCAAGTCTTGCCATCTTCTGGTAGAGATGGAGCATAGAGCTTATTGGGCCATTAAGTGGCTAAATTTTGACCTCAAGGAGGCCGGAGAGAAGAGGTTGCTTGATGTGAACGCCCTTGAGGAGATCCGGTTGGATACCTATGAGAATGCCCGGATCACAAGGAGAGAACCAAACGGTGGCATGACAAGCGCCTCATCCCGAAGAAGTTGAGTGAAGGCGACCTTGTCCTTCTCTTTAACTCAAGGCTGCGGCTCTTCCCCGGAAAGCTCAAATCAAGATGGACCGGGCCATATGTGGTGAAGAAGATCTTCCCCCATGGAGCTATTGAGATAGGAGGGGAGCATTGTGGACATTTCAAGGTGAATGGGCACCGTTTGAAGAAGTATATCCCGGGATCTCCGGTGGACATGATTGCCCCACTTCACCTAGAATGAGACCCCCC